>OY744526.1:8460601-8520601 GCA_963556195.1 Sepiola atlantica | reverse complement strand
TAGCTTTGATAAGTGGTGATCCAACAGTAAAAAACAGATAGAAAAGAATTTCCTTCCAAAAATGATCTATCTGTAGAACATGTTACCACATTATTGATTCCCTGAAGGATACATAACAGTCGTTTTAAAAATCTAATTTCAGCACAGACGTACAATAAACTGTTTTCATAATGAATCAAATTTTGTTAAATTAGTACAATTAAAATGTTCCGCATGATGTCTGTTCTGTATACACTATCTGGGATCCGCTCATTATCTCTCTCCCCTCTCTTCGTATTGCTTTATGTATTCATTACAATAAAAAGGGTTATTTTATTCAGTTTATTTTAATTTACTCATTTTTACTTTATACAATATACGTAACATTTAAGTGTATTATTTGTTACTAAATCTATTTTTCTTTGTCATGAAGGAAGAAATCTTACTGAACTGCGGCTATTTTTATTTATTTAGTACTTTTCCTCAATTAAACTATTTGTCGATTTTACAATTCCTTTCTTGGTGTTTTATTTTTATTTTTTTAACATGTGTTATGATACTTTACATATACAGTTTTATCCTCGGTCAGTGAGGAAGAAATCTTTCTAGACTGCAATTATTTCCCCCCAGGAGTTGAATTTTAAACATCACAAACGTAGGGGAGGCAACTAACAAGTAACAACGTAGTCAATGGTAAAAGTGCAGATTATTTAACAGGCGAAAAATCGCAAACAAAATACGAAGATATAACTTACAGCAATCGCCAATAAGACCAAAAGTCGATTATAATGTTAGTAAATTCAATCTCCTACCAAAATAGGATCGAACGCAGTCCGTAGATTCAGGCTAGAATTACGATACAAACACTCGGAACCACACGACTACCGAATAGACTAATTGAAATTAAAATACACCTACCCGAGGAGGAAGGAAAAGCGTTAGTGTTGTCTGGAGTGTTCAACGCTCGAGGGAACTCGCGTGGAACTCGTTTAGTCGCAAATCACAACAAACGTTTTACTCAATTTCAATGTGCTCTACTTTAAAGACAATCACATCGTTAAAGACTCTTTTAACTATAAATATTAAAACTAATAACTAATAACTTTTACCCATTTAATATATATATATGTATATATGTATTTATGTTGATATATATATATTGATATATATATATATATTTATATTTATATTGATACATATATATTGATATATATATATTGATATATATATATATATTTATATTTATATTGATACATATATATTGATATATATATATTGATATATATATATATATTTATATTTATATTGATATATATATATTGATATATATATATATATTGATATATATATATATATATTGATATATATATATATATTGATATATTAGTATATATAGATATATATATTTATATGTATATATATATTGATATATATATATATATTGATATATTAGTATATATAGATATATATATTTATATGTATATATATATATATTGATATATATATATATATATTGATATATATATATATATATTGATATATATATATTGATATATATATATATATATTGATATATATATATTGATATATATATATTGATATACATATATATTTATATTGATATATATATATTTATATTGATATATATATATATTTATATTGATATATATATATATTTATATTGATATATATATATGTGTATATTGATATATATATATATTTATATTGATATATATATATTTATATTGATATATATATATATATTTATATTGATATATATATATATTTATATAAATATATATATATATATATTGATATATATATATCTTTATATTGATATATATATGTATATATATATTGATATATATATATATTTATATTGACATATATATATTGAAATATATATATATTTATATTGATATATATATTGATATATATATATATATATATTTATATTGATATATATATATATATTGATATATATATATACATATATATTTATATTGATATATATATATGTATATTGATATATATATTTATATTGATATATATATATATTTATATTGATATATATATATTTATATATTTATATATATATTGATATATATATATATTTATATATATATATATAGAGAGAGAGAGATTTATACATATATTAAAATACTTGCTCGTTATTCTTTATGATAGAGCGTAGTATAGTAGTGTATACCCTCCGTCGTGATTAATTTTTTTTCGCCCTCGTTACTTATTAAGATATATTTCTAATTTTTTTAATATTAAATCAAAAAATGATATCAACATACTAATATTCATTAATCAATTATTGTTATTGTTTCCGATGACTGAAAGTACGAAGCACCCACCGTTTATTTTTATTTTACAGTGTGAAATTACTTTCCTAATTTACGCTTGGCGACAAAGTGAGTTTGAGGTGAATGACTGACTTACTAGGTCGTTCTCCCTGGAAGAAATAGGTTTGGAGGTGTTCATGGCGAACTTTTGGGTGACATGATTTCAAATGCATGTATATATTATATATATATATATATATATATATATATATATATATATATATATATATATACAGGGTGGGCCAAAATAAGGGTCCTATCTTTAAATTTGAATAACTTGAATTTGAATAACTTCCACAAAATAAAAGTTAAACTCACCAAACTTTATGTGTGTGTAGACTGACCCTTCCGAGATTTTTTGAAATAAACAAAACAAATTTTAGCCGAAAAACACTTCTTAAAACTTACAAAAACTAAAGTATTGTTTTTTACACTGTTTTGAGTTTTTTAAGCAAAAATAATGTTTTCTAAATGAGGGTACGTTCCTTAGGGCTAATACGGCTCATGCTTGCTTCGGAAGGGGTCCTTTACTTATTCTAAAAAAAAAAAAAAAAAAATCAATAAATAAAAAAGTTATGAATTTTTAAAAATAGGACCCTTATTTTTGCTCACCCTGTATATATATGTATATGTATATATATATATATATATATATATATATATATATATATATATATATATATATATATATATATATATATATATATATATATATATATATATATATATATGTATATATATATATGGTAAAATGAAAAAGGAAAACCAAAAACTGGATGTTTTTTATGTGTACATCAACGTTTCGTCTTTATTTATAAGACTTCATCAGGATGATGATATAGGGAAAATATATCATGCAAGCACAGATACATGTAGGGTAGACATGTTGGGAAGAAAAATAAAATAAAATGAAAAATAATGGCAGCGTCTTGCTGGACGTCCGTACTTGTTAGAGAATGAAAATGAGTGGGGGAAAAAAGGGGAAGGGTGGAGGGAGCAAGGACTACTGTGGCTGGCGATGAGAGAAAGAGGTGGGGTATGAGCAGGGGTAAAATGGATGGCAGAGAGAGATTGGAGGAAGAGGGGGAGGGGGTGTTTGACCAGATGGCTGTGGTCGAGATTGAAGGGGAAGAGTGAGTTGGAATGTTTGTGTGTGGGGGGAGGGAGGATTTGTCGTAATAGGGTGTGAAATATTTGAAATATTTGGAAAATGATAGCAATGAGTGAGGGATTGGAGTGGGTGGGGGAGGGGGTGATTTTCCCCCACTCATTTTCATTCTCTAACAAGTACGGACGTCCAGCAAGACGCTGCCATTATTTTTCATTTTATTTTATTTTTCTTCCCAACATGTCTACCCTACATGTATATGTGCTTGCATGATATCTTTTCCCTATATCATCATCCTGATGAAGTCTTATAAATAAAGACGAAACGTTGATGTACACATAAAAAACATCCAGTTTTTGGTTTTCCTTTTTCATTTTACCATCACGTCGGATTACCTTCATCCTTCTCTTCCCATATATATATATATATATATATATATATATATATATATATATATATATATATATATATATATATATATAAATAGGTTTTGAGGTACAAAATTTATAAATTGTTTTAAATACAAGCGGATTTTTGTCAATCTCCGTAAGTGTGGTCTCGAGAGCTCTTTTGTCCAACATCTCATCAGGAGAAATCGTTGGAATAAAACAGGATGAAATAAATTAATAGTGAGAAGAAAAATAAGCAAGTATGGAGAATTTACTGCCGGTGAAAATGGACGTTTAAAAGATGTAATTCAATTCAACGAATAAAAACAAATAAAAGGCAGATGTATAGGCTAGAAAAAAAAGAAAATAGAAGGCCAACTAACTTTCTTCAAATAATGTCAACGTCTTTTCGAAATCCTTTCATTTAATTACATCTTTTTAAACGTATATTTTCACCGGCAGTAAATTCCCCATACTTGCTTTTTTTATTCTCATTATTAATTTATTTCATCCTGTTTTATTCCAATGATTTCTCCTGATGAGATGTTGGACGAAAGAGCTCTCGAGACCCCACTTACGGAGATTAACAACATTCCGCTTATATTTAAAACAATAAATTTTGTACCCCAAATAATATATATATATATATATATATATATATATAATGTTAAGACGATTTTTCCCCTGTACCTTCTCGGAGAATAGATAAATAACCACATGCATTACAGGCTACAGAACTCACCACTATATTACACTTATTCACTCAAGCGTGTTTTAGTAAACTTGTTATTTTTTTTCTGGCTAACACTAAATATTACTTTTGGCCCACCAGTTTCGAATCTTCTCAAAACATACTCTATATAGGTGGTAGCAAAAACTTTTCCCCCTAATCCTTCAGTACTACTTTTCAAAAAAGTGTCCGTTAATATTTACGATTTGTCTGCTATTAATTTACTACATGATACAAAATATTACGCTAACATTTAATTGAAACTCTCGCTGATATTCGAGAATATCAGATTACGTTATATATACCTATTACGTATACATTTATACTCATTCCGGTTTTTAGAGAACGCAATTAACGAACATAGTTCCTTGTAGTGGGTCATTATTCATCATGGCGGCTACAATTTCTTCAGCGACTCGACTTCCGAATTAAATCAATATACGCCAAACTACGAGACAGACTTGCATGAAGTTCTACATTTTATTGAATCCTACACCTTTCACACGCATAATATCCAAGAATTAGAACAAAGCATCTGTTTCTTCGTCTAGAAATGACCCAAAACGTGTGACTGGTGGACCCAACATTTGGTCGCCTTTCGGATCGTTATATAAAACGCATGCCAGCTACATGCTTAGTTTTACTGACATATTTTCAATGGATTTTTGAATCGCTTTTTTGGCTAAGTGGTTATCGCCGTAGATTGTAAACCTAGAGCTTTAGGAGTCGACACACACACTTTTTTTTTACATTGTTAAACTTTTACCTACGATGGGGGAGGGAAAGAGAGGATTATGGGCCGGATTTAAAAAAAAAAGAAGAAATCAACGTAATAGGTAGTACTTTAACTATTGTGAATATCATCATTTCTCTTCGAACACACATGGTTTATTAGTGCTCTGCAGACCTCTTTAATTATATTTGTGTGTTTTAGTAGTGCTCAGGAAGCATACTCATTTTTCTTTTTTCTTTCCTCACGAAAAATGGAATTTCTATACAAATATAGCAGAAGGGGGATTGGATTTAATAGGGCTCTGTAGGCCTCTTTAATTTTAAAAGTGCTCAGTATCATAGATAGAGCGGGTGTTTGGGAAATACCGGTACCAGGGATGGCCAGGAAGACTCCTACAACCGCGTCTTCTTCATTCCTTCATTTATTTCGCACTTCAACAATTCCAAACCGACAATTATACGTTCTGTCGGATGTTGAAAAAATGTAATTAATTCTTTTATATTTATCCCAGGTAGCGCTGGTGGACGGGCCCAGCTAGTATATATATGTATATATATATATATATATATATATATATATATATATATATATATATATATATATATATATATATATATATATATATTTATTAGAGATTAAAGATGAGAATAAAACACTTTAAATATACAATATTTATTAGAATATCAGAAGTTTAAAGCAAGGAGCTTCATATCCTTGCTTTGAACTGCTGCTGTTCTGATAAATATTGTATCTGTACAATTTGTTATTCTCATCTTTAATCTCTAGAATATATATATATATATATATATATATATATATATATATATATATATATATATATATATATATATTTCCAAACCATGGATTAAGGATATGAATGCTCCTTGCTTTTAACTTTTGATGTTCTAATAAATATAATATCTTTACGATGTTTTATTCTCATCTTTCATATCTAGAATATATATATATATATATATATATATATATATATATATATATATATATATATATATATTAGTAGTAAGTTTTTGAAAGGCTGTGGGCAATGCAAGTTCCGGGTAAGATGCAAGTTGTAAGGAACAAAAACAATAACAATAAATCGAATACGAAATATGACTTACTATTTATTTTTCCTTTTTTTCTAAAATCTTACATAACAGCAAGAGAGTTTTTAGCTGTTCGTGTGATGTCCGGGTGATTAAAAATCACTATTTGATATTTCGGGAAAAGACATCCCTTTGTCAAAAATAATTAAACCAGAAGAAATTTACATATATATATATATATATATATACATATATACATATATATATATATATACATATATATATATATATATATATATATATATATATATATATATATATATATATATATTCCAAACCATGGATTAAGGATATGAAGTTACTTGCTTTGAACTTTTGATGTTCTAATCAATATTGTATATTTACCATTTTTTATTCTCATTTTTCATCTATAGAATTGATTGCTCTATTCAATATATTGAGCTTTATATAATCACGATAGATTAGTATTAAACGATAATTCAATTATCTTTAATTTAATACAACGGTGTTTCAAAAGTCTTGGGAACATTACAAATGCGTATATCTCATGAACTATTCCAGGTAGAAAAATGAAACTGGTGCCATTTTAAAGCTTGCTTAATCAACTTTTTGGTCATACTAATGATTTTCGTGATATCTTTCTAGGTGCAGTAATGGCGTTCTTAAAACAAGACGAGGCATTTTGCGTCCTCCAATTTGCAAAGACTGAATCGTGGACATGTGTTCAGCGTGCATTTCGCAGGAAATTTAAAAAAGAAGCCCCTGAAAGGAAATCCATTGTCAGATGGCATGCTAAATTTGTGAAAGATGAGTGTTTGTGCCCAAGTAAGCGAACAGGTCGCCCTTCAACTGCAGAAGATGCAGTTGAGCAAGTTCGGACAGCCTTTCAGCGGAGCCCCCGTAAATCAGTGAGAAGAGCCAGCAGGGAACTTCAGCTTGCTCCAGCAACTGTCTGGCGTGTCTTAAGGAAACGACTGCAAATGGTACCTTACAAGCTCAAGTTGGTCCAAAAGTTGAAGGACACTGATAAGCCACTTCGCCGTGACTTTTGCATTGCAATGCAAGAGAAGTTGGAAGATAACGGCTTTGATGACCGGCTTGTTTTTAGCGATGAGGCGACCTTCCATCTGAATGGCAAAGTTAACAAGCATAACACTCGCATATGGGGTACTGAGAATCCTCATGAACTTCTTGAGCACGAGCGAGATTCACCAAAAGTGAACGTGTTTTGTGCAATTTCCAAGAAAGGTGTCTATGGACCGGTCTTCTTTGAAGAGGCAACTATCACTGGTGAATCCTATCTCAACATGCTGGAAGACTGGTTAATGGCTCAGTTGGAACAAGCAGAATCTGATGACTTCATTTTTCAACAAGATGGTGCACCACCACACTGGAGTCTTAGAGTAAGGCAGTTTCTTAACACGAGGCTGCCTGGTAGATGGATTGGGAGATCTGGGCGAGGTGATGACGTTCTCATGCCCTGGCCTCCTAGGTCTCCAGATATTACCCCGTGTGACTTTTTCCTTTGGGGCTTTGTCAAGCAACAAGTCTATGTGCCGCCCCTTCCAAGAGATATTGACGAACTAAAGGCTCGAGTAACGGCAATTGTGGGAACCATTGACGTCAAGATGCTGGAACGCGTTTGGCAGGAAATGGACTATCGACTAGATGTCTGCCGTGTGACGAATGGTGCTCATATTGAGCAACTTTGAAGATTCCCCACAAAACTTGAAACTTTAACCTTTCCAACGGTACCAATTTCATTTTTCAACTCCTAATAGTTTTTGAGTTATTAAAAATCGTTATATTCCCAAGACTTTTGAAACACCCTGTATATATAATATATACATATATATATATAATATATATATATATATATATATATATATATATATATATATATATATATATATATATATATATATATATGATGTGCGTTTCCGTCCATTTTGACGTATGAGTGTCCAGAAGCAAAATCAGTTCGTTTTCTTTTTGTTGTTTCTTTTTTTGTTGCAGTTCTTATGGAGATCGTGCGATTTCAGTTCAGCGAGTGATCTGCAGACGAGACCACAAATGGTGCAACGAAAAAAGTGTGATTGGGTCGAGCGCACCTTTGCCTTACACTCGCTCTCCTCAACCTCTCAATGTCGATCCACTTCAAAACTATTAACCCCATTCTTAATGGCGGCTTTCTACCCGCTTTTGTCTTGTGCCCAGTTCACAAAACTTCAACAGAGGTTTTAATAGATATAAGATTTGACTTCAGCTTGCCCCAGTGTCAAAGCCAAAGTCTGTAAGTACTCCTTCTTCCATCCTTAAGTTCACCTTACATAAAGGTCTTTGGTATTCGCTCATCACTCATCCTCACTACATGACTAGGCCATCTCAGCTGGGACTGGATGAGGAACGTTTCAATACATCCAATCTCATATCTTGCGAAGAGATCAGCATGTTGCACTTTATCTCCAAGTGTGTATCCACATATGGAGCGAAAACAGTGTTTTTGGACGACATCGAGTTGATTTAACTGCGATCGATCTGCAGTCCCCGCCACATACCCATACAAAAGAAGGGAAATAATGTAAACTTTATAGACCTGGATCTTGGCGCCCACTTTTACACCTCTTTTGTCCCAAAGGCGATAGCGAAGCTTACCAAAAGCATAAGATGGTTTGGCAATGAGGTTGATAATGCCATCATCAAGCGATGAATGCGAGTTCACAGTACTTCCAAAATATGTGAAAAATGGCACATACTTCAGCCATCTACTGTTATTGGTATATATATATATATATATATATATATATATATATATATATATATATTATAAACCCCAGGCAAGGACAAACAATTAAACACAGAGAAACACACCAACGAAGGATGCACCGATTATATCTATCTCCCCTCTTATATATATATATATATATATATATATATATATATATATATATATATTATTATAACAAATTTATCTCATCTATACGTGTGTATAGTTGTGTATAATCGTTTTAAATTGTTCGCTTTGATTTAGTCTTACGACAAATAAACTGCTATTTCAGATAACAGAGGAATACGGATCCATGATTGGTCGAGCACGATCACATGAAATCGTATGTGGAATAGTGTACTTATTGCAGTCGAAGAACTACAGTTAATCGTGTAGTACGCTATTTCTTTTGTCCTATTAGATAATTAAATTATAATTAAACGTTCGACACACTGCCTTGTTATTATGAAAGCCGACAATTAATTATACATTACAAGACACCGAATATATAATACTCACTAGATCGTCAAGTTCATGTATTCATCGTTGGCCGGCATTTCGTTAACCCAACGTTATTAGATGTAGTTACTTGAATCAGCATCAGTCTTTAAGTGTATACAGTATATACACTAGCGCTGTTTATTTCAAGTTAGCGTTGATAACATTGTTTATTATTCTCATTCTCTTTATCTGTTTCTCAATGTATTGCGTTCTCTTTCCCTCTCGCCTTGTCATTCTCTTTCCCTTCCTCTTATAGTTGCTATTGTTGTTAAGTGAGTCGGACTTCTACATCAATGTCACGAATATCCTGCATCAGACCGGGCTGCATTACGTTCTCCTCATTGGTTACCAATATAGATAAAACCTGCTTAATGGCAATTGTTTTACCCTCAATAACATGAATGCAAGCTCAGTGCTTGCATTCGAAGTCGTGGAAGGTTTTGATCAGACCATACACAGGATTTGTATTGATTTACTCCTCTTCAGGAGTTAGGCACAAACCCAGTTTTTATCTTACTCCCACAAGTAAGATGTGACCCAAGGTCGGGTCGGAAAGTGGGGTTTAAAAATTGCCTAAGCAGCCCCGTCGGCATTCCCCGGTAGAGGCGCCTCAGACAGTAAGCAATAAACTTACTCCTCCCCAAAGAGGGGAGGCAGAGCCGGCGAAGGTGGACCTCCCAGAACTGCACAGGACAGACCCATTGACTGGCGTAAATCAAGACCCGAAGGCCATGACAACACCAGTATGGGGTGCAGTATCCATCGGAACAGATACTACACTTTGATCTTAGCCAAAAGGCCAAGGATTATACAAAGGATTTGTAGCAACGAAGCAAACTTGCCACTTCCACTTCATTGATTTTCGGTCTAAAGTCTGTCACGATTTTACTTACTACAGGGAGAATCAAAAATTACAAGTACGACGGTTCTTGATACGGACTTCTTTTTTAATTTACACCAGACGCGTGTTATCCGCGTTTCGACCCTAATATCACATGTTGCACGACTTCTCCGCCAGGGTTCGCTTTGTCACAAATAATAGTTCAAGATCGTTTAGCTCTTAAACTACCAGGCTACAACTGTGGAGAACCGTTGGATTTATATATGGGGGCTCTTATAGTAGATGTTGTCTGTTCAAATCTCTCAATATGTTTACAACAAGTTGTATCGATCAACTTTACAACCGATCAATACAAATCGATAACAGATTAGAACTAGTTTAGAGAAGATTAAAGAAACTTGTTTTATACGTTCATGATTACATTGAACGAGTAAAGCATGAGTTATTTCCCCTTGAGATCACTACTATTATGTAATATAAGCAAGCAAGTTTGAGGAATTTAATAACACATGTAAATACTCGACCAATTCTGTAGATATTCTTTTATTGCGTTTGCTATAAGTTATACGTCGCTTCTTTTTGCAAAATTTCCAGTGTAAAGTATCATCTATTTTAAATCAATAATCCATAAACATAACAAATATAAGGCAATAGCAAATCAATTAATTTTGCTATTAACGACGTGGAACAAAAATAATCGTATATTTTTATTTTGTATCATCGAGCTGGAACATTTCTAATAAGAAATGTCTAAGCCACAGTAATGGCAACTATCAATTTTAAGTCACAATCAATAGTGTAAATTCTGAGCTAAAATAGTTAATTACAATTCCGAGACCCAATACAAATAATGTAAATTCTTGACTACGTAATATAGTAGATATTCTCGTCCGCCTAACAAATAGTGTAAATTCTGAGTGGCAATATAGTTTCCGAATTGAAAGCCTTAATACAAACAACCCTGATTCTGGGCCACAATACATATTGCCCATTGTCGGGTCCAATAGACATAGCGCTAATTCTGGGGTACATTACATCTTTCGCATGTAGATTCTAAAACGGCGCTGAGTTTCAGGCCGTAAAATAGCAATATTTTTGGGTTACAAATAATTTATAGCATTGTATGCGCCCTCTAAATGATGCTAATTATGCGTCACAATACAGTTTGCGCCTTGTAGGCACCAATAGCGGTAATTCGTGGGCTCAATATAAATAGAGCTTTGTAGACCCCAATAAAAATAGTAAATATTCTGGGTCACAGTTCACTTTGCGCATCGTAGCGCTAATTCAGGTAACAAATCGTCTTGCTCATATTAAACATAATAAAACTAGCGCTAATTCTGCGCCATGAGACAGTTTGCTCATTGCAGAGCCCATTACAAGTAGCGCTAATGCTAAGAAACAAACCATCTTGCTCATATTAGGTTTCATTTTAGACAGCTTGTGCATTGCAGTACACAATATAAATATCGCTAATTTTGAGTCACAATTCATATGGCACATTCTGGTCCCTAATACTAAGACCGCTAAGTCTGGGGTAAAATACACCTATGCTATGTTGGCCTCAATACAAACAGAGATAATTGTTGGTCTCAATAGATGTTGCGCATTGAATACGAACATAGAGTAAAAATAGTGCTGATACGAGGTCACAATACAGTGTGTGCATTTTAACCCTTATTTCAAATAACGCTATATATAATGAATAAAAAGTAACAGAATACGAAGCATGACCCGTAATGACGATTGATGACATCGAAATAAAATTATATATGTGGGTGTGCTTGTAACTTTATTTGTTTGATGTTTGTGTTATTTTCAGTGATAGAAATCAATATGGTAGCAAAATAGGATCTCCACGATAACCAAAATGGTGGATTTTTTAACGTACATATGCATGTGTATTAAATTATATAATAACATTTTAACAACAAAATAAAAACTATTTAACATCAGCTTTTAATTACCAAACCCTCCGCATCGGTTCTGGATACATACTAAGTCATAATGATGTTCACATTAAATATAATTGGTTTATAGTTTGCGGATAGCGTATAAAGACAATTTCTCATTGAAAATCATGAATCGACTTTTATGGGTTTTTTTTTTATTTGAACTCAATCGCTGACCATGAGTCAAGTGGGAAATAGACAATCAGGTTTCAGAATGATGGCATAATTTGATTTTCATATATGTTCTCATGCAAAAGACTATCGATTGCTGTAAAATATAAATTGTGTGGATAGGATCAACTGATATCACGGCTGATTAAATAGCCTTGTTATCGAATTTGTTTATCTAATAAAAATTGATTCAGAAATTAGTATGTATAAATATAATCTCAATTTAAAGTAAAACAGTTATTTATGAATTATATGTTTACTATCTATTTACTCTGTCTAAGATCAAAGTGTAGTCTCTGTTCCGATGGATACTGCACCCAATAGACTGGTATTGTCTTGGCCTTCGGGGCTTGATTTACGCCGGTCTATGGGTCTGTCCTGTGCAGTTCTAGGAGGTCCACGCTCCCAGGCTTCGCCTCCTCTCTCTGGGGAGGAGTAAGTTTATTGCTTACTGCCTGAGGCGACCCAACCGGAGAATGCCAACGGGGCTGCCCAGGCAATTTTTAAACCCCACTTTCCCGACCCGACCTTGGGTCATATCTTACTTGTGGGAGTAAGATAAAAGCTGGCCTTGTGCCTAACTCCTGGAGAGGAGTAAATCAATACTCTCAGTGCCTTTTTATTTACATCTCTTTAAAAATATCAGTTCATTATTGTCAATTAAAAGCAACAGAGCGTATATAATCTGGTTCATTTAATATTCTAACAACCATCTTTTTTTTAAGTTTTTAATTTTAATTTTTTTCACATTTTCAAAAAACATAACATTTCTGTGAGATGTATTTTTACGGTCCGTTTATTTTGCTGTGAGCCAAACAAGATTTTTGTCAATATCGTCTCTTCAACACTACAACAACATTAGAAAAATCTACAAATAATAACAATATCATGGATTTAAATGTCTTGAAATAAACCTACAGTATACAGTGGGTCCTTTTATGGCGAAGAGAAATAAAAATTAAAAAAAGAAAAGTGCAAACTAAAAATTAAAAACTGTCATACTAGTGAGTTTCCCCACACATGACTTACGAATATTGTGATATTTATTTGGAGATGTATACTCTTATATTCTTTTCTGGTGAGCTGGACGTTTTTTTACGAATATATTAAGCACCGGATTTGTACCCCTATATTGTTCGAACTTCTGGAACAATTTCTGCTATTTTTGCTTGCTTGACATTCATAATATTCGGCATTTACCCTTTATAGATATGTTGACTTTTTGTGTATCTTTATATATTGTTTATATTTTCAAATCCGTACAAATATTGCAATACCCGTTCCTTCAGGGGACCCACTAGCATCAAACAAAAAACAACGATATAGACAAGGACGTGCTCGAGAAATTCCGTTTCTTTTTTCTTTATCATCAGCTGGTGTAAGTTGGGTATACACATATATATATAATTAAATATTTCTTTGTTAGCAAAGGTCATTTGGCATTATTGTTATTTCCCTTGTCTTACAAAGAAACCTCTTTCTTTTTATTCACGGCGGTTGATTTTTACGAAAACAAAGCAGAGTGATTTACCTTGCAACCAAGAGGGAAACACGACAATACGTTATGTATTGATTTACTCCTCTCCAGAAGTTAGGCACAAGGCCAGTTTTTATCTTACTCCCACAAGTAAGATGTGACCCACGGTCGGGTCGGGAAAGTGGGGTTTAAAAATTGCCTGGGCAGCCCGTTGGCATTCGCCGGTAAGGGCACCTCAAGTAGTAAGCTATACACTTACTCCTCCCCAAAGAGGGGAGGCGAAGCCTGGGAGCGTGGACCTCCTAGAACTGCACAGGACAGACCCATAGACCTGCGTAAATCAAGCCCCGAAGGCCAAGACAATACCAGTCTATGGGGTGCAGTATCCATCGGAACAGGCAATATGTGATGTAGCAGTCTGCTCCAGGAATCTTGGGAAGGCTTGTGATCCCCACGACTATTGTTTACGGCAATTTGGCCATGTTGTGGGTACTTCTTATCGGGGCTGACCCACGACAAGTGTTTTTCAATAATCTCCTAACTCGATCTCTGCTAAGTAAATGCTCTTTCTTCCTTCGTTTAAAATCCCCGTTTTAATTTCTGACTTTGCATTCCGGGTGCCTTCTTCCTCTGACCTCGTGCACCTGCCTCTTTTAAAGGTTACCGTCGTTTTTACGACGTCATACTCCGAAATGAACTCGTCAACCTTACACACCTATACTCGTTCAAAATTCACCGATTCATTTCCGTTGTTCTGTTAGCCTAATTGATAATCAATCTCCTAAACGGCTGTTCTTCGTTATTGCGGGGTCATCCCCTTAGCCTCCCGTGACGTCACATGCGTTATCACTCAACATGTCTGCATCATTATTTTACACAAACAGTAATATCATTTTACTGATCTATCCCGATCATCTCCTCTGATTATTAAAAGATGGATTTTTGAAAATCCATGAGTTAAGAAAAGTAAAAATAATTGTTGATATATTCATTGTTATAACTATTTGATGATTCAATTAATATTATTCTTTTTCCAATTGTAATTCTCATCATTCATTTTATTTTTAGTTTCATTATCCTGCATACATAGCATTGACTTTCCACGATTATGTTAAAGATAATATTTCATATTTATTATATCTCCATTTCATATTATATATATATATATATATACATATATATATGTCTATCTATCTATCTATCTATCTATCTATCTATCTATCTATCTCTCTTACTCTCTCTCTATATATATACATATATATATATATATATATATATATATATATATATATATATATGTGTGTGTGTGTTTGTGAATGTATTGTGGTATAAAATGTTATTACGGCTAAGAATATGTACATTTCTGCTATTTTCAGGGGGGTATAATTGAAAAGTGGTAAAAGGGCATGCGCCTTTACGGCAAATAATTGAAAAGTAAAAATTGGGGACTACTTCTATAAGCTTCCTGTGAGAATTTCATACGTATGAAAAATATTTCACCAAATAGAAATTTGCAGTTTTAAATTGGGTTCACCCCTATAGCTTACTTAGCTTAAGAGGACACTTATTCATTGATGACAACGTCCATTGATTTAAATTTTATTAAAATAGAGTACATTCAAAGTTTGAAGAGAGTTATTTCCCACACAGATCACTTATGGTTAATCTTAGATATTCGGAAATACTCTCATTGAATTTCCTAATTTCACATACAAATACACTATTATATTTTCTGTAGATTGTGTAATCTATCTTTTCTCCATAGGGAACACACACATAAGACACGCATAAAACTACACATTATATATATACATATATATATATATATATGTGTATATATACATATATATATATATATATATATATATATATATATAGATATATATTATCATAGAATGTTATTGCTCTGCGCTGATGAGAGCCGTAAGCTCGAAAAAAATAATGTAATAGTACCGTGCGCCACACTAGACTTGATGTTCTAATTCTTTGAACAATTGGAATGTTCTAATTCATTAAATGCTCTTATCTATATATATATATATATATATATATATATATATATATATATATATAGTAAGTTATGAAAATATATTAATGTTAATTAGGCTACACAGAGGCTCCCGCGTTTCATCCCCGGGGGAATCTTCTTTTAGCCTGAAGATTCCCTCCGATGATGAAATGCGGGAGCCTCTGTGTAGCTTAATTGCCATAAATATATTTTCATAACTTACTTCCTAGCTCTACTTTCGTATCGAGCACTGTTTAAATAAATAATGAAAACTGATACATCAAAAATGATATCTCTTCATAAAATGCTATGGGGATACATAAAATAGTTATATATATGTATATATATATATATATATATATATATATATATATATATATATATACATGGAGAGATAGATAGATAGATAGATAGATAGATAGATAGATATACAGACAGACAGACAGACAGACAGATAGATAGATAGATGCATACATACATACATACATACATACATACATACATACATACATACACATCCACTCATTTTATTTTAGATTTCTCCGAAAATATTTTTTAGGTTTAAGATAGGAACCTACACGATGTTTCATAACTGCTACGTGGTCCCTTCCGGGGGTATTTTTTATATCAGAGAAACAAATGCCATGCTAACCAACACTCAATAACCTTGCTGTTTGAAACACAAATTGTGTTTTTTTTATAAGTTAATTAAAGAAAATAAATAGTATAACTAACGTAGAAACGCCTGACTCTTTGTATAAATAGTTGGTATACTCCTCAACTTCCTCTTCCTATCTCTCTATTTCTACATCCTTATCATCAAACCTCATCTCTTTGTGTAACGTTTAACCCTGTTAGATTATTCGATTCCTTATCCAACTTATCTTGTCATTCGATCTTAATTAAACTGTATTTATCATCATTCACCGTCTAGAATGCCACCCAGAGTACACCATGCCTATTGTTACGTAAGTCACTGAGCACGGATACACGTAGACAAACGAGATAAAAACAAGTCCACTAGGATTCTAAACTAGACTAATTATTATAGAGTTGTTCGCCAATTAGAGGGCCAATAACCATTCAGATGAGCAATGTGTATGTACCATATATCTCTATACCCTGTCAGTCTCTATCCTTTTTCTGTTATACACTATTTTTAATTTCACAGCACTCTTTTACATACAGTCTTCCTTGATCAACCGCTAATAACCATTCAGATTAGCAATGTGTATGTACCATACATCTCTATACCCTGTCAGTCTCTATCCTTTTTCTGTTATACACTATTTTTAATTTCACCGCACTCTTTTACATACAGTCTTCCTTGATCAACCGCCAATAACCATTCAGATGAGCAATGTGTATGTACCATATATCTCTATACCCTGTCAGTCTCTATCCTTTTTCTGTTATACACTATTTTTAATTTCACCGCACTCTTTTACATACAGTCTTCCTTGATCAACCGCCAATAACCATTCAGATGAGCAATGTGTATGTACCATATATCTCTATACCCTGTCAGTCTCTATCCTTTTTCTGTTATACACTATTTTTAATTTCACAGCACTCTTTTACATACAGTCTTCCTTGATCAACCGCTAATAACCATTCAGATTAGCAATGTGTATGTACCATATATCTCTATACCCTGTCAGTCTCTATCCTTTTTCTGTTATACACTATTTTTAATTTCACAGCACTCTTTTACATACAGTCTTCCTTGATCAACCGCCAATAACCATTCAGATGAGCAATGTGTATGTACCATATATCTCTATACCCTGTCAGTCTCTATCCTTTTTCTGTTATACACTATTTTTAATTTCACCGCACTCTTTTACATACAGTCTTCCTTGATCAACCGCCAATAACCATTCAGATGAGCAATGTGTATGTACCATATATCTCTATACCCTGTCAGTCTCTATCCTTTTTCTGTTATACACTATTTTTAATTTCACCGCACTCTTTTACATACAGTCTTCCTTGATCAGCCGCCCATTTTGTCTATACCTCTCTATTTCAATGTATCTTTTAATTATTTACGTCTTCATCCTCATCTTACTACTTTCAATCAATAATTACTTTATTCTGCTTTTTGTGACATCTTACAGAAATTACAGATAAGTATAGAATATAATGAGACCCACAATTTTATAATTAAACTAAAATCTCAAACAATAATTAGACAACTAATGAGTCTCCGTCTAGACAACACTTTTTAAAGGATATTTTCCAACTCGGTTCCTTATATAATATCTGACGTTATCCTATATGCACTTATATTCCTTATGTATATGTTTAAATAGATGGTGAGAATCTTTAAGGACGTCACCCATTGTTAATGGTTATCACCACGTATGTTTTTATACACCGAGGTCATCGAGTGCGTACGTTAACTAAAACACAAATAAGCAAAATACGAAAATAGGATCCACAGAGCTTTAGTATATATATATATATATATATATATATATATATATATATATATATATATATATATAGTGACCTATGAAAATATATGTAGGCATTTTGGCCTGAGGATTCCCCGCGAGTATGAAACCCGGGAGCCTCTGTGTAGCTTAATTGCCATAAATATATTTTCATAGCTTACTACCTAGTTCTACTTACGTGTCGAGAACTTTTGAAGTAAATACTGAAAATTGATACATAAAATAGTATATATCCTTATAAAATTTCATGTGGATACAGTGAATATATATATATATATATATATATATATATATATATATATATATACATATATATTTATATAGTCTGATCATTAAAACATGAACACTCATGTAATATATAAAAAGATTAACATATGTGAACTATGATCAGAAGTAGAATTTAAGTTTATGATCAGAAGTAGAATTTAAGTTTATGTATATATATATATATATATATGATAAATAATGGAACAATGTGCTGACGACATGGAAAATGAAAGAAGGAAAACCAAAATGTTAATCAAATATCCATCTACGTTTCACCTTAATTAGAAGGTTTCATCAGGACGGGAGATTGAAGAAAAAGAAAAGAATAAAGCAACAAGTACAAAAGTCTGAATATATATATATATATATATATATATATATATAAAATAAATATGCCACTTATTTTTGCAATGTGCTGATAGCCATATATTCATAAGCAACTGCCATCTTCTGATTAATGTTCTTTTTGTGCTCGTTTACGTTCAAGACAAATATATCCCTTCGCCTCAGCAACACCAAAGAATAGAAAAACAACATAGAAAGGTTCATAACCGTGTTATGTAACTGGTTTAAGAGTAGAAGAACGCATTCAAAGCATGGTCCCAAAGGCAATTCCTCGCTGATGCCAATTCTATTTTAGAAACTGCGTCAGAGTCAAGATTTATTAAATTTACAAAAGATCTGCAGCCTTGAGAACAAATATGTTGTATAAAAAACTAAGTCGGTTTGACATACGCATATCTATGCGAAAATCATAATCTATTGAATGTTAAGTAGACCAGATACTTGGGCTTATATTGCAATGTAAAAAAGAGCTGTATTTATGATGTTAATATAAAGATCTTAAATCTGAAATCAGAAAAGTTGGTAATTAATGATGTGACGTAAGATATTGTATAGAAAATACCCTAAACTATGAAACGCAAAGTATTACTTTAGCTTGGCCTGCAGACACGCTTCGTTAATGATGATCGTTTTCAGCCAGCAAAATGCTAGACTGCACCCATGAATTATTTTGCATTTAACTAGATGGACAAGTTTGTAAATATGTATATGGTTCTATACATGCACTCCTATCATCATCATCATCATCATCATTAGAAGCAGCTAAACCAGCAGCAGCAGCATCGTCACGTTTCACCACAACCGTCATCATCATCACAACCGCCATCATAATCATCGCAATCATGGTCATGATTAATGATCACTCCTAGAACAGAAGCCCCTCCAGGGTTGACTTCTTCCTTGTTTTGTCCCTTGCTAGGCGTGATAATGTAAGACCCAGCTGGTTGTCAAGGTCGTCTCTCCGTCTGGGGGGTGATAGGCTCCATCCGTGTATTATTGTGCAATGTGTCGTCAGAAAACACCAAAATGTCTCACTTCCGAGGGCACCCAATCCGACCCAAAACAGTCACTAGTCCGCAAACAGCAACTTGAACTCCAACTTCACTCTTCTGACAGCACCAAATCCGACCTCCACCTTCACTGGTCTCAATCCGGGATGAACCTAAGATAAAGTGCACTTTCTCATTTCCTGTCCTCTTTATGGGGACTCCAACTATGCAATGCAAAATAGGTCACATGATCATTTGGTACCTCCTTTCTATAAAACTAGCGATTGCTTTAACTCTGTTGTTCCACATGGCCTCGTCTGGTATTACAGGTAAATCTTATGTTTTTAAGTTTTTTATTTTTATTTTTATTTTTATTTTGTTGTTTTTTTTATTTTCCACTACACAATGATCTAGCAACACAAGTTTGTTAATATGTATATGGTTGTACCCCCACGATCATAATCATCGTCATCATTATCATCATCATGGTCATGGTTAATGATCACTTCTAGAAATGAAGCCTCTCCATAGTTGACTTCTTCCTTGTTTTGTCTCTTGCTCGGCGTGATCACGTACGACCAAGCTGGTAGTGGAGGTCGGCTCCCCGACGAGGTGTTGGTCTCACTCTTGATTTCTTTCTATTATCTCAGGGGTTAGTCTGTCGCTCTTAACGTCCAACTGTGGTCTGTCAATCTCGAAATGTGAGCTTCCAATCTATGTTTAGCCGATTGTATGGTGGTGATGATGTCACTTACTCCAGTTTTATGTCGGATCACGGTGGCTAATCTTCTTTTACGTAGACTAATGTACCACATTTTGCGATTTTCCACTCTTAGCTTTTCTAATGTTGTATTTTTGAGTTACCATGTTGCGCTACCCTATCGCAGAACAAGCATGATGTGCCCGTTGAACACTCTCCGTTAAACCTGAATACTATACATGTATACATCCAGATAAAAAACACTAACATGCAACACTAGAAGATGTAGTCAGAATATTAATTTAGAATATAATAATACAGTATGATTAAATAAATGAATAATGAGAAACTCCAAGCACAGAGCATGTACACCTGAGTATTCGAGAGGATACGAGCGAACTTAACATACGCTACATTATAAATACCTAGGGATTCTGGAAGTCGAAATAATTACATCAATGGAAGTAAAGGATATAACAAATTACTTTCCTCGTGTTCTTACCACAAAATGGGATTTTTATGAATAGAGTTTCTTTTCAAAAAAATGCTTAATCCGTGGAATACATTACAACGGTACTGCATACCTGCATACTACATAACGGCCATCTAAAAATACAATGCCCACAACTACTTGTCATCATTTTCTTAATAATTTATCTAATTGTGCTCATTCCGTTTATAATTTTCAATCGTTTCATAATATTCTTAAATATTGAACTGACACTAGATCAATCTCATTACCCCTTGTCCTCGAGTAACGCCTGGCCTTAGTGAGTGGTGATTGATGAGAAATAAATAGAAACAAATTAGAATAACCCAAGAGAACTTAAACGTGCACCTGTTAAATATTATTTATTGAATCCTTCAGAAAATAGTAGAATAAAACACTTATAACAGTTAACTATTTTTTTAAGAATTAAGGAAGACACCCAAAATATCGTACTGAATGATTCTATGCGCAAAGGATGAAGAGGAGAAGAACAGACTTTAAGTATTTTAGAATTTTGTAGGGAGAAAGGATATATGAAAAAGAATGACAAAGACGATCCATCCAAAAATGAATGACATTCTATTGGCGTCAGACTAGAAACCTTATGAATACAATACAGTAAGTAGACTCTCAAAGAAAGGACATTTTTATATGAAGAGTGCTCGTAAAGCAGACAGGGGAGGAACAGGATTGGCAGTACCTGGACAGACTTCCCGACATCATCAACTTCGCGAACCATTTCGTTTTACTGCCGAACAAAAAGGTGGAACGTCATGTTACTGCTAACCTCGCCTCATCCCTATTCAGGCACTTCTAATTCAAAGACGCGTTTTGATTTTAGGATCACAACGATAATGTTTTCTTGCCAGTGACTGTATATTTGTGTTTGCTTCAAATTCGGTATCTTTCGTCAATAGAATTGATTTCGTTTTTTCAGAACAACTTCGTCATTCTTTCTCGTATTACTTTGGCTTCTACAATAGCAACAATTTGCGTCGAACTTAATTAGCTATGTAGGCATGACATTGTATATTTTCGTGCGTATCAACTACAGGACCGAGTGATAAAAGTATCTTTCTATTCACAATATATTCATGTATGTCTGACTAAACTTGTCAATGTAAAATTCCGTGCAACAAAAAATCAAACATCGTGTGAAAGGTTTGTCGTGTTCAAGATCAGTGAAAATCAGATTCCTAACCTTTATCACTTTTCTTAAGAACTTACTAAATGAACTATTTATTAGATGAGTCTTATGAAGTCATCGGAATTGAATTATTAGAATTAAGTTTGTCAACTCACTGAAGTTTTTTTTCCCCAATACAACGATAAATGTCCTCGATCTATTCCGGGTATGAAGAAACGACTAAATTTAAAATGAAACATATGTGGCTGAGATTTAAATCCTAAAACTGTAACATACTATTCCGGTGTTTGACATCACTAAATTGCATTTCTTGTCTTTTATATTGCCTTATTCTCTACAAATTCGCATAAACAATGAATTCAAAGGAGTTGGGAAATGCATTACATAAAATACACAGATGCAGGTTGGCGGAAAATAGGAAATAACGCGCAAGAAAACCTGCACATGGTTGCATGAATTTTAATGACAGACGCACAAAAGGAAATTAACCTAACAACTTAAAAAATGAATTGGAAATGCTCAAGAGAAACAGCAAATGAAAATTGCATGGATGAAAAACGAAATAATAAATCACATCATAAGTTAATGCAGCAAATTATTCCAAAAGAATATAAAGACATACATGAGTGGTGAACGGTAAATACCATAACAAAATGCCACTATAAATGGCTTAAACAGATTCACGAGACAATTTCGTTGCCACGTATACAAATGTTTGGAACAGCAAAAGTGTTAAGGTAGAGACTACTAGGAAATAATAATAATAATAATAATAATAATAATAATAATAATAATAATAATAATAATAATAATAATAACAATAATGATAATGATAATAATTATAATATTAATAATAATAATGATAATAAAAAATAGATTTTATTTATTTATTAATAATTTATTTATTTATTTTTATTTTTTAAATTAATTTAAAAAATGTTGTTTATTTATTTATTTTTTTATTTTTTAACTGGTGCCGGCCTAGGCTGACACTGTACAAAATATTTGTAGAGAATCGAGGAGGATGAAAAGACCGAGGAGGGACAGCACAAACCAGACCTCCACTGGAAAAGGGCAGAGAATGCTGGGACCTTGGGGAGGCTTATTGTCACTGAAATCCCAGAGAAGACCAATTGTCCTTACCGGCGAGAAATCAATGGTAAGAGGATGTTGCGAGACCGCATCGTTATCGAAAAGAGGTTAAGAATACTGGAAATCTGAGGAGACCTGTTGTCACTCATACTCCAGAGAACATCGCCTGGTATTGGCAGTGATAATTTATGTATCTACCTCCCACAAGGTAAGATGTGGCACAAGGTCGGGAAAGTGGGATTAGATAAGGCAGCGCTCGAGAGGTGAGCACTCTGGCCATTTAAAATTGCTTGGGCAGCCCCGTCGGCATTCCCCGGTATGGGGCGCCTCAGACAGTAAGCAATAAACTTACTCCTCCCCAAAGAGGGGAGGCAATGCCTGGGAGGGTGCACCTCCTAAAACTGCACAGGACGGACAACCCTCAATAGACCGGCGTAAATCCAGACCCAAAGGCCGGAACGATACCGGTTTATTAGGCGGGGTAGTGGGAAATAACCGATGATGACCTGCGTGAACGCTTCTAGTAAGTTAATAATAATAATAATAATAATAATAATAATAATAATAATAATAATAATAATAATAATAATAATAATACGAAGCAAATCTTCTACGGGTAGAGTTACTTTCATTGAACTGTCCGTCTGTGGAACACAGTGCCATGAGCCTGCTTCTCAGCCGACTACGATATTCTTTTCAAGTTTAACCGTCCACCAGTCAAACTCATTAACGTTTATCCTCGTGTGGTCTTTGGGCCTTGATAAGCGGTGACCTTTATTATAAAAAATTAAAAACACAACGAGATTATATTATATATACAGTACCTTATATTCGCAAATAGTAACCCATTTTGCACTTACCAGGATCAAAGACGCTTAACTTCGGTGATCTTACAGAACCGGTGTCTCAACGTGATTTGGCCGTACTCGAGTTTGAAGAATACGAAGAAATAATAGAGAAGGAAAATAAAGTCGCGAATAAAAAAAAAAGATGAAGAAGAAGAAGAAGAAGAAGAAAGACAAAGAGGAGGAAGAAAAAGAAAATGTAGAAGAAAAATAGTTAAAAGAAGAATCAGAAAGAAAAAAATAAGAAGATGTAGAAGAAGAGGAAGAAGAAAAAAGGAAAAAAAGAAGAATTAGAAGCAAAAGCAGAATAGTAAAACAAGAGGCAGAAGAAGAAGTAGAAGGAAAGTTAGCAGAGAAAAGAAGAATAAGAATAAGAATAAGAATAAGAATAAGAATAAGAATAAGAATAAGAATAAGAATAAGATAAAGAATAAAAATAAGAATAAGAATAATAATAAAAATAAAGAAATAAACTTAATAAGAATAATAAGAATAAGAATAAGAATAAAGAAATAATCATAATAAGAATAATTAGAAAAAGAATAAGAACAAGAATAAGAATAAGAACACGTATAAAAATAATAAGAATAAGAATAAGAATTAGAACAAGAATAAGAATAAGAATAAGAATAAGAATAAGAATAAAAATAAGAATAAAAATAATAAGCAGAATAAATATCATAAGAATAAGAATAATAAGAATAAGAATAAGAATAAGAATAAGAATAAGAATAAGAATAAGAATAAGAAAAAAATAAGAATAAAAATAAGAATAACAATAAAGAAATAAACATAATAAGAATAATAAGAATAAGAATTAGTATAAGAATAAGAATAAGAATAAGAATAATAAGAACAAGAATAAAAATAAGAATAAGAATGAGAATAAGAATAAGAATAAGAATAAGAATAAGAACATGTATAACAATAATAAGAATAAGAATAAGAATAAGAACAAGAATAAAAATAATAAGCAGAATAAAAATCATAAGAAAAATAAGAATAAGAATAAGAATAAGAATAAGAATAAGAATAAGAATAAGAATAAGAATAAGAATAAGAATAAGAATAAGAATAAGAACATACGCAGGAGCTGAACAAGAAAAAGAAGAAAAAGAACAAGAATAAAGGAAAACGAAATGGAAAAGAAGAAAACGAAGAGGTAAGGTCAAGAGAAAAAAGACTAAAACGAAGAAGAAATGGAAATAATAAAATAAGTCTAAGACCACCGAGAAAAAGAAGGAAGAGAAGCAATGTTAAAAGAAGGAAAGGAAGAAGACGAAGAAGAGGAAGACGAAAAAAAAAATTAGAAAAAGAAAAAAAGATGAAAAAAAAGAACAACAAAAAAGACGTCAAAACCGACAAGAAGCACAAGACGGAATGGAATAGGAAATCGAGTAATTTGTAAAGCGAGAGAATAAGTATAAAATCAGAAGTTAAACAATCTAACAGAAAAAGAACAAAGGAAAAATGATGCAACCGAAAAGGTGTGAAACGTAGACAAATAATAGGATGAAACTGGGAAGAGAGAGATGGGGTGATGGGGATGAGAACAACATCGTTATTTCGAAACTATTATTACAATGATTGAATTGGAAAGGAAAGTGTAAAAAAAAAACCCAGAAGATTTTAATAACGGTTTTCAGTAAAATTGCCGATATATTAGATTAAGGAAAATAAAGTACAAAAAGGTGTTAATTAATTCATATAACAAGAGGTGCGGGATGCCAAATTTAGTCTGGTGTGTTCATTTAATTCAATCTTCTTCACATCCGAGCGTGTTTTGAAAATGATTAGAATCGCCGGTGTTGTTGGGTGCATCCGGATACAAATCGAAATCGAATGGAAGCTATGTGAATAATGGCTGCGATGAAACGGAGGGAAAGGGGTTCTTCTCTAGCGTTATTGTCGATCGTAAATTACCACAAAATTCACTAAATATAATCAGAATGCGATCACTTTTCCTAAAAAAAAATCCATCTGAAAATTGCATTTCTGTTTAATTTCGATATTTTATATATTTTTTATGAATCTTGTTTTTTTTCAGAATTACAGAGCAGCGTGTATTCCATTTATTATTTCGCTTTTGCTGCGCTGCTACAGACTTTGAAACGAATCAAACCGACTTTGTCGAACTAAGGCTAAAACTGGGGTTATGGCTCGTTTAGAGTTAGGTTAGGGTTTGTGTAGGGGTGTGGCAGAATGGATGACTTTTTAAGGAGTAAAGTTCGCCCCGTTATATTCGTAACCCTTGCGCCAGACTTGAGTTGCAAATAAAATAAATTCGCTGGACTAAAAATGTCAGCTAACTGATCGGGGTATTCAGAGTTATTCGATGTCAGCTAAAATATCAACAATGTTTGAGACACCAGCCAGGTTCAAGAGGTCAAAGAAAACCTGTCACCGAAATTTGTTGAAACACTGCGGGGTCTGTGTTTCCCTTCCTTTTCGGCCTCTCTTTCTCTTCATCTTTCTCTTCCTCTTTCTCTTCCTCTCCCCGCTCTTTCTCTTTCTTTCAACCGTCGCTTCGCCACAACAAATGAAAAGGCGTCGGCTTTTGAAATCTGAACGACGAAGACGTGTTTGTTGCGTTCTGAGATGTTTCTTTGCGAAATATAAAATATATATTTGTATATGAAAATGAAATGGTTTGTTCCATTATTACATAATGTTTTTTTTCTAGCATATGGTCCTGACCGACTAAACCGCTGCCAGCCAGTCCCAGAAGCAGACGACAGTAACTATCGTCAAACGATGATTGCTCACTGGCGACAACCAGACGAGACATTGCACATACGTGCACATACGTGCACATGTTGTCACACATATTCGCGTTGTCACATATTCCAAGATCTACCCTGCCAAACGATTGGATCACATTGGTTCTGCGACGAAGATATAGCTTCGGCCAAGCCATGGGATTACAGAGTGATGTTAGGGTTACGATAAAAAAAACATCCAGTTCGGTTTAAATTCTGTAGAAGTACTTATTTTGCTACTTGAAATGTTAAAAGATTATTATTATTATTAACTCACTAGGAGTTATCACACTGGTCATCGTCAGTGATCGCCCACTGCCAACAACCTGTGGTATTCCCTGGAGTCTGAGTGACAACAAGTCTCCCCAGACTTCAAGTATGCTCCACTTCTTTTCGTTCCTCACCGCTGATGACCTTGCGGTATCGCAACAGCCACCTACCATCGATTTCCCGCTGATAAGGGGCATTGGTCCCCTCTGGGGCCCGAGTGGCAACAAGCTTCCCCAAGGTCCCAGAGCTGTCCGCGCTCTTCCAGTGGAGGTCTGGTTTGCGCTTTCCCTCCTCGACCATCTGTCCATAATTTTCGTGGTGTCAGCCTATGCTTGCGCCTCTCTCGTGCGGTTGTATTTTCCCCGGTTCTGTTGTCTTGTGCTTCCATGTGTTTGTTCTCCATTCGTTGCTTATGTGGGTTGGTTTCCGCATTCGAGGACGTTTCTCAGGATTGTAGCTGTTTTGATCATTACTGTCATTTGTATGGTCTCTATTATTATTATTATTATTGTTATTATTTTTATTATTATTATTATCATTATTATTATTATTATTATTATTATCATTATCCTTATTATTATTATCATTATTATCATTATTATTATTATTATTATTATTATTATTATTATTATTATTATTATTATTATTATTATTATTATTATTACTGACGAAGATTATATTATGTTAAAGTCGAAATGACGGCTGAAAGATGTTACCGTAATAACTAAAACAGACTATTTCTACCAGATTAAAAACATTCTCACACCTGTCAGTATCGTATAAAGCAAGCCTACCGTCGTGCATGAAGTATTGATGTCACGTATGGGATGGTGTAACAATTACTAGCAATTGCGTTTTGGAGAGGACGCAAACAAATTTTCAGAGTTCAAATGCAATTCCCGATGAATTCTATTTCTTTACATTGATATATTAAACACTTAAACGTCCCACATAGTAATAGTATAGTTCCCCTAGAAGCTTATGTTTGTCGAAAGCAAAAATACAAAAACTCAAATAAAATAAAATTCCCTCCCTGCTCTCTGTTTCTCAATTGTACCAACATGTAGAAATTTAAATGTAATGTGAGCAAACATACTGCTGTCCAACTCCTCACCCAGGTTGCCTACTTACACCTGGCAGTATATCTCTACAAAGCCACCATCTGCCTATGCATTAAGTATTGTTGTCACATCTGGGCTGGTGCACCATCCACTAGTCTCTCCCACTTTAACAAGCTTCAAAAAAGAGTATCCAATCTAATAGGTCCCTTACTATCCACAAAGTTTTACTCCATCTCCCATCGCCGCAATGACACCTTGTTCTTGTATTACCAGAACTTCAATGGAATATTTCATCTTATATACTTATATCATAAAATATCATATTATATAGTGCTCCGATGAAATTGCTGATTCAGTGCCCCCTCGACGTAACTACACTCGCCCAACCCGACAATCAGCTAATTCCCATCCATTCACGGTGGAGGTCCCCAGATTCCGGAGAGTATTCTACTACAATTGATGCTTTCCTCGTGCTGCCGGCCTTTAGAACTATTCCCCATGCTCCCTGTTTCCACGACTGTACCGACATGCAGAAATTGAATAAGCATCTCGTTTTATAGCTCCCAATTTAGGATGACCCTCTAAACTGTCACCCAAATTCTCAATAGCTGCTTAATCTACAGTGCCAACTTGACTTGTTTGCGGTGAAGTGAGTAAAATAAACATGATTTTAAGGGGAGGTTACCGTATGGAAATCCTCCATTTTTGTAGCGATAGCTTTGCTATTTTGGAAATCTAGAATAAAATATATTGCGGCGTCTAGGGACATCAACATGGAAGGAGTTGAGTTGTGTTACTAGTTATTTAAATCAGAGATATTTTCGTTGGGACGGAGTTCAATTGCAGTAAAGTCATCGGGGCACATCCCGTGGAAGTACTTGTCAAAGATGCACAAGTATGCAGCATTGCAGCGATGCGACCGATGCTGGAGCTTGACAGACAGTTTATTTTATTTAATCCATCACACACTAACTCTTATGCCATTGAAACCTTAATTTAAAATAATAAACATTTCATGCATTACTATGTTGTAAATTCGAAACAATTATGAAGATAAATAATTGTGATAAATGCGATAGTCCGAAAAGATTTAATATATACCAGTTAGTGAAAGTAACACTTTAACCGTAGATGTTTTTTTATCCAGGAAAATGCCGAGTAGAACAAATGACCCCTGGCAATTAATAATGTATTGCGCCATTCACAAACCGCCAACTCTTTCCTATACCATTCGACTCGGACTCTTTCCAATTCCATCAGACTCCTTTCCATACCAGCCGACACCTTCCCATACGACTCAGACTCCTTGTCATACTACCCGACTCTGACGTCTTCTTATGCCATTATAAATATTTTAGTAATTTATATACAGATTTTTTTCTTTTAAATATAACCAGAAAGAAAACGAAAGAAGAATCAACTTGCTGTTTCACTTGCAATTTAGAAATAGATCCGAACTTGTTAAATATAAGTCGGTGCATCTTAACAAAGGCACATTTGAACGCAAATGCTAAATATTTGTCCAGGAAAAATTATATTGCGAAACATGACTATTAGTTATATTACAATCTTATAATACATGTATTTGGGCGCTCGGATTTAATGTAAGTACTGCATTTATGTTATCGAAGACAAAGTTGAGTAAGCTATAGTTATGCGTCGGTAGATAGAATATATATAACTAAAGTTAATCTAAAACACATGCAGTCTGTCACTGACCATCAGTACAGATTTATTTACCTCCCCAAGAGGTTAGGCACACGGCCAGGTTTATCTTACTCCCACAAGGTAAGATGTGACCCAATGTCGAGAAAGTGGGACTTGAAAAGCCAGCGCCCGAGAAGGTGAGCACTATGGCTATTAAAAATTGCCTGGGCAGTCCCGTCGGCATTCCCCGGTAGGGGCGCCTCAGGCAGTAAGCAATAAACTTACTCCTCCCCAAAGAAGGGAGGCTAAGCCTGGGAGTGTGGACCTCCTAGAACTGCACAGGATTGACCCATAGACCGTCGTAAATCAATACCCGAAGGCCAAGACAATACCAGTCTGTGGGGTGTACTATCCATCGGAACAGATACTACACTTTGATCTTGGCCAAAACGCCAATAAGTATTGATTTACTCCACTCCAGGAGTTAGGCACAAGGCCAATTTTTATCTCACTCCCACAAGGTAAGATGTGACCCAAGGTCGGGTCGGGAAAGTGGGGTTTTAAAATTGCCTGGGTAGCCCCGTCAGCATTCCCCGGTAGGAGCGCCTCAGGCAGTAAGCTATAAACTTACTCCTCCCCAAAGAAGGGAGGCAAAGCCTGGGAGGGTTGATCTCCTAGAACTGCACAGGACAGACCCATAGACCGTCGTAAATCAATACCCGAAGGTCACGACAATACCAGTCTATGGGATGTAGTATCCATCGGAACAGATACTATACGTTGATCTTGGCCAAAATGCCAATAAGTATAGATTTAGGCAATAACGTTTTACTACGAATATTCGAACGGTCATCTCTGAACGCATGTACCATACAATATGCAAGGCAAGGTAAATAAGGGTTGTAGCGCTTGATATATATTAAGCCTTCGATAAAGTCTGACATCAAGACATTCTCATGAAAATTAATTCTTATCGTATTACTGGACGAATATTTAATATAATCAGATGCGATCTAGCAAAAAGAAAGATGCATATTAGCTTCGATTGCCGTACATCCCAACAACATAGCATTAATGCAGGTACCCTTAAGACTTTAATATTGCTGATCTTCCAAAACGACTATTGTTACCACATATAGGCTGGTGCACAAAAACTTCTCGAGCAGCGTGAAAAACAGAATCCCATAACTTAATATCTCTCGTTCAATGTTGTTTGTACCTATCCAGTTTTATCTATACGTTATCTATCACTTTCGCTTCTAGCACTCTTACTCGCTCATTTTTTAATCAACATTTTAATGTAATAAAGAGAACAAAGATTAACAAGATAGAAATTGCAGATTAAAAACAAAAGAAAGTATCAGCCCAAGTGTTAATACTATTTAAATTATATTTTAGAAGAGAAAAATAGTAAGTTATAGAAACTAATTTATGAATTCATCTTTTTTGTTTTTTTACATTTTACTGTCTCTGCAAACTCACTTTTTACTAATTCAACCAGATTAAGCGGAGCTTAATAGGTGACAAAACGAGTCACAGTTTTCTAGTTGTAAACATATTTTCAATATTCAATATTAAATCTAATTTTATACAACGTCTCATTGTTTTCAATATCAGAGTCGAACTCTAATATCTTCTGGCTGTAGAAGTGTTTCCAATTTCCAATAAAATAATCAATTGTTATGAGATTGGAGTAGGAACTGATCGTCAATATAAAAGTTAATTAGATATTCAAGTTTGATAACGTGTCCGGTTATCAATCTAAGACAACATTGCTAAGATATTTCGGTTTGGGAAATGGTCAAGATAATCAAAATTAGACTAACTTTCACAAATATTGTTCTAATAAAAAATGTGTCATTTTAATGGTAATTGTATACAGACAAGCTATTAAGCCACTTCATGTAAAAAGATAAAAAATACAAATTTTATTAGAAAAATATTTTTAGTAGTATATTATATTATTAATATTATATTATTAGTATAAGTATACAAGACAATTATAACTGTAAAACTGTTTCTTCTCTAATAAAGTAATGACAGTTTCATTGTTTTCTTAGGTATAGACAGATTTGTTCCATATAATCAATATTTGATTGTGGTACGTAATTTTTTGTGTTCGATTCATTTCTTCAGAGAAAATAATGTGTCCGGATCGTAATGAGTTTTTAATTCATCGCTATCTTAAATAGGCAGTAACTTTGTATGCATACGAAGTTACTTTCTTTTTGATTGGAAAACAGTAATATTTGAAAATAGAAAGGGTATTTAAAAATATAAAAAAATCAAGTAAAGACACAATAGGCCAACAACGGACATAAATAGCTTGTTCTCAATAAAGTACTCAGTTTTCAAAATCTCGTTGAATAACTGTCTCAGATTTATATATAAAAGTTAATTAATATATGAGTGTATAAATGTTATCCATCTTTTAAAATAAAAACGAATTGCTAATATCGTCTGGTCGTAGAACTTTTTCTCGATTTTTAATTTGAGACTCTATTGCGAGATTAATCTGGTTGTTTACAGTTTCCAAATTATTTGCATAAACTTCAATTGCCAACATATGTGCATACAAGTTATGTTGACTATTAGAGCGGGAAGGTTGATTAATTGATATATTTGTTGTACATATTTGCGATTAAAAACAAATCTTCTAGACAGAAGTCACGATGAATCAAGAGGCTGACGCGAACGATATAAATATTGATCGTGAGAAAAAGGAAGTTGATATCATGCAGGCGGACATGACGAGCCATCTACTAGGGCAATACTATCCTGGGATGGGATTATAAGACTTTGCTGGAAGAGAAACAAACTGAGAACATTTGATTGATTTTGAATCTCAAATGATACGCGGATTATCTTAAAATTGTAACTCGAATAATCATGTTACATAGTTATATGTTACATAATTATATCACAGAAAATATAAAAGAAAATGATTTGGGAAGTAATGTTTGAAAATAATAGAATAAACAACGAATGACGGACGTATTAATCAAAGCCTATATATTTTGTTACGTTTTTGTATGTTTCGAACTATGAGATAAAATAATAATTACACAGTAATTATTGTTTCCTAAATTAGAATAAGAATTGTTGACTCATAGTGTCATGCTTAAAATGTTAAGCTGAAAATGTATACAAAGAATACAATTATTAATATTTCGGGTAAAAACTCATGAGAACATAAACGGCACATGTGTATCAACTCATACTTAAAATGGTCGTTTGAAAACAGTGATAGTGAGGGTTAATAAACGCAGAGTTGTGATCGCCACAACAAGATCACTTGATAGTACAGCAAAGAGGATTTTAAAAATAATTTCTAATAAGTATATTTGTATTAAAAAAATATTGTGATGTTGGCTATATTTAATCGGTGGCATTGTTGGGAGATATAATTTGTATAGCGGAATTGATTATAACTGTCTGGAAAAATATAATCAAAATTAAATTTTAACGGAATTATTCTTTATTACTCATTTTAAAAACTGCATACATCGACATATATTTTCAATACGCTTATTTGTGGGTAGTTTTGTAGTCATTAAATGCTTATTTTATCTGCATAGAAATCATGAATATATGACGTTAGTAATATAGTAAAGATACAAAGCTAAGGATTAATACAAAGAACGTAAATTAAACTATTTTCTTGTTTCAATGCATGTGTTTTTATAAATCATACACCAAATGGTTCGGTGGATGAATGTTAGAGTGAAGGGATGCCGACTGCGAAGATGGGATTGCTAGAAAAGGATCATATGATAGTTTAAGAGAGAGTATTTGTGAATTAACATGGGTAGACTTTTTTTAAATGGTTGGTTGTATTCTGTTGTTGAGATTTATTTCTATAATAGTTTCTAAAATAAAATACTTACACTAGCTAATGCACGTTTCCACACCACATCAGTTAAACTGATCCCCGAAGTGGTACTGAAATGACTATTCCTTTTAATATAGTTTTAAGAATTATATCTAGCAGGCTTGATATATTAAATGTTAGGTTATGTTACTTATTATGTATTGTTTAAATTCAGATGGAGACATTTAAGTGAAAGTAATGACCATGCTCCATAGGCGTTGAGCGTGTTGTTAGTTTTGTTTTCTCTTTTGTGCTCGTAAATTATTTTGCTTGGTTGCGTTGCTTCTCCCTAATATAGACCCTATCATGATGGAATAGAATATATATATATATATATATATATATATATATATATATAGAGAGAGAGAGAGAGAGAGAGAGAGAGAATACATATATAATATGTAATATATATATAATACATATATAATATATATATAATATATATATATATATATAATGTAAGATATATATATATATATATATATATAGTATCATGAAAATAATAATAATAAAAATAATTAAATAAGATCTAGTGTCATAATATATATTTTGTAGATTCAAGTATAAACATGAATTTTTTTTTGGGGGGGGGGGTGAATAGATTTGTCATGATAATTGAAAAATTAAGTGAAGAATGTTACTAAAAGGGTGTTTTTTATGGAGATACAATGTAGACAATTTTGTACTTTCCTCAAATGGCAGTGTAATGTAAAATAGATATGAAATAAGTATAAAAATGATGTTTGAATAGTGTCACAAAACGAGTTACAAATGGTGATAGTTGGTAGCCAATAGTTAGCAACCCATGCAGTAACATTGTCATATTAAACAATGTATAAACGTGTATTCGGGAGGTCATTGAACATACTGCATTGGACAATGTGATATATATATATATATATATATATATATATATATATATATATATATATATATATATCAAAACGCTATTAGTTACAAATCAGTAGATTACAAAATTCAAAGATGGCCAACAAGTAAACAATTATTTGTGGCCGTCGTCATTTTTATGGTAGCGCGATATGATTTGTTTATTTGGCTAACTGTATAGAGGTGTGTCGTTTTCTGCATTTCCGAAAATTCATTTTTTAACAACTTTGTAATATTAAAACAATATTAGATTGTATAGATTCTATTAAAAAAACGGTAAAAGATTGTAAATAAACACGCTTTTCAAGATGCGGTTTCTTATAGCTTAGAACAAAATCAATTTACATATATGTATATGGGGTAAGGTACACGATAATTCATGAAAATTAAATGGCGTGGTGGACAAAATGTGTGAAAAAAATGAAAAACGGAAAACAAGTTAAAGTGCACGAGAAAAACAAAAACAAGAGATTTTTTGACCGGTTTCGTTCGTGGCGAACGTCTTAAGAAAATGAAGATATAGAAATAATTTTATTTTGAAGGCACACACATTGGATGAGAGAAGGATGATCTGATTGGACCATATGAGAAGACATTAAGTGATGTTGGAATATGTTAAGTGAGTGACACATTCTTCTATTTTTCTTATTCTTCTGTTTATATTTTTTATTTATTTTCTTTCTCTCTTTTACTATCACACCTAATGAGATAGTATGGAGAAGGCGGTGGAGAGGGGGAAAGGCGACAAGAGGGAAGAATAAACAGAGAAGCTGGCTATGGTAAACAAATGGGGTGGGCATGAAATTTACACTGGATGTTAGAACCCATAGATTAATAAGAAATAATCAGGGATAGGTCTGCTAATTTGTCACACATTAGGTTTTTAAAGAGCAATTCATGTATGTATATATAACATTTATTTTCAAGTATTATGAAATAAGTATTCTATATAAATTATAATGCGATAAAATATGCTCAATATTAAGGAATAGATAATTATTATTAGAAAAACAATTATAATAAAACACTTGTATATTCAAATAGTTTACAAGTTTAAGTAATCGACACAGTGCAACAACAAGTATTATAAATTATAGAAAAGCCGTGTAAACATATGTTTTTCAAAAGAAACACGCGATCTCTTCAGCAGAAAAAGAACAATTATTTAACCGGCTTTGGTTTTCATTATTTATTTACAAAATCTTAAAAAGATTATCAACTAAATGGCATTCCATGTACGTGCGTACGTTATCACCTATCGAACACATTTTCTGAAGCTTGATGAATCTAAAAAACAAATAACCTTTATCTCATAACGTTTGAAATAAAATTGTATTTTAATGGACTCTTTATGTTTTCATACCTATTACTATTATTAAGTACGCGAATAATGACTCAATTAATTATGTATTATCTACTTTGTTTAGTTAACAAATCTACTCAACTAAGTCATATAAGCATATATATTGCTCGCTCCAGTATATTGAGCTTTCATCATCTCACAATAGGTCTAATTTCTCTAAAAGTTATCTTTTAGGTATAAACCTTCATATATATATATACATATATATATGTATATATATATATGTTTGTGTTATATATATATATATATATATATATATATATATACATATATATGTATACTAGCGGAACCCGTCGCCCGGCGTTGCACGGGAGAAAGTACTACCTATTGCATGACGTCAAATAAAAAAAGGAAATGACCTATTTTTCTCCCCCCCCGTCTATTGTGTTGGCGAATGTTTTAAATTTTAAAAAAATTAAAAAAGGTGGTAGAGTAGAATGGGATCGAACGCTAAAACAGGTGATTATGAATCCTGCTTTCTTACCGACTGCACCACGCATTCGGGTTGAAATAAATGTGAAAATAGGTCAGTTAACTTAATAATAAGTAAGAACCGGTGTTTTGTGAAAATTAAACTGTGTGTATTAGTTCCCGGTGTCGATGAGTAGAGTGACAGTACAGAATTGTTAGGGAGAAAAGTTTTTGCTACCACCTATATGGAGTTGGTTTTTCGGAGATTCGTGGATGGCGGGGCAAATGTAATATTTAGTGTAAGCTGGGAAAAAAGAATAACAAATGTACTAAAACACGCTCGAGTCAATAAGTGTAATGTAATGGTGAGTTTAGTAGCCTGTGATGCATGTGGTTATTTTCCTATTCTCCGAGAAGGTACAGGGGAAAAATCGTCTCTACTTTATATATTAGATATATATATGTATATATACGTATATATATTTATACGTATATATATGTATATATATACATATATATGTGTGTGTGTATGTGTGTGTGTGTGTGTGTATAAGGCATATTCTGACGACGTTTGAAATAAAATTGTTTTTTAATGGACTCTTTATATTTTCAAACCTATTCACGGTAAGTACGCGAATAATGCCTCAATTAATTATGTAGTATCTACTTTGTTTAGTTAACTACTCTACTCAACTAAGTCATATAAGCAAGTAGAATTAAGGGCATTTCACGTGAATCAATACAATACTACGCGAGGGGATTTCCTATTCGTGCGTACAGTATAACGTTTCTAAACAGATTAAAAAAAAAACTAAGACCGGCTGATCAGTGGTTACTGTGATTGGTGGTTAGGTAAATATCGCTAAGATATAAAAAAGAAGACTTTACTTATTTAAAACTGAATTGTTCCTTAATCTAATTTTGTCGTCAGATCGACGAAAGTAACAGAATTTAAAATAAATACATTTCAAAAAGCGACATTTGTTTTTATCAATTTCAAGAATATTAAGCTGATAATTATGTTTACGATAATAAGACAGAGAATATGTATTGTTGTAAAAAAAGAAATGAATATGGAAGAGACATATTCGTTTTTTTTTTCTAAAAGAATATTTAGGTGTAAATGACAATTGTTGTTACGGAAAAAGAAAGTGTGTTTTTCTTAAAAGTATTGACTGTTAGAGACACCTATTATTTCAAAATAATATATATTGTTTTATCAGTAAATTATACAGATGTATGTAAAAAGTGCAAGTTTATGTGTTGGATCATGGCCCTATGGGATTGGACGTATCTGTTGGAAATCGTTGGTTTGACTTGCGCGAATTAGCGCGGGTGCAGTCCAGTGCAGAATAAGGCCTGTTCTCACAGTCAGAGCTAACAGACGTGACAAGGTCACCGTGTGACGAGATCCCAGATCAAAGGTCAGTGTGCACCTGCGGGAGGCTGTGACGTCACGAGCCCTTGCGTAGGAAACAGAGGGATCCGTGACGTCACTCGTTCTTCGTGAAAAGCGAGTTTCGTCAGTGTGGATTTTGGAGGCAAACCGATTAGACGTGGTTGTTACCAGGTAATTTACAACAGATAAGGGAAATATTTCCCTAAGAAAATACAAGCGAGAGATATCCTTTAATGGTTAAGAAAATAATTGTTAAGTAACTACGATAAAGTAGTGATTTGCTGTCTCTCTCTCGACGTAGTGAATGACTCCCAGCTGATTATATATCTAACGCTTGTAATAAAAAGAAGTCAATTTAAAGAAGAGTTTGTCTTCCAACCCAATCGTGGAGTTTTTGTTGCAGACAACGGAGGGTGTGGTTCACGACAGGAAGGAAAGAATAAAGAATTCATCCACTAGACGACACTACTCTCTACGCGACGAGGGAGAAATCTAAGGTATGCAACTAATATATGAACTATGTGATTTATGATGTTTTTAAAATGACGAGTATTAAATGTGAGCTGCCACGGCCCTTTCAGGGACGAATATACGAAATGAGTACCGCCACGGTCCAAGAGTGAGCTATGCAACATATGTGTTATAAAAGTGCTTTGTCTTAAAGAATTCTGAAAATCGGTATTTTTCTACGAAACCTTAACAGATAGAAAAGTTGAGTACAGCAGACAAAAAACATTAGCCTCGTGCAGCTGTACGGAAACGAAACGAATGTGCATTGTCAAAAGACACAACAAGAGAAACACATTAGAATCCATTTTGTTTACTTTTGACACAAAACAAAACGCAAATAAATAAATCTCTTTTTTCCCAGCGTAGGTTTTTACTAAGTAAAATCACAGAATATATTTCCTCCCCCTCCCCCACAAAAAATACAACATAAAAAAGAAAGAACACCATTTCAGATAACAACGTACCGGCTAGTAAATTCTATTATTTGATTGCGCATCACGTGATATACTTAATTGAACCAGTAAGGTAATACATTTTGGGTATTTATAAATCCTGTTTTTATATATAATCATTTTTTTTATGTGTAAGTTACGTATCGGTTATTTTCGCATAATTAACTAAAATAATATCGATACGCTTACAACTTTGTTCCTAAATTGAGAGTTATATAACATATATACTTGTAGAAAAGTTATTTTTACAAGATAACATGACGCATATAATCACATTTATTCGACGAACAAAGATCAGTTGACCTACCGTGACTACTAGGAGAGTAGATTGAAATGATTCGTTTTTTTTTGTATTTTCGGATTCAATTAAAAATGATATCTACTGAGACGATCATGGTGGTCAATATAGCCATTTATCGAAATTTTAATCGATACAAAATAGGAGTATTTGAATAAAATGTATTTTGGTATCATTCAGATCTCTATCATCTCTTATTTTAAAATAGCATTTTCTCTATCATTCTGAAATCATGACTAAGCGCCCAATGTCTGTATTTTTTCTTAAAACTTTCGTTTTTCTCATCATAATCTCAAATAATTTAACACTTCATTTGATCTGAGTGTTCCTATGTTAGTGGACGTAACGAAACGTTGACAAATTCTGAGCTCTTGAGCCGTTGGTCGGTTTTGTTGTAATTGGACGTTATCATGCATTTTCTAATGACTGATTATCTATGCGGATCATCACACCTACAACACCTGGTATTCCCAACTGGCCATTCATTATCTACTGAACAGGCACAACGTCGGTTTACTTCGGTGACGTAACGAAACCGGCCGGTCAAAGTGATTATGTTGTATATAATTTTACAAGTATGTCTATATAATTCTGGAAACACTGAACCAATAAGGAATATGTTACAAGTATGTCTATATAATTCTGGAAACACTGAACCAATAAGGAATATGTTACAAGTATGTCTATATAATTCTGGAAACACTGAACCAATAAGGAATATGTTACAAGTATGTCTATATAATTCTGGAAACACTGAACCAATAAGGAATATGTTACAAGTATGTCTATATAACTCTGGAAACACTAAACAAATAAGGAATATGTTACAAGTATGTCTATATAATTCTGGAAACACTGAACCAATAAGGAATATGTTACAAGTATGTCTATATAATTCTGGAAACACTGAACCAATAAGGAATATGTTACAAGTATGTCTATATAATTCTGGAAACACTGAACCAATAAGGAATATGTTACAAGTATGTCTATATAACTCTGGAAACACTAAACAAATAAGGAATATGTTACAAGTATGTCTATGTAATTCTGGAAACACTGAACCAATAAGGAATATGTTACAAGTATGTCTATATAATTCTGGAAACACTGAACCAATAAGGAATATGTTACAAGTATGTCTATATAACTCTGGAAACACTAAACAAATAAGGAATATGTTACAAGTATGTCTATATAATTCTGGAAACACTGAACCAATAAGGAATATGTTACAAGTATGTCTATATAACTCTGGAAACACTAAACAAATAAGGAATATGTTACAAGTATGTCTATATAATTCTGGAAACACTGAACCAATAAGGAATATGTTACAAGTATGTCTATATAACTCTGGAAACACTAAACAAATAAGGAATATGTTACAAGTATGTCTATGTAATTCTGGAAACACTGAACCAATAAGGAATATGTTACAAGTATGTCTATATAATTCTGGAAACACTGAACCAATAAGGAATATGTTACAAGTATGTCTATATAACTCTGGAAACACTAAACAAATAAGGAATATGTTACAAGTATGTCTATATAATTCTGGAAACACTGAACCAATAAGGAATATGTTACAAGTATGTCTATATAATTCTGGAAACACTGAACCAATAAGGAATATGTTACAAGTATGTCTATATAATTCTGGAAACACTAAACCAATAAGGAATATGTTACAAGTATGTCTATATAATTCTGGAAACACTGAACCAATAAGGAATATGTTACAAGTATGTCTATATAATTCTGGAAACACTGAACCAATAAGGAATATGTTACAAGTATGTCTATATAATTCTGGAAACACTGAACCAATAAGGAATATGTTACAAGTATGTCTATATAATTCTTGAAACACTAAACCAATAAGGAATATGTTACAAGTATGTCTATATAATTCGTGAAACACTAAACCAATAAGGAATATGTTACAAGTATGTCTATGTAATTCTGGAAACACTGAACCAATAAGGAATATGTTACAAGTATGTCTATATAATTCTGGAAACACTGAACCAATAAGGAAAATGTTGCAAGTATGTCTATATAATTCTGGAAACACTAAACCAATAAGGAATATGTTACAAGTATGTCTATATAATTCTGGAAACACTAAACCAATAAGGAATATGTTACAAGTATGTCTATATAATTCTGGAAACACTAAACCAATAAGGAATATGTTACAAGTATGTCTATATAATTCTGGAAACACTAAACCAATAAGGAATATGTTACAAGTATGTCTATGTAATTCTGGAAACACTAAACCAATAAGGAATATGTTACAAGTATGTCTATATAATTCTGGAAACACTAAACCAATAAGGAATATGTTACAAGTATGTCTATATAATTCTGGAAACACTAAACCAATAAGGAATATGTTACAAGTATGTCTATATAATTCTGGAAACACTAAACCAATAAGGAATATGTTACAAGTATGTCTATATAATTCTGGAAACACTAAACCAATAAGGAATATGTTACAAGTATGTCTATATAATTCTGGAAACACTGAACCAATAAGGAATATCACACTATAATACGACTCCTAGTATTTAGAGTTTATAAAATATATTATAAAATAACTTTGTCTAAGAAAATTCTGAAAATCGGTATTTTTTTACGAAACTTTAACAGATATAAAAGTTGAGCACAGCAGACAAAGAACACTAAATAAACATTGAAAGTGCCTGTTGTTTGATCGAGTTTTAGAGGCACTATATATACTATTTAAAAGAGTAATATATTGAGTAAACATCTGAACATATGCTGGGCTCAAATAGCAGTCTCGTCGTCAAACTTGTTTATACTTTATTTATATGTTATTTAATATAAATTAATTAATTTATAATTTCTCAATGTAATTCTAATATTTACAAATATTATCGCTCACTTGAAAATTAAGTAAATATAGATAGTGCATTAGTCTGAAATAATATATACTATAATATTTCATAATAAGTACAATTGTCTCAAATAGTATAGTTTTGGCTTCAGACAGACAGATACATAAACTCCATTATTAATAGATTATTGTCATTATTTTTGTTGTTTTATTATTTCTACAACTACTACTAAAGTTTAGATTATCAACGTCTGCTTCCTCAAGGTTTTTTTTATATATTTATTATATATTTAAACACGCTATACACATATTAATATAAATATGAGAAATCACTTAGAAGCGAAATACGATGCATGTTTAAAATAATGAAACAGACATGTTGAGTAATAACGCATAATACGTCACGGGGAGGCTAAAGGCATGACCCCGAAATAATGAAGAAAGGCCAAATACTAGATAGATTCTCCATAATGCTGAAAAAAACCCAACGGAAATGAGTCGGTAACCTTTGAACGAGCCACGGTGTGTGAAGTCGACGAGTTCATTCTGGGGTATGACATCATAATAAAAACGACTCGGTAACCTTTAAAAGAGTCAGGTGCACGTGGCCAGAAGAAGAAGGCACCTGAAGTTGACAGGCAAGAATTAAAACGGCGGTTTTAAAAGAAAGAAGGAGCGCTTACGTAGCAGAAATTGAGTTGGAGGATAAAGAAAAAACTTGTCGTGGGTCAGCTTTTGCTAACAAAGAAATATTTAATTATATATATGCGTATACCTAACTGACACCAGATGGTGGTGAAGAATAAAAAGACAGAGTTTCTCAAACACGTCTTTGTCTCTATCGTTGTGTTTTGTTTTATGCTACCGAGTCCCCGAAAGAAACGAGTATTGAAACACTAACAATTACCGTATATATATATATATATATATATATATATATATATATATATATATATATATATATATATATATATATAATATATTTTTTGCTCTGAATTTTCATTGAGCACTCTCATAAACCCGGTTTCAACTTCCTTCGGATTCATACCCCCTGGATATTTGTAACAAGTTAATTATATATATATATATATATATATATATATATATATATATATATGTATACATTTCAAATGGTCAACAAAAATAGATTTACGTTTAAGTAATTAATATACATAATCGTGATACAAAGTTCATAATAGCATTTAAAACTTTATTCAAATGTTTATATTATGTATAAAACTTTACCTTGTATTAAGCATTTAAAAATATGTTAGTTTAAGATTTTCTTTTAAATATTAGAACTTGTTAAATGTATATATATATATATATATATATATATCTATATATATATATATATATATATATATATATATATATATATCATTATTATTATTATTAATACCTCCAGATACTAGCGTTTTAAGCTTACTGTTTTTATCAGTGCAGGAAAGTAACATGTTCACACGACCGGAAGGCGCGAACCCGGTTCACAGAGTAAGTTTAGAATCTGCAAGCAGTTGCCATATCAACTCGGCAACTGCAAACTGTCACGTAATAAAAGAAAATAGAGATATATATGTACCTAGAAGTGGGCACATATATAATTATATATATATACATGTGTATATCTAAAGTACACCAGCTGGTGGTGAAGAATAATTTTTTTCGAGCACGTCTTTGTCACTATAGTTGTGTTTTGTTTTATGCTACCGGGCCCCCTGAATAAACGAGTATTGCAACACATACATTTTTTTTTAATAAATAAAAACAATTTTATAACTCAAATATCTTAGTCTTAGCAAGACTTTATGAAGACATTTTTACCATAATAATGAGATTATTTTTATTAATTTGAAAATTAAAACCAACTCAGATCTTTTAGTGTCGTATTTTGTTTTTCATATTTTACTTAACTGATGCTTCCAATGTAGAAACATTGAATCTAATAACTACGTACGTGCCAACGTGTCTCAACAAAGATGAGGACATTACATGACAGACTTCAACGTGACGTCTTTATATGTCGACAATAAACAAAAACAAAAAGAGAAAAATTGCTTATTTTCATTTACCGAATATTCTAATGCAGAAATATTGAATCTAATATATTTACTATGTTAATATAAATATATTTATTTGTTTGGGGATTGCGTAATTTTAAATAGATTTTAATTATTTTAATTACATGTAATTTGCAATGAAATCACAAAATGGCAGTCTATAACTTTTCTCTTATTCGATGTTGTTTGCCGCAAGGTTTTATTTTAGCCAATGTGTATCCATTCTCGTTTCTACAATTCTCTCCATCTCTTACTTTTCATTAATATTTATTAACAGTCACTGGTTTAACAACTAACAATAAAACAGAATATTTAAATAGTCAACCATAAACAATAGAAACTATAACCACGAGAATGTATACCGTTCAACTTAGAGCTGCAAATTTAAACGGAGACCAATAAAAAGTGGGACACAACGAACAGAACGGTTCATTTTAGATTTTGCCGTTTTATTTTTTACATTTAATTGAATTCAGAAAGAACATTTCCCTGATTCAAAGAATTTTGTCAAACCTACATTGGTTACCCAACCGGTAACACTTTTTCTAGTATATATATATATATATATATATATATATATATATATATATATATATATATATACATATATATGCATATATATATATGTATACATATATATATATATATATACATATATATACATATATATATATATATATATACATATATATATATATATATACATATATACATATATATATACACATATACATATATATATATATATATATATATATATATATATATATATATATTGAGAGAGAGAGAGAGAGATAGAGAGAGAGAGAGAGAGAGATAGAGAGAGAGAGAGATAGAGAGAGAGAGGGAGAGAGAGAGTAAAATAATAAATTGAGATATACATAATAAATTTAACCATTACACTATCAGGATAAAAACAAAGCTCAATGTAGTTTATACAGTAATAATAGTAATTGAATGACATAATCACATGAGAAATTTATCAGATTTACAGAGAAAATCTTCTTGGGGAATGTTCTCCCCTCGGGTGAAGATTTTCTTTGAAAACTCACGAGTTAAGGACGCAATATCACTCCTTGTTTTTGAACTTTAATGAAATCTGATGAGTTTCTCATTTTATTATGTCATTCAATTAATTAATATATATATATATATATATATATATATATATATATATATATATATAGAGAGAGAGAGAGAGAGAGAGAGAGAGAGAGAGAGAGAGAGAGAGAGAGAGAGTAAGATAAAACTTTAAAGATATAAATAATATAATTAACTAGTGGACTATCAAGATAAAAACAAAGATTATGGGCAATAGTATTAATTGAATGACATAACAAATTGAGGAATTAATCGGATTTAAGTTCCAAAACAAAGAGTTATATTGCGTCCTTAACTCATGAGTTTTCAAAGAAAATATTCTCCTCAGAGGAGAAGATTCTTCGATGAGAAGATTTTAATTGAAAACTCATGAGTTAAGGACGCAATATCACTCCGTGTTTTTGAACTTTAATAACATCTGTTAATATATGTATATTTTTATATATCTATATGTATATATATACAAATATATATATATGTTTCCTCCAACTGAAATAAGTTTTATTTTTATTTTTTCCCCCTTCATTTCTCATTCGACTTTTAGTTTTTAATATACCATTCTGACGTTTCCTCTCAGAGGGTCAGACGACAAGGCCTTAAGGTAATTTTAACAATTTTCCTTCTTTTTTTTTCCCACTCGTCTGTTTCATTGATTTTAATAATGCTTCCTCTAAAATTAATCCTACCATTCTGTTGTACACGAAATTTACTTTACAGGAAGCCAGGATACAACATCTGGCGACATTATTTTAAAGGCTTGCGAGCTATAATCTCTCAGCAAAACGAATGAAATGCCAGAACCCTACATAAAAGTTAGTAAGTAATTGTATACGAATTTGCGATATGTTTGACGTGTTTTATTCTTTTGTTGGGATCGCTGTACCCAATCATTTCTATAACCAGGTACTTATAGGAGGTATTATGTATATGTTGGCAAAAAACATAATGGAACTGACTGGATTTTAACATAGTACACGTTTACCATCAGTCCACATCGGTATCAATTTAGCCAACCCCCTACTCGGCCTTTTGGCTAAGATCAAAGTGTAGTATCTGTTCCGATGGATACTGCACGCCTGTCCTGTGCAGTTCTAGGAGGTCCACCCTCCCAGGCTTTGCCTCCCCTCTTTGGGGAGGAGTAAGTTTATTGCTTACTGCCTGAGGCGCCCCTACTGGGGAATGCCGACGGGGCTGCCCAGGCAATTTTTAAATGGCCAGAGTGCTCACCTCTCGAGCGCTGGCTTTTCAAACCCCACTTTCTCGACCCGATCTTGGGTCACATCTTACTTGTGGGAGTAAGATAAAACTGGCCTTGTGCCTAACTCCTGGGGAGGAGTAAATAAAACCCCCTACTCGGCCTTTTGGCTAAGATCAAAGTGTAGTATCTGTTCCGATGGATACTGCACGCCTGTTCTGTGCAGTTCTAGGAGGTCCACCCTCCCAGGATTCGCCTCCCCTCTTTGGGGAGGAGTAAGTTTATTGCTTACTGTCTGAGGCGCCCCTACCGGGGAATGCCGACGGGGCTGCCCAGGCAATTTTTAAATGGCCAGAGTGCTCACCTCTCGAGCGCTGGCTTTTAACCCCACTTGCTCGACCCGATCTTGGGTCACATCTTACTTGTGGGAGTAAGATAAAACTAGCCTTGTGCCTAACTCCTGGGGAGGAGTAAATAAAATTGCCTAACTCCTGGGGAGGAGTAAATAAAAAACCCTACTCGGCCTTTTGGCTAAGTTCAAAGTGTAGTATCTGTTCCGATGGATACTGCACCCCATAGACTGGTATTGTCTTGGCCTTCGGGGCTTGATTTACGCCTGTCTATGGGTCTGTCCTGTGCAGTTCTAGGAGGTCCACCCTCCCAGGCTTCGCCTCCCCTCTTTGGGGAGGAGTAAGTTTATTGCTTACTGCCTGAGGCGCCCCTACCGGGGAATGCCGACGGGGCTGCCCAGGCAATTTTTAAACCCCACTTTCCAGACCCAACCTTGGGTCACATCTTACTTGTGGGAGTAAGATAAAAACTGGCCTTGTGCCTAACTCCTGGAGAGGAGTAAATCAATACTCGAAAGATATATCAATTCCTTATGATAAATAACAGAAAACACTGCTGATATAGGTTTATACAACTTTATGTCGGTTCAAAGTAACTTTGCTGTAAACGGTTTTGTCTTATCATTTTGTTAGTTGTAATTACTGTTACGAAATGGTCCTTTGTGATACAATTATATTTACTGCGCTAAGTCAAAACAGAAAGCAAGCCTTAGTACAGAATTTAAACAAAAAAATACAATACCCTGATTTTAATATAATTTGGAAGGCATATTATATTCATACAATGTTATATCTTTGTTTATCTTTCCTGTGTGTCTTGCATTGATCCGTGCGTAATTATATACCCGGTGTTCGTTCACAAAGGATTTATGAATCGAAGATTATAACTCTACTCGTTATTTTTTTAATATATATAAACACTTAGATAATGCGGGGTCCAAGCTTTTCTCATACATTATACTACGCCTTGCAATTATTTTAGTTTGATTTACGAGAACTACGTGTACAGTCACGTCTGCTAGCGACTTTTAGAAACAGAATTGGATCAGTGTTATATTATTCACTCGATTAAAAATATAAGGCGTAAAAAATGCAGCTCTCTTAGAATAATACACAGGTAATAAAGCAGCGTTACTTGACTTATTGGTATTTTCTGAAATGTAAATGTTCAGCATTACGAGCTATATAACGTCACTCAAGATATGTCGGTTCATGATAAAGATGGAGCACTTAAGAAAAAATGCATGCAATGTGAATAAAGTCTTTATATTCAAATTACAGGTGTCTACATTTTTTCCGAATCGGATTATAGTTAACAAATTCCAGCGACTGTTGACACTTTTAAAACCACTAGAAAGATTTCAGTTTAGTGTGTTCATTAATCACCGCTTTTTGATGGGAGAAAATTAAATACTTTTTAGGAAAAGCAATTAGTTTTAATATGTTATTCGAACTCTGCTTCGTCAGATCCAACATATAAGATGTGGTCGTAGAGACCAAAATTCAGCAGTTTACTAAAAAAAACACATCTTAAATTCAAAAATTCGTTTGTACCTGAAATATATATTTCCTTAAATAATTCTTATTTCAATCACGTCAAAAAATTAAATTCCACTTTTTAGCGATTGAAAATACACTGACATAGCTGCTGCTGCTGCTGATGATGATGATGATGATTAGTATGATGATGAGTTTAATATTTTTCATGAAAAATTGATTGAACCCAACCTTTCTTCTTCTCTACACCCTCTCTCTCTCTCAAAGATGTGATGTAGCTAGTCTCAGCCTTTTATATAAGTACGATTATGCCATGTATTCTTCTTAATTGTGTAATCTATTCCCTGCTTCTGTTGTTCCAGTTTGTTTAACTCGTTGGTCTAGTGGTCTTCATCAATTCGCTGTTTTGATACCTCATACAATACAGCTTCCTATAACAACATCAATTATAATAAAAAATATTTATGTAGATGATGATAATAACAGACATAATACTACTACTACTACTACTACTAATAATAATAATAATGATAATAATAATAATGATAATAACACTATTAATGAGGTATAATGATAATATTTATGCCAAATTCAAACAAATATACTTGTTATAATTACAATTCAATAGAGTAAAATTTTGTATATGTTGTTTAAGAATTTGAAACGTGAAGACAAATTCCACGATATTATAGTAAAAGTAATCTATATAAAAACAGTAACATAAATCCCCCCCTACAATGTCAAGATGGGCACAATTATTTTTAGAACATACTTCTCTATACTTTTCAAGTATTCCCGAAGTAATGATAGCTCAAAAACTATATAGCTGACTTGCATGGTGGGTACAATTATCAAAGAACATCAGATTCATACATCAAATTTGGAAACATCTGCGGTTGAAATTACGTAAAACCTTCGACATTGAAAAACTTTAGGATTGAGATCAAAGAACAATCTAAGAGGCAGATAATATATTAGACTGCATTGGCTACAATATGGGCCAAGTGGCGAGTCTCTACAATTAGCAGAACCGGAGTTGTAGACTAAAGTGTGACTTTGACATCAAACTTAATAAAAACACTTGAAAAACGTCGCATGCAAAGAAGTTCATTAATCCCCGAAAAAAATGAATAACAACGATTGACGACAATACTAGTTTTATTCTCTTGATATCGCCTCTTCTCTTCTGGTGAGGCGGAGTTGACAGAGAAGGATCGATAATAACTGCGTAATTTTATCTCATCTGGACATCTCCAACACCACAAATTCACACGTGTTTGCTTCCAAACGAACTACGACTTATCTCCATCACCCTCTCTGTCGTTTAGCTATGTGACGCAGCCTAAACCTCCAACAAACATGAGGTCGAGCTGACATCGGAGTACACTAAGCTTCCTTCAGCTGAATTGTATTTCATGTTACTCTCAACTAAATAATTATACTTGCACACTATTAAACATATATAATGAAAGAGAGATACAGACAGAGAGGGATAGAGATGGATAGATATGCAGACCCTCAGAGAGCCACACAAATAAGGCAATCAAATAGAAAACACATACACAGATAAAACTCAACTGACAGATATCAATCGATCGAAAGAGAAAGTAATTGTGCTTCAGGCAAATAGATAAGAATATAATTTGTGCACAAATGAACACACGAAACACAAAATGATCACGAAATGAAAGAGAAGCCAAGACAAGAAAGATGGCTGAACGGATAAGAACATAGAATGCATCATTGATTGATGGCTCAATAGAATTACTAATACAATTTATTGTCAGCCATTTTGTTTGATTCGCTTTATAGACATGTCAATGTTTTCTTTTTGTATTTTCTTTGTTTATGTCTTCGTGTGATATTTTTCTTTCAGCTACAATTGTTTGTCATTTATCGAACTTTTGCATCTAATTAAATCAGAATCCTTTGATCGATCCCTTCATTTTTATTGACCTATCACTTGGACTGTTCGCACATTAAACCAAATCTTGTTTGAAAGTCCAATATACCCAATGGCACCCGATATATGGTGGGACTATTACATTCTGCGTCATCGCCTGAATAGCTATTATTCCGAGTTTCGTAGAACATGTCTGTCTCATTACTCATTTTCTTTCTCATTCTTGTTATTTTTCTTTTCTTTAATTTCATGGGCTTCGTTTCATGTGCGACCAGACGCCAGGAAAATATCAGATAACACGTATTTGAAACAGCGATTCCCACATAACTCGTTTAACTCTTTTCCACGATGATACATTCAAAGGTTCCGTTTCGTTTTTTTGTCGGTATATTAACCAACATTAAGTCATATGGGAAAAAATATGTAGTATAATGAGATCTTTCCTTGCAAACAGACATATCCAGTGTGCCCCCGGTAGCCGTTCATCCAAATTACATGACATAAATGTGGGTGTACCCCGAGAACCTATCTTTGGATGTTTATTGTGCCTGATTTTCATATACGACATCTTTGATGACATTGTGTCTAAGATGGGTATATTTGATGACGAAACCACGCCATCCTCTCGTCATGTGGGTAAAACGCATGCGCACATATCCGAGGCAATAGCTGAATCCGTAGAAAGTTACATTTAATGTTCTAAGACAAAGCGCTTTTGTTTCAACAACTACATAATAACCTCTTCAACCACTGATTGCCATGGAAAATAACACCCTATATGAGAGTCCAAGCTCCAAACACCTCGGTCTGACATTCGCAGGTAACACGAATTTGAACAAATAAATAGAAAAGGCTGCTGCAAAGAAGGTGGACTCCTTCTACCGTGCTAAAAACCAATATATATATATATATAGGGTGGGCCAAAATAAGGGTCCTATCTTTAAATTTGAATAACTTGAATTTGAATAACTTCCACAAAATAAAAGTTAAACACACCAAACTTTATGTGTGTGTAGACTGACCCTTCCGAGATTTTTTGAAATAAACAAAACAAATTTTAGCCGAAAAACACTTCTTAAAACTTACAAAAACTAAAGTATTGTTTTTTACACTGTTTTGAGTTTCTTAAGCAAAAATAATGTTTTCTAAATGAGGATGCGTTCCTTAGGGCTAATACGGCTCATGCTTGCTTCGGAAGGGGTCCTTTACTTATTCTAAAAAAAAAAATTTTTTAAATCAATAAATAAAAAAGTTATGAATTTTTAAAAATAGGACCCTTATTTTTGCCCACCCTGTATATATATATATATATATATATATATATATATATTCATTGCAAACATTACAGTATTATCATTGGTACCGTAATAATAACTGACTACATTTTTAATAAATCGAATCAACGAGGATAACCCCCATTCAGCTTTTATTTCTTCCCGATTTGGAAGTAATTCATATTGAAATGGGAAAAATCGAAATCTGTGAGCTTGAATGAAAGAAAACAATAAACAATGTCAGCGAACGAACAATCTCATATTTTAATAGGTGCGGAAAGTGATAACGTACCGGCAACGGAATAAAACACAAACTCTTTACACATTAATATGACTATTGTGCCAAATGTTGGTGGCTGAGAACGCTTCTCATATCAAATCATCATTTACATATTTAATTCCAACCATCATGTGTAGCTTTTCGACACCTCCACTTGTGAAAATAAAACAGTGACGGCCGATTTTTTATATTGCTGGTTTGCTATTTCTAATAGTTTTTAAAATATGTCTAATATTAGCCGAGAATTTTGTTAGTTGAGAATGGGAAATAAGGTTCTGTCTGGGTAAGCTTTGTGTCTTCAGATGTCAGTTTTACCTCATGTGTGCAAGAAACGGACGTAATATCAAATGACCTAAGAGAGAGAGTAATGGGAGAATAGTTGTCAGTACGCTTGGAAGCACACACGTGTGAACTTTGAGTTTTAGAGATGTTCGGATAAGATATACTTAATTAATAATTATTGAAACCTCTCTGTCTCCCCCGCTCTAGTAGTTAGTTATTTAAGACAACGACAACGCGAATAAACCTCTTCTTGTCTTCAACTGTTAGTCTAGTATCGGGGGTTTATTTTCGGGCTATAGACGAACATGCCTGCCGGCGGCACCATCAGCTGTGCAATTAACAGTAATCACCGTACGACAATCAAATTATGTTATGGATGTTCGTGTATTTTAATTGATTGCGACTTGTGAGACATTAGACCTACATTGAGAGGTATCATATATATATATGACACTTTAACCGCTTATTTATTATATCTAACAATTGTAATTTTCCGTTTTAATGTACACAGAAGCGAGGAGTCGAAGCGAATGATTGTCTAGCGAGGTTAAAACGTTAGATATCACTAAGAACTATCACCTGAAATACAGGAAGTGGATAAAGTGTCGATCATGTGAAAAGCAACAACGTCAAAAAGGAAAGTATTTTCTAAGTAAGACACACTACACTCTCTCCCCCCACTCCATTATCTTCTTGCTTCTGCCTCGCTCGTAGAAAGCCAAGCCAACCACACTTTCCATCCCACTTCCCTTTTCTCTTCTCGCTTCTGCCTCGCTCGTCGCAAGCCACAATCTTCGGTAAGGTCGGCAGTGAGCGAATTAAATAGTGGGATGAGTTAAACGAATCATTAATGTTATGATTGTTCCCAATGCCAGTAAGTAATTAATGATTTAGTTAATAAGTTGTTCAAACTAGTATTAATGTGCAAAGTGTTAATTATTCTGATAGGTAACGCTTTATTTTTACTAGTTCCGATATTGAAAGTAAATAGCTGACGTATTAGTCTGTTTTCTCGTTCATAGAATAAAGTTTAGTACATGGAGGTAATTGTTCAATTGGCTTGCTTCATTAAATTAATTAAGAAGTTTTAAAAAAGTAACACTCAACTTACCCGAATTCGAACCCAGGGAACGACAAATTCGAAACAGGGGAAAGTGAGTGAAAACATTATACAGGAACGAGGGAAGGAGAGAACTATTCTCATTGGCTGATACCGACTAACGAGTTTCTATAAGACGAGTCGAAGTGACTATATTGTCTTATTAATTGAAATAAAAGTAATCCGTTTTGATTGTAATATAAGAGTGATTAATAAATAAAAATTCGCATTTATTCATTTAGATTATTTATTCAGATCACAGAAACAAAAAACATTGAACGAGAAAACATAATCCTTACTAATTATCTGAAGAGATATTTTCTGACGAATCGAGACAGACATATTGAAATTAAATCTGAATCAGTTCAAAATAAAATTGGCGTATTAACGAAAATGGCGTCTGTAAAGAAAATGAACAACTTCATACATTTAGAAATAAACAATATATTTAAAGTGTCTGGGATATTAGAAGTGCGTGAATAACACATCAGTACCTGTTTGGTTTTTGTCCGAATAAGACATTTGAAGAAAACGATTGTATAACAAAGTATAATAACATATTCATCGCAACGTGGTAGTTGAGAAAAGAAAACGAGAGAATCCTTTCTAGCCCAATGAGGTTACAACACCGCAGCAAAACAGAGTGTAAAACAGGTGCGGTTCATAACTCCAGTCTCCAAAATGATCTGACGTCGGGCCAATTTAGACGCAGCCGTTTTCCCTCGAATCCCTGCTGGACGAAACGGAATTTTCACGATCGCGACAATGATAGTCAGCAGTAGTAGACTCTATTCTAACTGCCAAGACAACAGCAGGCAGCAACAGCAGAAGTTTCATCTCCTTCTCTCTTACAGCACGTCAACAATGACTGACAGCATTATCACTATCGTCACAGAAACTACAGCAGCCCGTTTCTAACCAACAAGCTATATCTCAAACCGTCCTTCTCCTTCTCTTTGATCATCATCATCATCATCATCATCATCATCATCATCATCATCATCATCATCATCATCATCATCATCATCATCATCATCATCTGCAGCTTTTTCTCTAGCCAGCCAACGTTCTACAGCAGCGACGTCAAAAACAACAGATTTCAGCAGAAAAACACAGGGCACTTAAGCCAGGATAACAATCATCACGATCCTACGGTCAGCTGGCAAAACGGAATGTAAAATAGGAGTCTCTAAAAAATAGGTCGAAGATTGTCACTTAAAAACAGCAACATTTTGGCAATCTCGCGGTGCATAGTTAAACCTTTTCAAAGGGGGCGCCTGACGAGTCCCGAGTCAATTCGAGGTGTCTGTCTTAACCGATATGATGCGAAAGCGGGAATTGACAATAAATAGAGTGCATTGATGAATTCAGAAAATGCATTTTACAATTAGAAAAATAACATTAAATTTAAAAAATGAAAAAACTACATTGATAAAAAATTGTATATTATCAATAGTTCTATTTTATAATTTTCTTTTAACATATAATGTGACCATCTCTGTGGTTGTAACCTCTCAAGCCCAAGTGTACTCGCGTTCAATTTCTCCTTATACACTGGCAATTCGGTCTGAAGAAGTACACTGACCCCCAGTTGAACAAAAACATTTTCAAATGTGTAGCAGGCATAATTGTATCAATAAATCGATTTATACTATACGGGACCTGTCTAAAAAGTGTCCGATCTTGATTTTTTCTTTAAAAAAAAGGACGATAGGATGGCGCCATTCTACGCAATGAAGGAAGCCAATTTCATTCGTATGTGTGAATTTTATGTTCGCCTTCCATACGCGTTAGTCGCTCTCTGTTGGTTACTGAGTGAAGCACTACACAACGTGTTCGTCGTACCGATTTTCTCGAGATAACTGAACATTTTGAGCAAAGGTTCTGCATCAAATTTGGTCAAAAGCTTGGTGATTCTCAAAGCAAACCCCTTCGTAAGACTCCGCAAATGTTTGGAAGAAGATGCGATGGGTGCAACACAAATTAAGGAGTGGTTCAACCGATTCAAAAATGGCCGCAAATTAGCGAAGAGTGACCAGCATTCGGGCAGCATTCTGCGTGATGATTTGAACAGGCACAGAGTGGCTTCGAAATTTGTGCTCAAGTTGTTGTCGCAAGAACAAAAGGACCTCCGTTTTCAAGTTGCATAGAACCTTCTGGAAATCGCCATCACTGATCTTTGGCGTGTGAACACCGTGGTAACTTGAGATGAGTCATGAATGTACAGGTACGACCCGGAAAAAAACACAGTCATCTCAATGGAAGCATCCCGAGTCTATAAGGCCAAAAATAGTGCAGTAGGTGCGAAGCAAAACCAAGGTGCTGTTTACTGTCTTCTTTGATATCCGTGGAATTGTGCATCACGAATATGCACTGGAAGGACAAACAGTGACAAAAGAGTACTATCAAGATGTTCTCCGGCGTCTCCGTGACGCAGTTCAGCACAACAGACCAGACATGTAGACGGCGAAAAACTGACATCTGCATCCCGACAACGTCCCCGCACATTCATTTGAATTGATCACACATGGAATTCCAGTCGTTTGCCAACCTCCCTACTCTCCAGACATGGCTCCTTGCGATGTCTGGTTGTTTCGAAAATTGAAGACGCAACTGTAAAGTTTCTGTTTTGAAACTAGAGAAGAGATAATGCGGAACGCGACGGGGAAAATGAACACTATTCCAAGAGAAGACTTCCAGCGGTGTTTCCGGTAGTGGATGGATCGGTGGGATAAGTGTGTGCAAGCACAAGGGCCCTACTTTGAACGGTATTAAGGTCCCAACTCTGTCAGGTATTTGAAACATTTTTTATTGCTTAAGCTCGGATACGTTTTAGACAGGCCTCGTATATATATATATATATATATATATATATATATATATATATATATATATATATATATATATATATATAAACACACATATATATATATATATATATATCATGAGGTTAAAAACCTGAAACAATATCGTCTGTAGGTGAAAACACACTTTAATACTAAAAACATATTTATATTAATTAACATCTTCAAAGATGTAATGGTCTTAAAAGAAGGGCACCGTTAAGTTGGGAGTGTGTATAAATCTGATATAAGCGAGTTCCGCTCGAGCGCTGAACATTGTAGGCAACAGTGACACTTCGCTATGCCGCCTAGGGTAAGTATATCTCAATTTCAATTACTATCGTTGTCGACAGCCGTGTGGTTCTGAGTGTGTCTCGTGATTCTATCCTGAATGTACGAACTGCGTTCAATCCAATGCGACCGCCTACAACTGCCACTTCAACACTATTAAGGGGAAAAACGAACCCAAAACAACACTTTAATATATAATATATAAAGATATACATAAAGATAAATGAAAGAAGAGAGATAAATATGTACGAATGACAAATCTATTTCAACTTCGATTGTTCAATGCAAAGTGTACTCGGTAAACACATGTTTATTTTTCTTTCCTTTAGCCAAGGCTTTTCATAGGTTAAAATCTTATCAACAAAGGAATTACATAGATGGATAAGTTGGCAGTCGAAAAGCCAACATTCAAAATTTTATAAAAAATATAAAGTAATGGAAAGTAAGAGTGTGCGTGTAAAAATATGGAGTCCGCCCAGTTGGTGAATGTCCGTAGGTAAGGTGTACGGTGCAAGGAGATTTGAAGATGGAAAAAAGGGGTTTCGTGAAGGCAGCGTTGAAAATGTTCAAACATTAGGTAAATCCAATATATGTTTAGTTCAATCGTAAATGAAACGCACTTATTCGGCTGTAATTTTGAGAATTAGGGTCATTTTAAAATATTTCCGTGGACCGAGAATGAAAGTAGTTTTTTCGAAGTTGAGAATGGGCTGTGTGTATTAAACACAGGCAGTCGGGAATTTAAGTAGTGGCTTCGATCGAGTCTAAGAAAAGTGGCAGCTTTGTTTGCAGATAAAGCCAAGTGAAGAAGTGGGGGGAGGGGAGAGATAAACATAAAAGATAAAGAAGGTGGGTGATAGGGGTAATTTAATCAACTATCACTGATGCCGGGAGAAGAGAAGGGGAAGTGTTTGTTTGGTTATGTTCATTGCAATAAATCAGGTGCAAGTTGGGGTGGGGTTATCATAAGCTAAAAACAGAAGTGAAATTCAGTTCAGTAAGTAAATACTTCTGAAAGGGGCTGTCCGGTAATTAAATCGGATGTTTATACAAACTTATATATAATTCAGAAAATTTAAAAGGGTTCCAATTGGAAAATTAGGGTTAAAAAAACTGGAAATCTGAAATTTACGTGTTTAATATGAAATAATTCGGACAAAAACTAGTATTTAAGAGTTTAATGCATAAAGACTTTAAAGAATTCCCAGTTAGTTGAATATTAAATGTATGACTAAATAAGATACTTTAATGTATAACTGAGGTTGGGATTGGGAACAGCGTTAGTCTGCTTGCAACAATTGAGTTCTAGTATAAGGATTATGGGGTAGGATTGTGTTGAATTTTGTAACATAAGTGATGCACTAGTGTGTTGAAATTATAAATAGATTGGACCATGTTAGGAGTAATCATGAAGCGTAGTTTAAAGGTGAGAGTAATGGAATCTATGAGAAAAATATTGTCGGTAGAGCAAAGCGTATACAGAGTTAATGGATCCAATACAAGGGAGATAAACAAGCAATGGATAAGTGTGTGCGAGGGTTGGCTAATAATTGAAAAAAGGGGATAAGAATTAGAATGTTGAAGTAGAAGAATGTTGAAGTAGAAACGGTTAGGGATTAGTGGAGTGCAGGAGAAAAATATTAGTTCTCAGGTATGGGTTAATAGAGTCATTAGGTGTACAGGGAAGTTGAAAAAGATTTGCCATTTGTGCATATTTATCTCTCTTCTTTCATTTATCTGTATACATGCTCCATCTCGCATATTGAGCTTAAACTATTTCACTATAGGGTCTAACCATCTAAAAGTATATTTTTAATTTCATATTTTTAAATATATATATATATATATATATATATATATATATATATATATATATATGAGAAGAATTAAATAATGAAAACGAAAATGTAGTAAATGACAACATTTATTAATTCATCACATATTCAAGCAAAGAATATACAAAATATATATTAAATCCATGGATTTCTAAGGATGAGTTATTTTCATCAGAGTAGAAAAATGATAAAATAACATATTATTGGTAAGCACTCATTTGAAGTTATCAAAGTTGAAGCAAAATAAATGTCCAATGAAATTAGAATTCAAAATACAATGTGTTAGTGTGAATATCCAGGGAATCGATCAGAACACAGGCAGAGATTAGATAAGTGTTTTTTTATAATCCAATAGAGAACAAAAAGCAAGATCCGTGAGATATGAAAGGATACATTAGAATTTAATTAAAAAAAAAACGTCAGTTTACAGGGGGAATCATCAGCCTGACGATTCTCCCCGGGGATGAAACGCGGGAGCTTCTGTGTAGCTTGATTGCCATATATATTTTCATTGCTTAAGATATATATATATGAAATAAAATGGGTCGTTCAGTTTTAAAGCATTGCTGGGTTTGTATCATAAAAACACAGACAAAAAAAAAACACATTGTTTCTTTTTTGTTTCTTTGATAAATGTCCTTGCTGTGATGTGCTTACGCCGATGTCGTTGTTTTTTGATAAAAAAATTTAAAAAATACTGGTCAACTCTGATGATGTAATTTTATTCCGAAATTAATAAGATTAAAGTAAAAAAAATAAATAAATTAATATTGCATTGATGATAGCTTATATGTTCAATTTATATATATATATATATATATATATATATGAATTGAACATATATATATATATATATATATATGTATATATATGTTAAATTCATATATATATATATATATATATATATATATATATATGATTAAGTGAAGAGATCATATTAATATATCATACAAAACGAATTGTCATGATTTGAAAATACATTGAAAATACGCTTTCACGATGTATCATGATGATAAGAAAGGTATATCTCTGAAATATCACATAATATATCACTGCCTGTTCAAGGTTTACTCACTGCTTTTATGTTCGATTTTTTCATATTTCATAAAGAATCGGTGTACATAAATAATTTTGGGTTAAACGAGAAAAGATGTCAAAATATGCCTTCGATAAATCAAATAAATAACAAACTTTTTCCAATTGGATGTGTTTGTACGAATTCGTATGTATCTCTCACTTAATATATGTACTATAAACATGCAATGCACATGCACTAACACACACACACACACACATATATTTTTTTCCTCCCAATATGTCTACCCTATATGTATCTGTACTTGCATGACATTTTTTCTCTATTTTATCATCCTGATGAAGTCTTATAAATAAAGACGAAACGTTGATGTACACATAAAAAACATCCATTTTTTGGTTTTTCCTTTTTCATTTTCCCATCACGTCGGATTACTTTCATCCTTCTCTTCCCATATAGTTTGCTTGATAGATCGCATATATATATATGCTTGGTAGATCGCATATATATATATATATATATATATATATATATATACATATATATATATACGTATTTATTCAGGAATATGTAGGCCAATATTTAAGCTGATGATGAATTATTAGAAAGGTCTATGTTACCACAATGAGTTTCATGTGAAAAAAAGGTTATGATGTTGATGATGAGTACTGATTGTACTTTAAGTTCTGCTCGCCTAAATTTTATTTATTTTTGCTTGTTTGCTTCGTTTTGTATAATTAGTCTT
>OY744526.1:8423101-8458101 GCA_963556195.1 Sepiola atlantica | reverse complement strand
CAAATATTTACCGCAAATCTCGGGAGTTATTTCGCTGGGTGTACAGCTCGTTTGTTAAGTTGTGCAACACTACGTCTATGTTAGGCTGTTTTTCTTTGCAGGCAAAGGTTTTAATCGAGTGTACTTTTTCACTATATTTGTTTTGTTCTTTTATCTATCTACGTATACGTTTCGTCCTTTTGAATCGAGACTCGTAAGCATGGAGATATAATTGATTTGAAACCCCGGATTCCGAGTATTTTACAAATCAAATCCCGACATCTAGAACAACTGCGCCACCGTTGAATAGCGAATAAACAGTGATAATTTTAATACTTTATCCAGCGGTTTAACGTCATAAGATCGTTCAACTTAATGAAAGGAACGATGCATTTATAGCTAGCGACGTCATGCTGTATTTATATTACACGTACATGTCATTGCGGTAATGGTCCTATGAGGAGAAGATTTTCTTTGAAAACTCATGAATTAAGCATTTTAAAGAACTTTGCCTGAACATTGAATTGTAATAAAATTTGATTCGTACCTCATTTTATCTATTGCTATTAATGCTCTATCCAGTATATTGGGCTTCATTTTTATCCGGATGTTCATTAATTAAATATATTAGTGGCCTCTTATATATTTTGTTGTATTAACCTTATATATACATGTATATATATATATATATATATATATTTGTCGCTCCTCGTAAAATAAGTAGAGCACTCTAATGGTAGTACAAACACAGCATGACGTCACTTGCTTTATAATGCATCATCCTTTCTTTAATAGAAGTTGAATGCCTGAACATAAAGCCGCTTTTAAATGTGTTAAATTATCATTGCTTATCGGCTGTTCAAAAATTGGCCGCGCGGTTAGCGGCGTTGGATTTAAGTTGAAAAATACTTGTAATCCAGGGTTTCGAATCGTACGACCGGTAGTGAATAGTTATATCTCTATGCTGATGAGTCTCAGGTTGAAAAGGGACGAAATGTATACGTACATAGATAATAAACAATAACAAATATTTTATATTTGTCGCTCCTCGTAAAATAAGTAGAGCACTCTAATGGTAGTACAAACACAGCATGACGTCACTTGCTTTATAATGCATCATTCATTCTTTAATAGAAGTCGAATGTCTGGACATCAAACCGCTTTTAAATGTGTTAAACTTATCATTGTTTATCGCCTACTCAAATATTGGCCTCGCGGTTAGCGACGTTGGATTTAAGTTGAAAAATACTTGTAATCCAGGGTTTCGAATCGTACGACCGGTAGTGAATAGTTATATCTCTATGCTGATGAGTCTCGATTGAAAAGGGACGAAACGTATACGTACATAGATAATAAACAATAACAAATATTTCATATATATATATATACACGTGCGTATGTGTGTTTGTGTGTATGTGTCGTCCAACCGGGTCGTTAAAAATTATTTATGAACACCTTCTTGATGTGTCCGTGTGCATATACATAAGTAGCCTTTTTTCTCTTTATTGAATCGTGGTTGTTGATTTAGTTGTATGTTAGTCTTAGGCGTTGGGACAAAAGTAAACATGTTGACCTTGGTCTGGTGTTTCGAATCGTGTAAACAGCAGAACAATCATCATCCACACTGACGATGTTCGTAAACCGGATTAAACATACATGTACGTAAATACAAAATATAAAATATTTATTATAATATTTTGTATAGCCCCCTTAATCATAAGACAATCCCTTTAAGAGAATTATTTTAGACTGTCAATTTTCATGTGTAAGGCCAAGTTATGTCCAATTGGGTCGTTGAACACTCTTCTTGACTGCGTTCTACATATGTCAGCTTGCATAGACATAACTATCCCTGTATTCCTTTCCTTTCACCGTGGTAATTAGTTTGGCTGCATAAATATATATATATATATATATATATATATATATATATATATATATATATATATATATATATATATATATATAAAACCTCAGAAATGTGACCGTCACAATCACGTTGACACACCGGTTCCCGTTACGGCACAATAACGTTGATACACCGGTTCCCGTTAGATCACCGAAGTTAAGCGACGTCGAGCCTGGCCCGTACTAAATGGCTGATCATTTGGGAATACCAGGTGCTGTATGTGCTCTCTGCTAATCTCGGCATTGTTTCCAGTCGTCTTGAACTACTTGCCATTCGAATCAAGCAGTGTCGACTCAGGAGAGGTGTTGTTGGGGATTGTGCAACCCTTGCAATTACAATTACATGCGCGGGCAGCCCCTGGCGGGGCACTCATTCGTCGAAATCGACGGGAAGGTCCATCATATACATATAGGGTGACTAAACAAAACGGGCCCCGTGTACACTTTATGTGATATCTCCTTTATTTATTCACCGATTGCCATTATTTTACAGGGCATGGCAGAATCAACGACCGTGAGTACACCAAAGCTCCTGTGGGAGCTGAGACAAAACATACATTGTGTTAAATTGTACTACAAGACAGGCTCTTTTAAGAAAACCCAGGACAGTTTCATGCATCAGTTCGGATGTGAAAAGGCTCCACCCAAAAGCAGAATTCAGAACTGGATCGACCACTTCGAGAAGTATGGGACCGTGGAGAACTTCAACGCCGCCAGTGAGAACCGTCCAAGCCACTCGGCACGTCCCGAAAAGCGGACAGCCGAGCTGGTCGAAAGTGTGAGAGAGTCTTTCCAGGAGAGTCCGAAACGCTCTGTGCGTAAGCGAATCAGTCCCTCGGTATCTCCTGTGAGACTTGCAGGAGAGTGCTGGCGAACGATATCAGGGCTTACCCATACAGAATACAGACGCTGCAGACCCTTACAGACTCATACAAGAAGCAGAGGGGCGCTATGGCAGTCAAGATGCTCGATAAGATCGAGGAGACACCAAGTTTGCTTAACCTTCTTTGGACCTCAGATGAAGCCCACTTCCATCTTGACGGAAATGCAAACTCCAAGAAAAATGTCTTCTGGGGGTCCTCCAGACTCAATGTAGTAGCCATCAAGCCCCTGCACTCTCCTTATTGCACGGTGTGGGTTGCAATCTCGGTCAGAGGCATCATCGGACCAATCTTCATCGAAGAATCTGGCGCAGATGTGACAGTCACCAAGGTGCGGTATGTGTACGTACTCAAAACCTTCAAGAGTGAGCTCCAGACCCTCTACCTGTCGCTCATGAGACAGTTCTGGTTCCAGCAAGACGTAGCAAGTTCTCACACCTCAAACCTGTCTCGAGATTGGCTGAAAGAGAACTTCGGAGGCCGAGTGATCAGTCTCAAGACTAATTTTGAGTGGCCACCCCATAGGCCGGACCTAAGCCCCCCAGATTTTTTCCTTTGGGGCTATCTTAAGGACAGAATGTACGCAGGGAAACCTAAAACCATCACGGAACTCAAGGAAGCCACCAGGGAGGAGATGAGAGCCATTCCCAATTCGGTCTGTAAGAACGTCATGGACAACTTCGTTCTGCGCCTCAAGAAATGCACGGAGCTAAAAGGATTCCATCTAGAACACATGCTGTAGAACGGAGAAAACAAGGTCAAAGACCCTAGTGTTTTGATACGATGTAGTAAATATCATAAACTAGTTATGCCCCAAAATTCATTTCATTCAGACGAAACACTAAGAAACAGGGCCTAATTAGATTTGGGGCCCGTTTTTTTGGGGTCACCCTGTATATATATATATATATATATATATATATATATATATATATATATACACTACTTCACTGAACATAGTTCACATATTTTCATCTGTTTTCATATTGCATGTGTTTTCTTTCTTCAATGCTCAGAATCCTGATTCTAAGTTTGTTCTTATAGGTCAAATGGTTACGGGAGTGTTATATGCATACATATATATATATATATATATATATATATATATATATATATATATATATATATATATATATATATATATATATATATATATACAATGATATACGCACATATACTCTCGCCATTATTATATCGTTATGTTATCAAGCCGGTAAAGGTTATTGCACGAAATGTCATTGTTGATGTTATTGAAAACGTTTTCTCATTTAAATATCAACTTTCTGATATGAAAACACATTGTAAATATCATGCTTACAACATTTCTTATATTTGTTGACGTATGAATTCGGATTATTTGATCTAAGTTTTAGATAGTCCAATAAAGAAAAGTGTATCGTTTGTGTATCTCATAGTATTCGTCTAAAAATCATATTAAACTCTGTCCGTTAAAAAGTGTGTTCCGTGAGTTGTCCTTATTGAAATGTTAGTCCATTAGTGTTATAAATAGCTTATCTATGATTATGTTAAATAGTTAAAAGAATGATGATGTGAACCATATCATTTTAGTTTGACTAATTTTTCAATGATTTTGGGAAATTTTAACTGTACAGTAAACCCACCTTTTTCAAATGTTTTATCGTATATTACTCTGAGTAATGTATTCGTTTATATATATATATATATATATATAGGATCAAATATAAACCAAAGTGAAAACTTTTAGTAGATAGAACCTATTGTGAAGAGGATTAGCTCAATATACGAGATAGAGCAATTGTAGAGATAGAAGAAAAAAGAGTGATAAATATGCGACGATTAGCCAGTTTCTCTCTTTTCAATCCCCTTTAAGTGCGTCTGGACTTACTTATATTTTGAGCACTTTCTCCAATCTGCTCCCACGCAAAGAGTTTATCTTCACATTCTACAATTCATCGGACTTCTTTTCAACGGAAATTTACCACCCAGACAATTTGCATATCTTTTTCACGGAACTTTTCTTTTCATTCACTGCGTTTTTTTTTAACAAAAATTCTTTTAATAATAATTTTCATATTTTTCAAATATTTGAACTTTGGTTTTTACGAAAGCCAACTTATCCATCTGTATTTCTCCTCTGATGATAAGATTTCGATCTTTGAAAAGCCTTGGCTTAAGGAAAGAATAATAAACACTAGTTTATTACTGAATACACCTTGCATTGAACAATTGAAATTTGAAATAAATTTGGACAATCGTCGCATATTTATCACTCTTTTTCTTCTATCTCTCTCTCTCTCTCTCTCTCTCTCTCTCTCTCTCTCTATATATATATATATATATATATATATATATATATATATATATATATATATTCTTTAGTCATTGTCTGTATTTCTGAGATAAGGCGTTTTCATTATGGATTTTAGTGTTCAGACTGACTTCCTTATATTGGCTTCTATGCTCACAAGATTTCGGCCGTTTTGCCTTCCGGCCTTCAACAGATGTATTGTATCGAACTCCAGAACCGTCTGTCTGAACACTCGAAACCAACCCCTTTATTGTCAGTGGGATACCACGCTCGGATTCCATATTTTATATCTGGGACACACTCGTTCATTCTCCGTTGCTTTCAGTTGTGCTGCTGCTTATCACCTTATAGCTGCTGTAGCTGAATGTTACTTTCACTGCCTTCGGTCGGGATTGAACTTAGCACCTCCAGATAACTTGCAACATTCGAACTGACAGCCATGTATCACTAAAACAATTAGGAATCAATAAGCTGCAGAACTGAAAGCAACGGAGAATTAAAACATGTTGCCAATAAAAAGAAAAGGTAATTCGATTTAGTCCTTTCCAGAAAATACTTTGTCTAGATTGGAATTATTTTCAAATAGCGACCAGTTTAAAATAGGACCGAACAACTAAATTTTACGTCAAATCATCGTACGTATTTTACCTGTGTGTTTTTACTTTGCAGAGAAAGTGTGTATCTTTTTTATCAACAAATGGGTAAAAGCTATTTGATAAATGTTCACTTATAAATTATTAACTTAATAATGATTATTTTAAATTTTATATTCATGTTTTTATATTATTTATTTTAGAATACCGAATAATGTTAGATCGATGCAAGGATGGGCAAACATCCTTGCACCGACCTTATTACACTGGTTTAGAAAACAACATATTTTTGTTGGATCAGTGGGTTGGTAGTTATACGGTCGCCTGCTGTTGAAATAGTGCTATCGTGGGTTCAATTATCACACTTTCGATCATCATTATAAATCCATATATTTTTGTTGATTAAAAATGGATAAAAATATTTAATAGATATGAAAACTTTTAATTTTAAGCAATAACATTCACGAAAAGTACTTCAGCTAGTTAGTACAGCGTACAAAACACTGGCTTCAGTACGATTTCAACTCGGCGTTACTAATTACATACGTCACGACGGTATCATAGATACCGTATGACACGCACTTAAATCCTTTTCTGTTTGATGGTAGAGATTTCGATAGGCTGCCGCTAATCGTAAGTGAAAACAATCGTCTTTTTCCCCATCATATTCCTGGTAAACAACTTTAAAGGAGAGGCTTGTAAAGATGACACGGATGTCCGTCTCACCTCTGCTGTCCATCCTCTTGTCTTTTTTGACCGGAAGCCAAAAGTTTCCTGGGCGACATCCAGATCAATTAAAATTCGCTTTTACCATTCATATTGTTGATATTATCGCCGCCATTGTTTTTCGCTACTTTTCTATTCCGACTGTTTTTTTTGTGTCTCCTTACCTGATTATTATGTTCTGATTGCTGTGTAAGACTGTCAGTGGATAATTGCTAATCACTTAGCGCCCGTCTCTTCTAATTCCCAAATCGGCACTTTCCTCTCTCAAAGCAATCCAAGCTACTTAGTGATAATTCGAGGATCTTCCCCTCTATTATTGTGTGCCTCTCGACGAAAACTAGTAAAATATTATAGTCTTTTCTTAACACAAAGTTATTGTTTTAGTATCACTTGTAACAGGGGAGCCCATTAGTTAGCATAACTGTAATTGTTAACGTTATTATCTAGTAAAGGGAAAAAGTATATCTATTTTATCTACATTTTAATAGATAGATCAATATACTAAGAGTAAGTTTTTTTTTATCCCAACACCTTGGCGCGGACTCCACGGACATCCACAACTTATGTAACAGCATACCCTTCGTCTCATCAGAAAAAAAGCAGTATCGCGTGTCCTCTGGATCAGCCTGTCAGAGGAGGTCGTGATTATGCATATCATATCCAAGTTTAAAATTGCCTGTATATAGATGCACTATCTTCGAACTGACTTTTTACATGAGTTTCTGCAGGTTGCTTATTTACGCCACTAAAATTGATTGATGGATCGAAAGTTAACAAAGTTTAATAAACAGTTTGACCTTCTCTGCATAAATCATACGAATGTTTAATAAACTTAGACTGCTGATAAGTTAAAACACATTTACACATCTGTAGTTTAATTTCTGACATGCGAACTTCAGGGAAAATATATTGATAATTGTGCTCGTCATATGCACGTCTGCTTATTAGATTGTGGTAAAGTAAAGACTTGATATAAAATATGATGCCTAGAAAAACAATGTCAGTCTATTGTTAGAATCACAAACTAAATCCATGTATAATAGTCAAGTATGTGGATCAAAATCAATGATATGCTGGGACACTATAATGATCATATCCTAAGTAGAATGTGAGATCCTCAATTGGTTTTACATTACCAAAACTCAACGCCTTCTTTCATCTTTGTTTGTGGATCTTATGTTAAATGTAATGTCTACTAAAACAATCTTCAGTGTAATAAAGATATTAGAACAGAGATTAGTGCTTAGAGAGGATACGTTAGATGTATTGACAATTGTGCTCGTCATTTCCCCGTCTGAAGATAATTAGCTAGTGATAAAGTAAACAATTTTTGTATAAAATATGTCGAAAGTTAGGCATAGCTTGATGTTTACGTGTAGAAACGATAGGCGTACTTAAGATAAGATTGTAAATGTTATTAAGGAACAGATGTGTTAGGGTTAGGGTTAGGGTTAGGGTTAGGGTTAAAATAAGGGTTAGGGTTAGAGTAAGGGTTAGGGTTAGGGTTAAGGTTAGGGTAAGGGTTAGGGTAAGAGTTAGGGTTCGAGTAAAGGATAGGGTTAGGGTTAGGTTTAGGGTTAGGTTTAGGGTTAGGGTTTGGGTTAGGTTTAGGGTTAGGGTTAGGGTTAGGGTTAGTGTAAGGGTAAAGGTTAGGGTTAGGGTTAGGGTTAGGTTTAGTGTTAGGGTTAGGGTTAGGGGTAGGGTTAGGGTTAGGTTTAGTGTTAGGGTTAGGTTTAGTGTTAGGGTAAGAGTAAGGGTAAGGGTTAGTGTTAGGGTTAGGATTAGGGTAAGAGTAAGGGTAAGGGTTAGTGTTAGGATTAGAGTTAGGGTTAGGGTTAGGGTTAGGGTTAGGGTTAGGGCTAGGGTTAGGTTTAGGGTTAGGGTTAGGGTTAGGGTTAGGGTTAGGGTTAGTGTTTAGCAAGCTTTACATACTTGGATTGATTTGGTAAATTTTCCAACAATTGATTTCCTTCTTAGTGACGGCTTTGTTTGTTTACGACACATTAATGTATACACACACGTTTAATATCGAAACACGTGTAAATGATTCATTGTACATGGTTTATTAGACATGTCTTTGTATTTTATAAATCAGTAGTAAAGTGTGTGTAAAGAACTGTTAACCCAGTTTTTTTCGTTTGTTGTTTTGTGTTTTGAAAGACTTACCGAATACAATGATATATATTTTTTTATTGACGATGGCGGTGAACGAGTGGGGTAAGTAAGAAAAAAGTTTTCTCGAATTATATCGTAAATTGTCGATCTTAATTTCAATTAAGTGTATTGAATAGTTATTAATATCTATACATCCACCTGTAAACACAAATTGTAGGCTGTCGCTGTAACTGTCTACATATCCACGCTTGTAAAGCGTTTCTCTAGCGACAGAGTATTCTGATCTTCAGGTAACCTTCTGCGAATAAGCTTTGCAGGTGAATTTCAATCAATCAGCAATCTTTTTATTTTGGAAAAGTTGTGTTTTCGTGTCACTCAACCATTTTAATCAGCAGTATTGTGTGTCTTCCGGCCACGTGTGTGTCTGTGTCAAGTAGGTAACATTTCTCGTATATCCGACCCGATATTAAACATTGGTGCGCATTGATAGAATTGAATTCAACATAGCCAATTCCATAGGTTGGAATATATCGATTCGTTCAATTACGAATCGATATTTATTTATTTCAAAACAAACAAAAAACTTATAGATAGAGAAATCGACCGTCAATTTTCAACTGCTAGAATTATGTTGACCTTTTATATATACAAGGCCTGTCTAAAACGTATCCGACCGATGGCCAGAAAAAATATGTCTCATACGTAACGGGGTTGGGACCCTAATCACCTTCAAAGTAGGTCCCTGTGTTTGCACACATTTAGCCCACCGATCCATCTACTGCCGGACAAAAAACTCTGGAAGTCTTCTTTGGGAATCGTGTTCATCTCTGCCGTCGCGTTCCGCATTATTTGGTTGTTGGCACCCTCTCAACAAAAACTGCACTCCGAGCAGTTTAGGGGTCTGTCACAACGCTGCTTACTCTCTGCTGATGTGCGACCATTTTTGAATCGGTTGAACAACTACTTTATTTGTGTTACACACCACATTTTCTCAAAACACCTGCTGCAGCTAACCCGGTGACGGGGATGAACACCATTCCAAAAGAAGACTTCCAGAAGTGTTTCCGGCAGTGGATGGATCGGTGTGCTAAGTATGTGCAAGCACAAGGCGCCTACTTTAAAGGGGTTATGGTCCCCACCACCGTCACGTATTTGAAATATTTTTTTCCGGCCGAAGGTCGGATACTTTTAAGACAGACCTCATATATATATATATAAGCAATTCCATAAAGCCACGTAGCATTGTTAATAACGAAGCTATTTAAGAGAAAATCTAAAACCGTCATCATTGATGATACTTGATAATTTGTAATCTCGATTTTACGACGATTTTATGACCTAAAGTTGTTATAATGAACCGTGTAAGAGACATTTAACTAATAGCACAATAACATCGAAGATCGATGTTTGTAGTGAATAATTAAATGTCGGATATTGTCGATAGTTAAACAATGAAAGCGCACGAATATAGCCGTTTTACTAATTCTCTTATTCATTAATTAATGATGTAGGTACATATATATATGACCACAGAGAGAAACTTTCCAGACTAGATTATTGAAATATTGGTAATTGTAGGTTGATGTCAAAGTATACATATGATAAACTTGCAAGAATAAGTGTAACCGATATAAGATTTGGGATTCATTGGTCTAGTCGAATTACTGTATATATATATATATATATATATATATATATATATATATATATATATATATATAGTGAGAGAGAGGGGAAGATGGAAATAGAGAGTGAGTGAAATAGCTAGCTATCTAGAAATATAGATAGATATATAGATAGAGAGGTGGAGAGATAGATTAAGATAGCTAGATAGATAGATAGATAGAGAGAGATAGATAGATAGAGAGACAGATAGATCAATAGATAGAGATACAGATAGATAGATAGATAGATAGATAGAGAGATAGATAGATAGATAGATATATAGATAGAGAGACAGATAGATCAATAGATAGAGATACAGATAGATAGATAGATGAATAGATATATAGATAGATAGATAGATAGATAGATAGATAGATAGATAGATAGATAGATAAGCAGACAGCCAGAATACAGAAAGATAAACAGATAGATTTAGCTATCTCTTATATTCAACAATATATATATGTATATTAATATATATATATATATATTTATATATATATATATATATGTATATATATATTTATATATATATATATATATATATATATATAATGAGAGAGAGAGAGGGGGTGGAGATAAGGATAGCATCTAGATAGATAGATAGATAGATAGATAATAAGACTTAGCTTTGCGATTTCTTACTGGGATAAAACGCAGATGCTTCTGTGTAGCCTTATTACCATAAATATGTGTGTATAACTTACTACCTAAACGTACTCACGCATTGAGCACTGTTGCAGTAAATACTGAGGATCGATGCATAATATGTTATATTATCTTCATAATGTATGTGGATAAATAAAATTAAATAATATATATATATATACTAGCTGTACCCGGCCACGCGTTGCTGTGGCTGTTAGTTGAAATGAAGGGGTGGCCTTTTGGAGTTCATTTTGATCCAGTTCCTTAAGTTGCCATTTAATATGAATGGTTTAATTTTCCAATACTTGTGGATACACAATATTCTTAGTGGTTCCCGTTTCAGTGTAGATGAAGAGATTGTCCGGTTTTTAATGGTTCTGGTGAATCTGCCAGTTGAGGTAGTTTAATTTTCCCTGCGGCACAACACAATCCTTTAGTTTCTCCCTTTGCGATAGGGACACACGTCAGTCATAGTGCCTATGTGAACATGGTGGCTTAAACTATAATCCTCATGAGGGTTGTAATGAAATGCTAGGCGATCCCAATCCAGGGATTGTTGAGCATGGAGACTTGTTTGAAGCTGATCTGCTAGTCTCAGCCTCTCGCGTTCGCTACGTTGTGAACGAAGCAGATCTGAAGATGCCTGACGGGATTGTTGTACCCGCAACCGTTCCTCTTCAAGTCTGGCTGCACGTCGTTGTGCTGATTCATTCGCACGTACTTGAATCATCCTTTGTCTAGCTTGTTGGTTTGCAGATGCCAGTTGTCATGAGTTTGATTTGCAAGTAATTGACGCCTTGTTTCTGCACGGCGAGTATGACGACCTAAGTTTGATCTTCGGGGTGGGGGCATGTTTACCTGTATAAATGTAACAGTAGGAAAGAATAATTGTATAAAGGTAAATGGATTTTAAAAAAACAATCAATTATAACCCGCTTCAGGGTTGTCGAAGAAATGCTAGTATGGTTTTTTTATAGATGAAGCATGTTAAAAGTAAGAAAATGAGGAAGAAGGCAGGTTTAAAAAACAACGAAGTAGATACGAAATGAAATTAAAGCACGTCTGTTAAGTATTATATCGTACCTGAAGGATGGTTAAAGTCTAAAAAATGAGTAAATGCGAAATGAAATTAAAGCACGTGGGTTATGTATTAAATCCTACCTGTAAAAATGAAACAGTAGAATAATTTTATAAAGGTAACTGGTTTTAAAATAAACAATGTTGTTGTTTTTTTTTTTAGAGATGAAGCATGATTAAAGGGAAGAAAATGATGAAGGAAGCAGGTTTTAAAAACATCGAAGTAAAGAGGAAATGAAATTAACGCACGTTGAGTTTTTTTTAGAGAGGAAGCATGGTTAAAGTCAAAAAAATGAGTAGATGCGAAATGAACTTAAAGCACGTGGTTTATATATTGCATGATTAAAGGGAAGAAAATGAGGAAGGAAGCAGGTTTTAAAAATATCGAAGTAGAGAGGAAATGAAATTAACGCACGTTTGTTAGGTAAGTATTAGTGTAAACGTTTTTTTAGGGAAACAAACAACGAATAAGGAAAACACTTTTTACGTATGAAGTAGATACGTGACAGCGGGAGGAGGAAGGTCAATCCGGAAGTGAAGTTGGACATGCAGGTTCGCAGAAACGGATTGTAAACCGGAAGTGCAACTTAGTAGGAACGAATTGTAATAAAAAGTGTTTTTTTATGTGTAAAGTAAAAATTATGTAAATAACATAAAAACATAGCTCGGATGTAAGGATTTGCTATAACAAAATTTCAGTGGTAATGGTATAGTGGAATATATTTCCATGGGAAACAAACAAACCAACTTTACATTTTTATATATATAGATATATATATACAACTTAGAACTAATGGGTTTACGTTAAGAATGTTTCTTGCCATTCTATTTTTTTTTTTAATTTTCTTTTTAATACCCTCGATAATTATTTATTGTCTTTTGACCACGTTTTTAATCGTGATTCCCCCTCGTAGTCGACGATTACCTGGAAAAGTGTCGACTTGGTAATTTTAGTTATTTATTTGTACCACCTTTTTTTTCTCAATACTCGTTTATAAAAAAAAAATCTTCATAGAGAAAGAAAAAGTTACGAAGTGATTCATCTCTGTTCCCCTTCTCTTGATTCTTTATTCCTCTCTTATATTATATATAATTACAAAAATCATCACTATAGCAGTGCGTCTAACATTATTTGACTGTTTATATATAAATATATATATATATATATATATATATATATATATATATATATATATATATATATATATATATATATATAAAAACGTAAATTTAAATAATAATCTGTCCTTGGAACAAACTTAATTAAAATTTAATTGATAATGTAGCCTTATTGAATTAATGGTATTTTTTGATTTTACATCTAATATCAGGGTTGAAGATTTTAATAGCAATGCAAAACCTATCTACCATCTGAGTATGTGTAATCTAGCTCAAAATAATCAGTGAGTAAGCAATTACATTACTTAATTGAATCGTTTTTAATTCAGGTTCAGGGTTATTTATAACAACACAATGTAACTAAAATTACTTAGGAAGATATATAACCTCAGTACTGTTATTAAACCGCCCATGAGTACATGAAAATATTCTTATTAATTCCAATTTTTTGCGAATATAAATTTTTTATATCTGATCGGGAAACCATTTTTCATAAAAGTCGCTGTAGAAATTCATGAAGCCTCTCGATGTTAAGAGCTGATACGAACGAAATATGATTAAAGCAAATACATAAGCTATCTACTGATATTAGTTTTATAAAGAGCAACGTTATAAGTTGGAGAAAATCAGTCAGTGTTACGAGAGTTCAACAATCATGCAGTTCTTGCGAATACGCTACTGGAATAGGAAGACTTATCATGACGAGGTATAGTAACAGCGAATTGATGAAGATCACTAAACCAACGACTAAAAAGAGCTGGGACAAAGGAAGCGGGGAATAAATCAGACAATTCTGAAGTATACATATCATAACAGTATTTTCAGAAAAAACTGAGACTAGCAACATTACGTTTGTGAGAGAGATTCTGCAGAGAAGAAAAAAGGCTGCTGCAACTAAATTATGGATACTCTTATGAACCTTATAAACATTCCTTTAAATAGGACAGAACATTACAAGCACAAATATAATAACAGTATTCAATACAAAAGATCTGATCGTAGATTTGTCAAGATAGAGAATAGTCCTAGTTGTGAGAAAACGTTCGGAGCGACAGAGAGAAACGACTTTACGAGAAGCAGAAAGAGACAGAAAGACAGAAAGATCTAATGTATGAACCACTCAAAGATAAGTTTAATGAGAAAGAAAGACCGATCCGTTTCAGATTGAATTTCTCCTGAATAACAGTGTGTACAAATATGTGTGTACGTGTGTAAGTTACACACTAAAAAATAAATTATAATTTTTTGTGAGCACAAAATGTACCATTTCACCCCAAAATCGATTTTATCGAACATTTGGGTGAATACCGAGCGAAATGGGCGAGAAAATCCAACAGCCCCTATAGTATAATTGAAGCTAAAATTATTTATTTAAAAACACGAATTAAAAGAAAAAGTGGATTATTTAGTCAAGCAGCACTACACATCCTTGTCATAAATACTAAAAAGGTTTAAATATATAAGTAAATATCTTCAAAGACATCTATAGACTCATTGGCGCATTTGAAGACATTTCTTGCCAAATTGTCTCTTGCCTTAAGAAAACTGCCCCATCAAAAAATTAACATGTCGATGTAAAAATCTGAGAACTTCCAATGCTCTGTGTTCGTTCTTTCTCCCTCTTTCTCCCTTCCTACCCCTCTCTCTTTCTCTCCCTATGTCATATACATTTACCAGAGATATAATTTTTTTTAAATAACTCAGAGATACCTCTCAGATTTTCTTTTCTTTTCCTTTTTATTGCTGAATAAAAAAACATTATGTTTAAAAGAAAACAAAATCAAATAATTTTGGAGCGAGGAGCGCGGAGCGAAAACACCACCGCTCTTTAGTCCCAAATGGAGTTGCTACCGCTCTACTCCCGCTCTACTCCCGCTGCATATAAAATGAGCCCTCATCTCCTTCGCTTTAGTAAAACGGAGCGCGCTTCAGGAGCACGCTCCTTTTGGGAGGGCTCCGTAACGCCCTGTATGTAACAACATATTTCTATATAAACCTATTTTTCTTTGTTTGCCTATCTCCTCCCTCTAGTAATTGATGGCATAAATCATTCGATATATTTATGTAAACGTTTCCTATTAGCATTGTCACTTCCCCTCGTGAAACAAAACATCAAATTTTAAAATGCGGTTAACAATTACGTTATGATCTGAACGCCTAAGTTAAAGGCCTACGCCATTGTATGCACGAATATTTATAACACGTTCCTATATTCTTCTTAGCAAATAATTCTATATATTAATACGATAGCGTGTGTGTTCGTGTGTCACGCTTACATAAAAAGGTATGCGCATGCGTACCGCACCTAGATTTTGAAAAGCATTCAAGTCACCTAATTTTCGTAATATTTCAAGTATTACCCTTTGGCGCAACGGTTAGCTAGATAGGATCTTGACGTCGGCCCAACTGGTTTATAGTTCGATCCCAACCAACCTCTGAGATTTTTTTCTACATCGAAAGGGTGGAGGGACGTAGAAAGGGGATGACCGAGAAGACTATTAATAATACCATAGCGTCTGTGTTATTTTCTATGAACAGCGTAAGAGTGAAGATTTGTCCTCAGAATAATTCTACTATTATCCAGTGAAGAGGTAACCCATTCACTAGAAATATTGTATATAAAGAAGTTTTGTAAATTGTTTCATGTATTTTTCATTTTTTTAAAAATAAATATACAAGTCAAATCTTATCAATTTTTATTCAAACATGTATAAGTTAGGAACAAGATAATTAGTATTGAAAACATAATTTCGTGTAATTTACACGGGTCCCGTTAGTTATTATTATTATTATTATCTTATCTTAACTTATCAATTTCATTTTCTTTTTTTTTTTGGCACAGTCATCCATGATGAAGAACATCTCTTTCTATTAGTTTCTATCATCCCTAATCCTAACATCCCTTCTTGCTTCAAAGACACTTGCAACAAACATCAGAGGCGGCCATTGAAAAAAAGAAAAAAGATGAATAATAAGATATGGCATCTTTATCTATCAACTCTCTCTCTCTCTCTCTCTCGTGCGCGCGCACACACACACACACACACACACACTCTTTCCCGTTTGTTATTTTTATTACGTTATTTGATGATCTTTATCCTTTTCGTTGTTGGTCGCCGTACTTTGAACCATTTAAACAGGGCCGGCCACACTAGTATCAAACCGACGATAAAATGTGAATATGTATTGTATTGATATAACTTTTAGGTAAACACATTTTCCTCAGTTGCATTTGCCCGGTTTTTCTTAATTGAAAGAAAAATCAATTTCGTTTCATTTTATATGGACAATTAGTCACTTGGAAATTGCGTGACAGCTCATTCTATCGTCGGCTGAGTTAATGATCTCAACACAATCAGTCGGTTTAACAAAGGCAGGGGAAAATACACACGGAAACATTATGTCTAAATCAACTTTGCTTATCCAAGTAAAAAAGGGGGAAAAACGTGTTGGAATTGTAATCATTAATGGGGGAATTTCAATGAATGAGATAAGGCTCATTTACTGAAGCCATAAATCAATTCTGAAGATTTTTGGATGAGTTGACGGTACTCTATAATAGCAAATGCCGATCGATCTATTGTTAAGTCGGTCAATCTCTCGTTATGTTTGTAACGCTCTGGTGCTAACACTTACACGCTCATATTGAACAGACGTATCTCATTACTAATACGTTGAAACATATTTATAAGATGTCAGTCGAGCTGTCACGCTGTAATTAGAAAACGCATTTTTCATTGGTCTATAACGAGGTTTGAAATGGAATTTCGTTTTTCCACAAATGTAACGTTCGTCCTTAAGCTTGAAAGGACAAGTTCGTTCATTTGTCGAGTTTATGATTTAAATGCCATTTATTTTGTCTGTCAAAGCATTTAAATAGTGCATTATTTCTGAAATGTCAATAAGATCGTGTGCTAATCGATCTTACGCTAAGTTGGTGAAACGAATGTTCAGTTGGGCACACTTCAGTTTAAAACATCGTTCATCTCTGAAACTCACATATTCAATGGATGTATCTTATTTCATCCATATATACCGAGGTTTGAAATAGAATGTATGTGTTTCTGTAATATGTACTTTTAAAATAGGACTTTCTTTTGTCTCTGATTAAAGCTTGAAATAGCAATGTGTTTCATCTGTCGTGCTAAAGTTTTAAATGATCGTTATTTGGTCTGTCACATATTCGATGCGTTCTCGAACGTCTATGAAATACTTTGTCGATCGGTTTTACGGTCAGCTGGTCAATTAGTCGTTCGGTTAGTCACCCTTACCTTTTTAAACAGCGTTTAGTGTTGTATTATGCCTTACCGCGCGTTTGCAACATCTTCTTCGCACGTGTGTTGTCGTTCACGTCGCCGCCGGCGTCGTCGTCGTTGTGAAACCACGTTTTCGGTTTTCCGATGATAAAACTCGCTCAAACACTGGTTGTTTTATTTTAATAAGATTTAAAAATAGAGTCACATAACACAGGTAGACTTCCTATGCGCAAGGGATATAAAACAATATAGATATAAATATATATATTTATATAAAGATAGACGAAAAAAGAGGGATAAACATGTACGAATGACAAATTTATTTCAACTTCAGTTGTTCAATGCAAGGTGTACTCGTTAACAACATGTTTATTATTCTTTCCTTAACTAAGGCTTTTAAAAGATTAAAATCTTATCATCAGAGGAATTAAATAGATAGATAAGTTGGCAGTGGAAAAGTCAAATTAAACAAATTAAAAAATATTAAGTAATGGAGAGTGAAAATGTGCGTGTAAAAAGATATAGCGTCTGTCCAGTCGGTTGATGTCCGTTGATTTTATATATATATATATATATATATATATATATATATATATATATATATATATATATATATATATATATATATATATATATATATGCATATATATATATATGGTTACATATATATATATATGTATATATATATATATATATATATATAGATAGTTATATAGATATACATGTATATTTATATATATATATTTATATATATATAGAGAGAGAGATAGATAGATAGATAGATAGATAGATAGATAGATAGATAGATAGATAGATGAGCTGTGTCACTAAAGCATCCGCCCACGTTCGCGGCACTACTCCTTTTTTTGTGAGGATCTGCCAGAAACGTCTTCTCTATTTGAATCACGCCGTCTAAGAAAGAGATAGAGAGTTTGTTCGGAAACTAAATGAGTTTCAAATCTTCTAAGGTGTCACTCACCGACTTTCTAACCTTTAAACTGTTCCTCTTAAACGCAACTCCTATTATCTAATCTTAGTCTTGAAGCACATGTATGGAATGGAAGTATTTTTCGGTGGTGTTGAAGCAGACATAAGTTTAGAGAGAAGTGTTTTTACTCCTACAGTTGTAATATGCAATGCCCGTATTTATTTCACGTCTAAGTTTGAAGAGCCTTTCTTTGTTTATACCCCTTTACTTTTAATATGGAATGTCCATATTTATGTCACGTCTAAGTTTGAAGAGCGTTTTTGTCGGTCAATATCCCTTCACTTGTAATATAGAATGTCCGTTTGTATGTATCGTTTAAGTTTGAAGAGCATTTTTGTCGATCAATAATCCTTCACTTGTAATATAGAATGTCCGTTTGTATGTAACGTTTAAGTTTAAAGAGCATTTTTGTCGGTCAATACCCCTTCACTTGTAATATAGAATGTCCGTTTGTATGTAACGTTTAAGTTTAAAGAGCATTTTTGTCGGTCAATACCCCTTCACTTGTAATATAGAATGTCCGTTTGTATGTAACGTTTAAGTTTAAAGAGCATTTTTGTCGGTCAATACCCCTTCACTTGTAATATAGAATGTCCGTTTTTATGTCACGCCTAAGTCGGAAGAGCATTTTTGTAGGTCAATCCCTCTTCACTTGTAACATAGAATGTCCGTTTTTATGTCACGCCTAAGTTTGTAGAGCATTTTTATTGGTTTGTACCCCTTCACTAATATAGAATGTCCGTATTTATGTCACGCTTGAGTTAAAAGAGCTGTTTTTGTCTATAGACCTTCATTTGTAATACGGAATCCTCGTGTTTACTTTACGCCTAAGTAAAAAAGGCGTTTTTGTCTATACCCCATTCAGTAGTTATATAAATTATTCGTAATTCTACGGAGATTTTATCTCATCCGTCACAAATTCGTTCAAATAGCATATACACCGCTCAAACGTTCACATTCAAAGGACGTATGTTATAAAACCGTTTGTGTTTGAAAACATGTTGGTTAATTATAGGATTTCCAATGTAATTTTACTGATTCTCGCTTTGACTGTCGTTAATTTCTAATGCTTCGCTTTATTAAATCGACGCATTAGGCGTGCTACCAAGGATTCTCTTCGATTCCCCAAGCCAATAAATTCCACAGACTCTATCGCAGACGCCTTTGAAGTAAATTAATGGAAGATAAAATCGAATTAATTTTAAGAGTTGAATTTAAAGTTGCAAACCTCACATGAGAAACATATAGTATGCATTAATTAACTGTAATCTTCTTGTTATGTACAGCTTATATTCAACCAAAATAGCACACATCAATGTTTGTCATTTATTATCTATCTAACAGAGTGCATACCTCATTCAACTTTTAATAAAACACGCACCCCTACACACAAATACACACCCGCGCATATATATATATATATATATATATATATATTGCATATATATGCATATATATATATATACATATATATATATATATATATATATATATATATATATATATATATATATATATATATATATATATATATATATATGCGGTGTGTATTTGTGTGTACGTGTGCGTATATGAAGTATTTGAAGCTCCTCGTTAAAAAGTAGAGCACTGTAAAATGGTAGTAGTAACACAGCGTAGCGTCACTTGTTTTATGCATCGTTCCTTCACTTATAGAAGTTTGAATGCCTGTACGCTTTCGCCGCCGTTATTGTGTTAAAATTATCATTGTTTATAAGCTGTTCAGAACTGGTCTAGCGACGTTGGACTGTAGGTTGAAAAAATACTTGTAGTCCAGGGTTTCGAATCGTGTGACCGGTGGTGAATAGTCGTACTTCTATGCTGATGAGTCTTGCTTGAAAAGAGACGAAACGTATACGTCCATAGATAACAATATAAACAACAACAAATATTTTATATATATATATATATATATATATATATATGCATACATATGCAATATATATAGATTTTTCGTACAACAAAATTGTAGTATAAATTTCAAAGGAAACATTCTTTTAATCAATGAAACGGTTGGTGGAAATAAATTGCTCAAATTTTCTTTAAGGCCTTATCGTCTGATCCCCTAAGAGGAAACGTCAGAAGGATGAATTAAAACTAAGAAAATCGAGATATGAAAGGGAAAATTGTTTTTGTTTGAGAAAACGATTGAAAGAAAAAAACGTAAATGTCTCAACGTTATGCTGAATTTGAATCATTTAAGATCCTCAACTTATGTTTCAAAATATTTTGTCTATATAAGCTAGGTCGAGAATTGTTTATAATTAACGTCTCAATAAAATTGAGATTGTAGTTCGACCTTGCACTGTGTAAAAAAGAAAACCACTCATTGGAATACTGGGCAGAACCACTATTGTGAACCGATCGTTTGGCCAGTGAGGTTAATCTTGGGACCGGCACCAGTGTGAACCGTTTGACGGGGGGGGGAGCCCTTTTTGGAACGTTTATCCTTGTCGCAGCATCCATGTGGCAGGATCTTTTATCCTAGGGACGATGTGTTACATGTACACGTAATTACTCGCAGTTGTTACCAGTGTGCAATCATCATCTCTGTCGTTTACTTCTGGAAGCATTATGCTGCAAAAAGAACCTTATTTGAAATAAGGAAAGAAACTATTTACTTTGTTTTCCTATAAAAATATATATTTATTTTCTTGAACACATTTTAAAACCTTTTTGAGAGCGCAACCAAAACGAGTCTTCTAGGTTCGAATTCAAAGTCCCGTCTGCATTTGCACAATCTCTTAACGAGAGATAGAGAAGGGGAGAAAGTGAGAGAGAAGGAGAGAGACAGAGGGAGAGAGAAAGAGAGAGAGAATACAGACACAATCAGTGAACGACCCGTCAAATGTTTATATTTTTGAGTCTCATAGCCGATGTTGTCGAATGATCCCTGACCCCATCGCACTCAAAACCTGTCATCGAATTGTTTTGACCTTTATATTTCCTTCGTCAGGATCAAATATGATTCTTTTCCCATTCTGACTTTGATATATGAAATATAAACAATTCCATTTTTGTTGAACTTTCAAGCTTTCCCGAAACCTCAGCGCCAGCCTGGCACAAAGCTCACGAATATTACGCATTGTGCCACACTATTTGTACCAACTAGGTGATTAGTATGTATTTATGTGAATAAATGCGTGTTCATAACACACTTATGAATTAAATCTTTAATATTAAACATTTTGGTTTTATGTATTTCAAGTAAATAAATCTGCGAATCGATAGCCAGCTTGCAAAGTCAGCTAGTATATATATATATATATATATATATATATATATATATGGATAAGATCACCGACTACGAATCAGTGGCGATTTGTGTTCGGGGTTCGCACCTACCGACCGTCGGGAATTAGTTCCTAGACTGAAGATTGCGTTAGCATGAAACATGTCTCTAGATATTTAAATATGAAGAATACTCATCTATGAACGGATACAATTAATTTGCAGGACAGTGTTGCACTAGTTTTATGCCTCCTTACGAAGATTAAAAGCGAAGTATAATAATACCAAAACTTTATGTTTAAAATCATCATTGTAATGTTGATCAAATTGTATTACATGATTTAGTTTTATTAAATGTCTTAAATTTACAGGGTTTAGTTTTTGGGGTCAAGAAAAGAACTAAAAATTAAGGAAATCTTTATTTAATTAATGTCTGATTACTACGAGTAAAATTCAATGCGAATATATATTATTGAATTATAACGTTAGGTGTTTCGGCCATATTCTATCCCCCTAACATATAAATACTCCAAAGAAACTGAAATTGGAGAAATACCTATTTACTGATTTCTAACAAAAAAATCACAACAATCGGAGGAATCTGCGTTTTCAGGAATCGCTTCAATCATTATTTTACCATTTTTTAATAAACTAAATATAACTCTCATTCCATGTGTTCCATAATTAATAGACATCGATTAATCAGTTTGGGAGTACAGGCAGTGTAAGATAATAAAGAGTGGCAAAAATAAATCGTGGACGAGTCCATCGTGCGTGGGACGTTGAGAAAGAAAGAAAGCGACTTGATAATTGTTAAAAAGGAGTAGGTTCCGCAGTGCAAGCGAGACTTGAAAGGCAGCGGTTTCAGAAACGCGAAGAGCCGGAGCGCTTGGTGATCGGAGTATTGAAGTACCGGGAAAATAAGAGTTTACCGATGTTCATGGCACCGATGAAGCTTTATTGGCAATGGTACCCAAGCCCGTCTTACTGTTAAACCTTCGTGTCCGTTGACTAAAAATGCGATTGATAAGCAAGTTGGTACTTTGAAGGGATTCCGTGACTTGCATTTAATCAAACAGTGCGTGTGGAGTAGTTGCTTCATTTCACGCTCGATTAGGAATGCAGATTAAATTACTTTCCAATCGGATGTATATATAAACGAGTTTCTAGCTGAAACCAAGTTTGTGACGTCAGCAAGAAAATGACTTTCATGAGACAAAAGTATGTCAAAAGATCATTTTTATATGTGTGTGCGTAGCCGGCGTAAACGATCTGGTGATGGGAAATAAAGAAAAGTTTTTTTTCTATATACGTTCTGTTTTTTGTCATTCTTGTTGGACCTTACCGGGTACCCCGAAAGAACGGGTAATGCAACAGCAGCACGTAATCGTCAATAACATCAAGACGAATTTCAACTTGACTGCGATAAATATGTCTCAATCAAGAAGGATTAAACGAAAAAAGAAGACGGCAAAAATATGCTTATACTTTGACAAGGATGTATTTCACCGAAAGTACTCAAGTTTTTAAAGTAAATAAATGATTTATTTTGAAAAACATAATTAAATGCGTTGTCCAGGTTTTCAAAACATTTTTTCAAAATATTCTCCTTGTTATACGTTACCTTATAAAAATATATAGATAATTTAAAAAACAGAAAGATTTCCCACCATCGGGTGACATTTAATCGATAAATACGTGTTATATATATATTTTTTACGTTAACTATATAATCTGTGCCCCTTTTGGATCAATATTCGTTATAGATTAATTATATAATATGTCATTTGTAAACTTTGATATTATTTTATGTTGTTGAGCGAATCGGACCTCTGCACTGAGCGCACGAAGAATGCACCATTAGATTATCTGATACGTGCGATCTCCTCAATTTTTACCATAATTATTCCTTATACCTGCAATATATACATCATTATGACCAATAGCAGAATTCCCGAGTGTTTATCCTTCAATCTCATTGAACTGATAATCGCGGGCAATATAAATAACGTGAATGAGAACATAGAAGATGTTGCCAAGGCTGCTGCAAAGTCTATACACTTCTTACAACTGTTAGTATCGTATATCTCTATCAAGCCACTATTCTTCAGTGTATGAAGCATTGTTGCCACATCTGGACTCGGAAACTATTTACTAGACTCATCCTCTATAAAAACGCAACAAAATAAAAGTTATTACCTAATAAGTTCCACACTGTCTGCCAAGCTCAACCCCCTGCCGAATCGCCGCAGAGTTGCATCCTTGTGCCTGTATTCAAGTACTTCTACGGATTACGCTCTAACGAACTCACTGAACTTGTTTGTACCACCCCAACGTAAATACTCCTGACCCACCCGACTAATAGCAAAATCTGAACCGTTTCACTGTAAAAGTCCCTAGATCCCGGAAAATTTTCTACTCAGATAGTGTCTGTCCTCGGACCGGTTGCTTTTAGAATTCCCTCCATGTCCCCTTTTTTCCCCGACAAATATGTAATACTTTAATCGAATATGAACAAACATCTTTCCGTCCAGCAACACACTGAAGTGTCTCACATACATCTTATTCCTATCACAGAATCCCCCGTACGCTGTAGTGGATATTTAAGGTGTGTAAAAGTTTAACAAATACATCATTTGGAAATGTCGATATATATGGGTACTATCTTGAATTACGTATTTTTCATTTAATTTTAATAGGATTTTTTTAAATATGTATTTCAAACTGCAGCAAATTATGTTAATATATTTTCCGGATTAACTCATTGACATTTGCTCAAAGTATTACGGAGTTAGCGATCATGAGCATTATGTATGAAAACATCAATCTGTCCCTAAGCATCACGTTCAGACAGTGTGTATATATTACGGAGACAAGAACACGTGACCCCATACACCTGTACGTATATCGATACATAAAAAGGCATAACACTCATATATATATATATATATATATGAGTGTTATGCATTTTTATGTATCGATATATATATATATATATAAACAATAATATTTTATGAACAATAATATTTTTATAAATAAATATTAATTATTAAAATACCTAGAGACATCGATGTTTCATGCTAACGCAATCTTCAGTCTAATTCCCGACGGTCGGTAGGCGCGAACCCCGAACACAAATCGCCACTGATTCGTAGTCGCTGATTTTATCCAAACGGCCATCGTCAATTAGTTAGTAAATATATAGTAACTTTAACTGTAAAAAGCGACAAGCTGCTATGTACCAGGCAGATAGAGCGATCTTACGAAACGGTGTTCGGATCTCGCATATAGCTATTTGTACTGCTTGTTATTAAAGCTACTCGAAAGTGCCCAGCCCTTGTGGGGAGGGGGGCTGATAAACAATAATATTTTTATAAATAAATATTGATTATTAAAATACCTAGAGACATCGATGTTTCATGCTAACGCAATCTTCAGTCTAGGAACTAATTCCCGACGGTCGGTAGGAGCGAATCCCGAACACAAATCGTCACTGATTCGTAGTCGGTGATCATATCCAAACGGCCATCGTCAATTAGTTAGTAAGTGTACCATATATATATATATATATATATATATGTATATATGGTACACTTATTGTATTAGCTCCTGTAGGTGTAAATCCGTTGAAACTACAGTTTTTATAAAAAGTGCTATATAAATAGTAGAGCTGATCTTTAGTATACAATTTTATTTTCACAAAAATTATTAGTTACATATGTGAATACATGTTTCGGTTGTACTATTCACAGAGAGTCGACCTCTTCTGTCTACTTTGATCTGAAGAGTTTGACACTCTGTGAAGAGTACAACCGAAACATGTATGCACATATGTAACCAATAATGTTTGCATAAATATAAATATATACTATATATATATATATATATATATATATATATATATATAGTCTCGGAAGTTTCTCAACCATTACAACTATATAAAACAATTATTAAAAAAACTTAAGTCGCAAGTCGTTCGGTGGAAAATCCCTCCTGTAAGTCAATTTAATTTTCACAGTTATTATATTAGTTTGCTTCTAACATTATTTAAGGTATCATCAGTTTTTTTACCATGAAAAACTGTCTCGGGAATTTATATATATATATTTAATTGAAATATTTTGAAAATAAACAATCGTGCAATTTAAATTTAAAAAATCATTTATTTTCATTTTATTTTTTCTGCAAGCATTCGTTGTAGAATATCTTTGTCAGGCGAGACTGTCTTATATATGTTTTCTTTTGTTCTGTTCTTCCTCCTCATTTTGATGGTATTAACCCTGAGGGGTTGAATCACGATATGAGCAGAAAGAGACGTCAAGTTCTCAAAGACGTTAGGATAAGTGTAGTCCTGGCAATGTTATGCGTAGATTGACAACATCTTTGATGCCTGAATGAGAATGTATTTAAATGAAATGTTTGAAAACTAAGAATCGTGCAATTTAAATGAAAAAATCATTTATTTCATTTGTTTTTCTCATGCGTGCTTCAAAGATGTTGTCAATTTCCTTATATATATATATATATATATATATATATATATATATATATATATATATATATATATATATATACAGGAGGCGGAGAAGGAGGAGGGTGAGAAAAAAGAACTAAAAGTATATATATGTATATATATATGATTTAAAAAAAAATATTATCGTTTGATACGTTGATATTTTTTATATTTTTAATATAAAACTAAAACTAAAATACATTAATTACCGAAAAAGTAGTGTAATGGAAACGTCTAAACACTTTAAAATGCAGCAACATTTTTGTAAGTAAAGGATACATTTTATTAGACAGACGAACAACACAGGTAAGGAGGACTTTCTTTCTTTCTTTCTTTCTTTATTTATTTTCGTAATTTTTTTTAAAAATAAATAATATAGGTTAGCAAAACATTTATACGGAACAAAACTTAGATTTAGTATACTGAACGTTTATATTTTTGTCTTTTAAGGGAAGTGGGGTCTGATCAACTCTGCTGGGAAGCCATGAAATTAAATACTGTCTTGTTTTTAAATTCCCGAAACAGTTTTTCATGGTAAACAACTGATGATCCCTTAAATAATGTTAGACGCAAACTAATATAATAACTGTAAAAATTAAATTGACTTACATGAGTGATTTTCCACTGAACGACTTCGGACTTAAGGTTTTTTTCCCCTTATATAGTTTTACTGGTTGAGATATTTCCAAGACTGTATATATATATATATATATATATATATATATATATATATATATATATATATATATATATATATATATATAGCAAGCCCTGGGAATATATACCAGAAAAGACTGTTTTAAGTATTTACTACACACTTTACTATGACTATGCTATACCTACGGTTTTATAGAGCAAAGCTGCTAAACCTGATAAAGTGATATGGGACAAGTGGAATAACGTATTAACTAAAGTTGAAGTCAGTTTTGTAATACACTTTGAAGATAACTCAAAATAAAGTTTCATGTATTACATGAACAAAACTGGAAGCTGAGAAAGATGTCCATAATGTCAGTAATCAAAATATCTGCAGGACTCATGAAAAATAATTTTAAAAAGTACCTTGCGAATATACCAGTTTTATCCAACTGCAAGAGTAATCAAAGAATTGCGATTAACAGAACGATTAGAAACCTTAAATGAGTTTTCGGATGGAGTCTCTGAAATAGCGGGTGAGGGTTTGTCATCTGGTAGGATGCCCCCTCTCTAGTGAAAACAGAATTATAAGAACATTGAAAACAGAATGTATACGAAGATAGTTTAAATGCATACTAAAAATAACATCGTGTATCTCGACACCTCTGTATAGGGGTTTGTCTGGATACACTAACATGTGAGTATTTGTTCTACATGTTAAACCTGACCAAATATTCAAAATAGCATAGTATTCGAAGCCAAAATAAGATCACCTCGACACGGCTATACACTGGCTTATTCAAAGAATGTTGAACTTTCTCCTAGTTAATAACAACATTTTGCTGGACCCTCCAACAGACCAATTGAATTCTGGTCTTGTAATGTGATAGAACATGTTGTGTATAAACACAGTGGAGAGATTTTGTCTTTCATGAATAGTGCAAAGATTTCGAAATTTAAATTACACTTGATATTTAGGAAGTTAAAAAATGTCTATTTAAGGTAAAACAGTACCTAAAATATGGAACTATTTGTTAATTTTTCTAAGAATTTTTGTTCTGCTAGACGTTGTGGCTAAATGCCAATTTCACAATCCTTACATCGTAATTAAGGAAAACATCGTATGTACCTTACACAGAAAATCTTGTTTCGCTATAATACATGAGCTGGGCCAAATTGGCCCATGGCTATTTCTAACGAGAGAGAGAAAGAGAGAGAGAGAGAGAGAGAGAGAGAGGCAAGGAAATAAACACAGTGTTCATATTTTTAAGACTGTTTTATGTTATTCCATGGAGATGTTACCATTTGCCGAAATATCCATATAAGTCTGTTGGTAGGCGGAGATTAGAAAAGTCTTAGTTGCCAGAGTTCAGAATTGTCTGCGAAATTTAGTGATGGATGATTTATTCTGTTCTTCATCCTTCTTTCCTCCATCTTGATTTCCTGTGAAAGTTGCTCGACTAAGCTCTAATATCTGGTCCCGCCTTGTAACACACCTATAGCGAGAAGAGGTTTTCTTTACTTCTTCCGAGTTTCTAGCGGCAGGTATAATTTCTACACACATAGATTCTGCAAAACAGCTTCCTATCTATTGAATACATTACAACGGGTATACTTACCTTTCAGATTACAACAAAGTCGTCTTCAAATACTCTTAATGTCAAAGAGTCCTGTTATTAACCGCCCCCAGAACTATTTGAACTTGATATATCATATCAATCATTTCCAGTCCGTGTATAATCATTCCATCTCATAAATCCTAATATTGGGCGTGATAAGTGATGATACATGAGCAAAAAATAAGTTTTCTGCGATAATTAAATATTACGATGACAAACCGAATAATATGATTGCTTTTTATTTAATCGTGGACCTCCCATGAGTGAGCAGAACTAAACTTTAGCCCGACGACAAAAAAGTCACTGTCAGACCAATGTCGAAATCGTTTTAAGAATGACAAGGTTAATTTTTCGTAGCTTATCTGATAGAGAAAAAGACTTGATACCTCAAGTGAGCGGTTTCGATCCTCAGTTTCGGCGTAAAATTTGTTTATTGTTTATTTATGTATGATTTACTTTTAAATAAATAGTTAAGATTTGCCCCAATGTATTTCTTACGTTTACAAAAATTCAGACTGACGGACCGAAAATGTGTTCGCTATATTACCGTTAGTTTTACATTATATCTCGTCCAGTTGATTTGCCTTAACACATACAAACATTATAAACATCCCATACAAACTTATAACATTTTGAATTTCAAGATCAAACGTATTATTGACAAACAGATAAATGATCTATTCTATTTATATATATATAAAGTTAATATTGGTTGATGTATGTGTTACAGAAATGTATACGTTAGCAGTTAGAACATCCAAATACGTTGTGCTTTTCTTCTCCGACCAGTTTAAGCGGACATACGACTGGGTAAACTAAAAAGAAGTTCCTTAAAAAAATCAACTACTTATTCATAGAAGATCATTTAATATGTGAAATTCTTATAATGCTTTTACGCTCAAAATATTTGTGAAACTTTGGAAAACACGAACTTAAAACTTACGAGTTATTTTATGTAAACAAATGTCAGAGAGGTAAAAAAGAAGAAAGCACACAGTGTAGTGTCTCCGCTTCGTTCGATAGCTTTTTGAAACAGTCTTTTTACTCAGAACTTCATAAAAATGTTTTAAGTATGTCATTCGATGTCATGAAATACCCCCTACGTCTAACTTTTATTTAAAAAAGTAGGATATCTTTAGATTAATTAATGTACATTTGAATTTTCTAAATGTGCTAAATTCGAAACATACATACAAAACGGTGTACGGGCGAAATTATTTAGCGCTTCTTCATAATTGTCCGCAACCTGTGTTTCCCAACTTTTCTATTGACCAAATTTTATTCTTTTTTCGGTGTACAATTACCTATCAGGTCGCTAGAGAATTTGTTTTGTTTTCGGAAAAAATGTTCATATATTTTAGATTTTATGCCTGGGTCAGTTTCCAAATAAAATTTAATGTAAACTGATCCCCCAAATTATTACCATCATAATTTTTTCAACACTTAGATTTTAGAAGGGGGATCAGTTTCCTATATAAATTTAACGTAAACTGATCACCCACTTTCCGACTAGGTTGCATGTTGTTTGTTCACCCATTTTTACTTACAATAAAAACATAGACGTAAATTTCAATAAGGATTCCATGTTCACAGAATTTAAAGACATGATTGAAAGTTTACTTTAATACATTCTAGGATCATATGAAGTAATTATGGATAGGGTCTATATAATAACCGAAATATATTAGAACGTATAAAGACAAATAAAAAAAATTTATTCGTTTCATGGACAAACATAAAATTGAACAAAGAATAGCTCAGTGAAGATTGTATTGAACACAATATTTAAATATTTAAATTATTATTTCTATTAAATATAATTGAATTTGTTTGATTTGTTGAAGTCATTTTAACTTTACATACACGCAGCGTTGCAAAGTAGTGTTTTTATAAGAAATATCTCACTCCGAATTAATAGCCTTTCTTATTACTTGACTATATACTGCAAATGTTATTTTAAACTATTCTTTCACGGAATAAAATGTTAACATGACTCTATTTGAGATGATTTCCGATTAGTAATATATCTTCATACTTTCAAAGATGGATGACGCTAGACGCATAATTTTTAAAAAAAACGATGATATTATAGTGAAATCATTCCAGTATTAACTCATTCGTTGGTTTTTCATTAATTGAAAAATACTGAATGTTTAAATTTTATTTTAGGAAGAATTGACTAAATGCGAATTGATATAACACAAATTCAAACATCCTCTGAACTATTGAACTGAAAACCACAGTCGATTTAACAAAGGCTAAATGGGCACACACACAGCATAATGTTTGATGTCAACTTTGACAACCCATCTAAAATAAAAAAATAAATATCCCGAAATTACAATCTTAATATTGAGAATTGCAATAAACTTGATGAGCCATGAAATGTTATCAAATATTTCAAATTGTTTTTCTTAATGACCAACTCGTAAATGGAATTTAACCCCTACTTCGCCATCAATCTGATAAATTGTTGACGAGCGCACTTTTAGACTGAAGAATATGCGGGTTGAAGCAACGCATGAGTTGCGCTATCCATTTTTTTCCACACTCCTCCGAGGCGTACAATTTCGCAGACGCCATGGCAGGCGCCTTTAAAATGAATACAATCGGATCAAAGACATTTTAGACAGTGGAATATAAAGTCGTACACAATATGAATTTGTAAGCATTATTTCACCGCTGTGTTGACGCTATGCCAAGATTGCATAAATGAATTTTTTTTTTCTATTTTGAAATCTTATATCGATTTAACGAATAAATGTATACACTAAAATACACTCATGAAAATTCAATAATTAATCAAAGAAAACTTTATATAAGTGCGTTAATATTGATATTAGTTTTTATATTTTCATCTCTCTCATTCTCTCTCTCACTCTCTCTATCTATCTATCTATCTATCTATCTATCTATATATATATATATATATATATATATATATATGATAATTTTATTTACACAGACATGTACAAAATCTGCGACACTGGCATGTCGATGTTATCGATCAACAGTTACTATAAACTGAGATCTCAGTTTATAGTAACTGTTGATCGATAACATCGACATGCCAGTGTCGCAGATTTTGTACATGTCTGTGTAAATAAAATTATCATATAAAGCTCTATTTTGATATTGAGCACTTTTTATAAACCCGGTTAAAATTCTCTGGATTACCACCCTGTGGATAATTTTCACCTGGATTATTACCATTATTATATATATATATATATATATATATATATATATATATATATATAATCCAGGTATGGTAAACATCCACAGGATAGGAATCCTAATAATGTTAACTGGACTTATAAAAAGTGTTCCAGTTTTTAGGTATGTTATTATCTGCGACACTGGTATGTCTTTCCCAAATGCGATCTGAGGTAAAGATCGAATTTTAACTCTACCAGATGAGATCGCAGTTTCTAACAGCTGTTGATCGATAACAGATTTTGTACATGTCTGTATAAACAAAAATGATCATATATATATATATATATATATATATATATATATATATATATATATATATATATATATATATATATATATATATGTGTTTGTGCTTTGTTCATTATCTATGTACGTACACATTTCGTCTTTTTAAATCAGGACTCATCAGCATAAGGATATAACTATTAACTACTGGTCGCGTGATTCGAAACCCCGGGCTACGAGTATTTTACTTCTCAAATTCCGACACCTAGAACCACTCGGCCACCGCTGGATAGCTAACAAACGAAACAGTGATAATTTTAAAACTTATTATTGACGTAATAAAAGCGTTAGACTTAATGAAAGGAACGATGTCTTTATAGCTAACGACGCCATGCTGTGATAATACGACAATCCTAGAGGGTTTTCGAGGGGCTACAAATAATAAATATTTTTTTTTTGTTCATTATATATGTACGCATACGTTTCGTCCTTTTTAATCAAGACTCATCAGCATAGTGATATAACTATTCACTACTGCTCGCAACATATATGAAAGTATATAAAAAAAATCATGATTTACCAAAAAATTTAGTAACGTTTGTTTTGTTTTTTTAATTTAATTATGAATTCGATTTTACTTGTAGCAGAAAGACAAATTGATCTAATATGAGAACTCTAACAAATATTTGATGAGATAGTATGACCAATGCCATTATACCATTTTTTATTATTTAACTTTTAAAGATGGTCATGCAATTTAAAAGGGAATTAAAAGAACACTCACTTAAATTATAAAATTTTGTCTTTTGCACCCATCATTTTCAATCTTATGGTTCCGAATATTTTAGATGAGGATTCAGAAGTTGTTTCATTTTTGACTACTGTTATAATCTTTGATATTATGCTCACAATCTTTCGACCGATGTAACCTCCGACCTTCTTCAGGTGTGTCTTGCCGAACTCATAAATCAATCTTTCGAACTCGGAAATCTGTACGGAATTTCGAACATAATCCTTTATTTAATTCAAAGCCTCGTGGCGTGACGCATAAAGTATTACGTAATAATGCGTTCTAAGTTACAGTCTTCCAGAGGTTGAAGGTTCAATCCTCAGTACGGGCGATACTAAGAATACAATTACGAATTACTTCAGATTTCTACCCGATCATGACTGACGGAACGAGAGAAAGCTACACCCGAAGAGTAAATAAAAGGATTCGATACAGATTCCCGAGTTCGAAAGACAGATTCCTGAGTTTGACACGATAACCTTAAGATAGTCCGTAAATATATCGGGCGTAACGTTTTGAGAATCGCATCTAAGTTGAGAACAGTAGTCTTAATACTCCAAACAAAACAAAGTTTTCTATTCTTCTCATAATATTGTTCATGATCCAAATAAAACCCCATTAATTCTTACACTCGACATTTTTTTAACCAGACATTTTTTGCATGTTGACAGCCTTCTCAATACTCACATCTACTTTTTCTTACTTTCTCAGGTGCTGGGTATGACCATAAAATACATCTAGTGCTGAGGCCTCCAGTTCTGAGCTATGGGGAATCTGGAGTTGCCCCTTAGTTGCCATTGCTCCCAGATCTACTCTGGCCCAAAGTAGTAGTACCTGTACGGGGACCAATCTATGGGTCAAATAGAAATTATTGGCGCTACCAAATCAAGCTGTCTGAAGTTATTTATATTCTGACTCAAAATGCACCAAATAGTGATGTTTTATTGTTTTCTTTCGTTTGCAAAACTCAATCATGTTCTGCAAAATCCAGAACTAAAAAACAAGAATTTCTCTCCCTTCCTCTACTTTCCACTCCTCTCTTTCCCCCTTTCACTCAACCAAAAGTCATGAATAAATGCTTTAACATATACAGAACATGACGCATAAAACCCTTCACTAAAATGACCGGATTCAGCATTAAATGACCTGAAAAGGGTCGATATGCCGTGAAACAAAAACAACCAAACTAATTATCATGCTTAAACATTTGAACATATAACACATTTGAAGAATAGAAACCTTCACCAACATGATCAGATTCGGCATTAAATAACCCGGAAAAGGGTTGATATGTCGTAAACACAAACAACCAACTATAACGTTGTCAACATGTTACAAATTATGATTTTTGGCTATTCCCTGCCAACTTATCTATCTATGTAATTTCCTCTGATGATAAGATACCATTCTTTGAAAAGACTGGCTAAAAGACAAAAGAAATACACATGCTTTCATTTAGTAAACCTTACAATTTACAACTACAAACGAAATAGAATTGTAATTTTGACATTTTTATTTCTCTTCTTTCATTTATCTATATAATTTCTCTATCCCGTAGTAATAGCTTAATTAATTTTACGATAGGTTCAACTTTCTAAAAGTATACATTCTACTTTAAACATCACACTTATTTATGTATAAATAAATAAATATATATATATATATATATATATATATATATATATATAAACACATATATATATACATATGGGAAAATGAAAAAGGAAAACCAAAAAATGGATGTTTTTTATGTGTACATCAACGTTTCGTCTTTATTTATAAGACTTCATCAGTATAATAAAAGTCTTATAAATAAAGACGAAACGTTGATGTACACATAAAAAACATCCATTTTTTGGTTTTCCTTTTTCATTTTCCCATCACGTCGGATTACCTTCATCCTTCTCTTTCCATATATACATATATATATATATATATATACATATATATATATATATATATATATATATATATATATATATATATATACATATATATATATATATATATATATAAATGCACTGTTACTTTCATTAAGTTAGAACATTCTTAAGACGTCGAGCCGCCGAAATAACTGTTAAAATTATCACTGTTTATCTGACTATTCAGCGGTGGCCGTGTGGTTCTGTATGTCGGGATTTGAACTGTAAAATACTAGAATCCCGTGGTTTCGAATCGCGCAACCAATAGTGAATAGTTATATCTCTATGCTGACGAATCCCGATTAAAACGGACGAAATGTATACGTACATATATAATACACAAAGCAAATGCGTGTGTATTGTATATATATATATATATATATATATATATATATATATATATATATATATATCGCCCGCTGATTTGGCGTTTAATTTCTCCTAATTTCTATGCTAATTGGTGGCAGCGGAATGGTGAAATACACCGGACTCCGGGTCAGTGGCAACTGGGAAACAATGTTCGAGCCCTCCGACCGAAATGAATTAACACTGAAGATTGCGTAAGTATGAAACACCAATGTA
>OY744526.1:8400601-8405601 GCA_963556195.1 Sepiola atlantica | reverse complement strand
AAACGTAGGAGTGAGCAGGGATAATGTGGATGGTTATAAGTTAAAAAGTGGATGGTGGGTGAGCGGGAATTATGTGGATGGCAGTAAGTGAAGAAATGGAGAGGTGGGGAACAAAAAGCGGGAATGTTTGACCAGGTGGCTTCTTCAAGAATGTGAGGGATGAGTAGGTTGGAAGGGTTGGGTCTGTGGTGAATGAGGATGTGTGTAGGGGTGTATGCAGAGAAGTAGAAAGTGGGGGAAAAAGAGGAGGGGAGAGGCCCTGTGATTTTGGTGGGTGGGTAACGTCACGAGAAGATTTGAAAAAAATGAGGTGGTTGAAGAGTTGAAAGGTATAGGTGGGTAAGGGTGCGAGAGAAGTGGTCGAAAGTGTGAAATTGGTGAGGGGGAGAGGGGAGATTTGTTGTGATTAGGTGTGAAATATTTTAAATATTTTGAAAAGCGGGAATGTTTGACCGGCTTGCTATGTTAAGACTGCGAGAGAAGAGTAAGTTAGAAAGTTCGGCGTGGTGAATGAAGATGTGTGTGGGGTGTGGGGTGTATGCGGATATATGTGGGTGAGTATGATTGAGATCTGAGAGAAAACATCACCACCTATAAACTTTCTGACATACAAACTGAAGCTCTCAGTTTCGGCTTAAAATTCGCTACTGGAATACACTCTAACACCACCACCAACACAGTTCTCAACAAATACAGACACACTGACACAGCCTTTACTAAAGGCTTCATTAAGGGAATGATCTCAATCACCACTACTCTTCCTGATGACCCCGTCTTACCCAAAAGATACATAGACACTCTTAAACACCTAGCTAAAAACAACATAATCATATCACCATCAGACAAAGGAGGGGTCATAGTAATCATGGACGAAAACTCATATCTTAAAAAAATATCTACTCTATTATCCGACGAAAACACATACACTAAAACTGACCAAAAAACTATAGATAAAAAAATAGAACATTTCAACAAATCTTTCAAACACCTAATCAAGAACAACAAAAAATGGACATCATATATTGAGTATCACCACATCATTCCTACACTATACGGGCTTCCCAAAACCCACAAACCGGACATTCCCAGGCGCCCCATTGTATCGAGCATAGGTAGCACCACACACAAAATCGCACGGGCCATAGCTAACATTCTTACCCCACTAATGGGCACCGTCAGTCCTTCCCACATCAAAAACTCAGGCGACCTTCGTAGCAAAATAAAAATCATCAACGTAGAAAAGAAAAACATACATAGCCTAGATATAACATCGCTTTACACTAATGTGCCAAGTAAAACATGCCTTAATTTACTTCAAACACATCTAAAGAAAATCAAAACCGACTTACCTTTTCCCCTTAACATTTTAATAGAAATAATTAAACTCATCACTGACGTAACATATTTCCAATTTAACGAAGAATTCTAGAAACAAAAAGATGATTCCCCATGGGCAACCCCCAAAGCAGTGTATTAGCCTGCCTCTTTTTAGAATTATTAGAATCCGGCCCTTTCAAATATAGACTACCCCCTAACATCGAATACTTTAGATTCATTGATGATATTCTAATTGTCCTCCCCATAGATATACAAATCAATAATCTTAAAGACAAACTCAACACAGTAGAACCCTCCAGAAAATTCACCCATGAGACTGAAATAGACAGCTCGATACCTTTCCTAGATACTCTTATAATTAAGTCCAACAACAAGCTAGAATTTAAGGTACACCGCAAAAACACTCACAAAAATGACTACATACACTTCTACTCTCACCACAATAGCAAGATCAAAACATGTATAATTATAAGCTTCTTCTTACGCGCCCTTAGAATATGTAGCCCCCAATACATAGATGAAGAAATAAAATACATTTTTTCCTTAAAAACACTGCAATACTTCACACATTTTATATTAAATGCCAAGAAGTAAGAACTTTAATTAAAAACAGCTCTGCTGCCAACTGATGATCATTGTCCTAACAATTGAAATATTTTAGTAAAACTATTCAATATGTGTTTGAGTTTATATTTTTGTTAGTTGTTGATTTGCTTATCCTTTATTCAATTTTTATTTTACATACATATATATATATATATATATATATATATATATACATATATATATATATATATATATACATATATATATGTATTTATATGTATTTATATATATATGTATTTATATGTATTTATATATATCTAAATTAACATAAATTCCAATGGTTCCCCAAATTTGATGTGATTTCTATAATATGAAAAACAAATTTATAACAGCTCTATTCCTACACTATCGAGCTTTTTTAAAACTTCATGTTAAAAAAATATATTTTAAATTAAAATATTAATATATACATGTTATATATTGCATATAGATAAGATCTGCTGCCAACCGATGATGATTGTCCTAACAATTGAAATATTTTAGTAGAACTATTCAATATGTGTTTGAGTTTATATTTTTGTTAGTTGTTGATTGGCCTATTCTTTATTCAATTTTTATTTTACACACACACACACACACACACACACACACATATATATATATATATATATATATATATATATATATATATATATATATATATAAATTAACAAAAATGTTAATTGTTCCCCAACTTTGATGTGGTTTCTAGAATATTAACATTTTTTTATAACAGCTTTAGTACTACACTATCGAGCTTTTATAAAACTTTATTTTTTTAAAATATATTTTAAATTAAAATATTAATATATACATGTTTATATATTGCATATAGATAAGATCTACGAACATTAGCGAATGAAGTTCATTCTTACCTATCTTTTCTTTGTGTTTATATATATTTTAACAAGCAGACCCGTAATTCATATTTTTAAGTAGATAACATGGAATGCACAAGAGTCTTACGGCGCTCTATACATTCGTAAAATCGCACGTATCAAACAAATTAAAATTTGTGTCATCATATCGAAATAACAACATATCGCTAATTTCTACATTACATGTTTGTAAAGTCTTTTAAAATTCAATTATCACAGTGAACAAAAGATAATTGTTGTAAAAGTAGAAAACTAACCCAAAAAAGCGCCTGCTTATTAAAAATAGAAACACAAATATCCGTTTCCGAACGAAGAGCATCTCTGCTATTAATATCATTTCCAAAGAAGAGTGGAATTCTTCCCGATACCAATAACCGAATCCAGCGTCAGTTTTTGATGCTCTGTGCCAAATCTAATTCTATTATTTGCCGGTAAACTATTTTTCTCTTTCATCTTTCCTTTTTGAAAGTTATATTCAGAAATACATTTATCACATCCCACAGGCTTCCATAATAGTATTATCTTAATGTTCGTTGTAACTTGCTTAGCAAATTTAGTAATCAGATAGTAACAACTAAATTTAATAAAGAATTCACAAAACGTTGAAAGAAAACTATATATATATATGTATATATATATATATATATATATATATATATATATATATATATATATATATATGTGTGTGTTTGTGTGTGTGTGTGTGGGTGTATGTATTTAAACATTGTTAAAAAGAACAGAATTCGTCTGTTTAATTATACCTTTTTTTATTTTTTCAATTTTTCTGATGGTCTTTTTTGTATTAAAATACAAAAAGAATAATAATTAGTCCATAGGTTTAAAAGGTTTCACGAACGTTTCCGATTTTTCGTCGACTAATCCTCAGGTGTCAAAAGCAAATAGAATTTAAAAAAGCTAGAGAAAGAAGAGAAATAATAAAAAAAAGAAACGGTGAAGAAACCCGCATAGAACGTTTTCCGTATTGTTCCAGTAAGTCGTTGGCAATTTTAAATTCAGTAATGCTGGATGGCATCAAAAAACAAAATCGCATTACGTTAAGCATTTTAAAATGTTACCACTGGTTTCATATGTGATGTTGTTTATTTTAGGTTGTTGTGTTTATATATATATATATATATATATATATATATATATATATATATATATATATATATATATATATATATATATATATAGATAGATAGATAGATAGGTAGATAGATAGATACAACCTCTGTGGTCAAGGTTTAGAATCTAACTAAAATGTCAGCCACGCTGATGAGCCGTCTAACGCATAAACACGTGTCTGTGGATAATTATACATATATATATATATATATATACATATAAAATGTTAATATGTGTATATATTTCTTTATTTCTAAATACAGGAACTTATCTTAATCTAATGAATTGATCCCTATGAATTTTGGAATACATATTCTAGACAAAACGGTAATTAACACGGGCACATTATTTTTTATAAATTTTAACATTTCGACGTGCATTTATATAAAGTTAAGTATGTGCATATGTTTATATGTATACATACTTAGAGTACAGCAGTTACTTCTAAACTGATAAACCCATCATTCTGAATTTGTACACACAGCTGGAAAACGTAATGGTGGGTATTGTAGGTTATATTTACTTAAGTAGAGTTTCATGCGAAAAAACAAACAAAAAAGGGACGACACTCCTTCGTGCAAATTCAAATAAATCCTGTGTGTGTGTGTGAAATGGTACAATAGGCATTGTTTATTAATTAATAAACATTCTAATTCTTTGGTATTTTCTACTAAGAGTTTTCTGAATTCAAGTAACAACCACTAACCTTATTATCACAAATAAATCTCCCCCCTCGATTATGGTTTGGATAAGACAAACCTTGTTTACGAGTTTAAATGTCCTTCGGGGTACTGTGTCTCCGACAACCAAAAAAAAACATATACGTAGGTTTGACTACCACGACTCTGTCGAGAAGATTGACGATGCATTTGTCTGATACTAGCGCCATAGCTCAACACTTAACTAATGACCACTGCTGCCCCTGATCGGAATTCAGAAAACTCTTAGTAGAAAATACCAAAATCTTAGAATTTAGTACTAACAAACAAAATCTCCATATATTAGTGGCCCTATATATATAAAAAAAACGAATTAACAGAATCAACTTTAATATCAGTAATACTATTCTAA
>OY744526.1:8395601-8398101 GCA_963556195.1 Sepiola atlantica | reverse complement strand
AGACTTACATGTAGCTATCAGGCATATTCCGATAACCTTCGTAGCATCTTTAGTCAGTCCTTCTTGATATGCCCCCCTTTCGCATAAATAGAACTTAAATTCTCTAATTGAATGTTGTAATGTCCCGTGACCCAATGGTTACCGGGTTTGTTTACAGAGTCTAAGGTCATACTGTGGCAGTGGTTCGAAACTTCAGAGATAATCATCCCTGCACTGCTGAGAGCGAAAGCTCGAAACGCTAGAGTATGTAGATAAATATGATTTAATATTATTTATTTAAAAGTAATATTGTTTATATATATATATATATATATATATATATATATATATATATATATATATATATATAAAGATAGATGAACGAAGAGTGATAAACATGCACGAATGTCCAAATTAATTGCAAACTTCGATAGTTTAATGCAAGGTATATTCTGTAACAAAATTATGTTTATCATTCTTTCCTTAAGCCAAGGCTTTTAAAAGATCGAAATCTTCTCATCAGAGGAATTGTATAGATAGATAAGTTGGCAATAGAAAAGCCAAAATTCAACATTTGAAAAAATATTAAGAAAATGACGGGTGAAAAAAAGTTCGTGTAAAAACATATGGGGTTTGTCCAGGTAGTAATTGTCCGCCGATAAGGTGTCCAATGGAAGAAAATTGTGATGGTGAAGAAAATGTATTCTCTCTCTCTCTCTCTCTCTCTCTCTCTCTCTCTCTATATATATATATATATATATATATATATATATATATATATATATATATATATATATATATAATCATAATAAAAAAGGTTTCTCTGACCAAGTCGCTGAAGCAATATATTAATTCAAACAAATTAACTGGACGAATGATATTGAGTCATTTTTGTTGTATCTGCAATAAACCAGAAAACAATGTTTGAATCAACTGATTTTTTTTTGTTCGGTAAATCGTTCTGACATTCGTTCTTTGTATTAATATTTCGCATCGACCCTCATAGACCGTTGAGAGTTTTGTATTAGCTACTTACGCCTCTGTGTTGTAAATGGCTTTCTCCTATGCGAACAAATGGATTACTAATGTTTATATTCTGTACGATTGGAGTTATATTTTTTATATTCTAATGACTGTAATCGCTGTTAGATTAGTCTTATTTCTTGTCAGCAACTAGTTAAAACAAGTGGGCATTCATAACAAAAAATCCTGCTGAAGTTATGCCATTTTCTGTTGTGGTAATGGAAAAATGCCTATGCCATTTTACAAAGCTGATGGAAATAGCATTGTAATACCATGTAATGTCATGACGTAATACAACTAGCAAGATGGTAAAACACTCAAACCCAGATGTTGATGTTGCAATGGGGGCCTATGACAGTGCAGATATCTGCAACTTAGTCGGCTTGCTCATATTGGATACGCTATAAAATAAATTCCTAGACCATTTCTTTGGTCTTTACAGTAATGACGGAGCCCGCCTGTCACGCAACCACAACGGGAACACACTAGATAAATTTAGAAAAGATTTAACAAACACCTTTCAAAAAGTTGGTTTAAAAATCACCATTAAACAAATTTAGACCAAGTAAATTTCCTAGATACCACCCTGAACCTTACAAACAACACACACAAACATTTACACAAACTCAATGAAACACTCCAATACATACACAAGAGATCTATCCACCCTCACTGTTTTTTTAAATTTAGCCAATAATATTAGCCAAAGAATTTCAAATTTCTTATTCAGTCCTGAAATTGTCAACCAGGCAGCACTCTATTACAATAAAGCGTTCCGCGACAACGGGTTCAGAGAAGAGATCTCATACAACTCCACCCGAGATTAACCACGGGAGACCTGCAATAAAAGGAGGTCGGTGATCTTGTTTCCCGCACCCTATACAACCAATACCAAGACAAAGGTAGGCCACCTTTTCCTCAACTTATTCGACAAACACTTCCCCCACACACAACATGCACACACCTTTTTAATAAGCATTCTATAAAGGTTAGCTACTGTACTGACCCATCCATAAGAAAAATCATCTCTTCGAAGCCTAAATCAATTGTAAACGCAGGCTGCTCATGCCAGGACAAAAACAACTGCCCCCTAGAGGGGAATTGAAAAATCGATTGCCTCGTATATGAAGCCATCGTCACAAACCAGACAACTGGTAGAGCAAAAAAATACATTGGTATGACGCAGGGAAGCTTCAAACAAAGATTATACGCACACAGAAACACCTTCAAGTACAAACACAAGGCAAACACAGCACTCGCGACCCGGATATGGAAACGTAAAGACGAAAAGACACCATTCACCATCAATTTAAAAGTAATTGAGAGAAAAACATCCTTCTCTCCAGTAATAAATAGATGCCCTCTGTGTGACGCTGAAAAATACAATAAGTTAACGTCCATCAATGCCCCACATACAGTCTGTTTCAATATTCGAGATAAAATATTGTAGGGATGCATCCACAGGAGACAAGCACTACTCATACCCTTGACTTACCGA
>OY744526.1:8385601-8390601 GCA_963556195.1 Sepiola atlantica | reverse complement strand
AGTTTACTTTTGTTTTAGACAAACGGGTTAAAAAGAATTTGGAATTTTTTCTGCAGAATTTGTAAGATAATGAAAAGAGGAAAAATGAATCGTGGACGAGTCCATTGTTGATGGAACGTCGAGAAAGAAAGAAAGCGACTTGATAATCGTTAAAAAAGAGAAGGTTTCGCAGTGCAAGCGAGACTTGAACGGCGAAGGTTTCAGAAACACGAAGAGCCGGAGCGCTTGATGATCGGAGTATCGAAGTACCGGAAGAATGGGAGTTTAGCGATGTTCATGGCACCGATGAAGCTTTATTGGCTACGGTACCCAAGCCCGTCTGGCTGTTAGGCTTTCGTGTCCGCTGACTAAAAATGCGACTGATAAGCAAGTTGTTACTATGAAGGAATCACCTGATTTGTATATTATCAAACAGACAATTTGAAGCGTTTGTCGAACAATTGCTTCATTTCACGCTCGGCTAGACAATGCAGAGCAAATTGCTTTCAAATCGGATGTATATATGAACAAGTTTCTAGCAGAAACCAAGTCTGTGACGTCAGAAAAAATACTTTCATGAGACAAAAGTATGTCAAAAGATTTTTTTCCTATGTGTGTGCGTAGCCGGCGTAAACCATCCGTTGATGGGAAATATAAAAAAACAGTGTTTCCATATACGTTCTGTTCTTTGTCATTCTTGAAGATCTTACCGGGCAGCCCGTAAGAACGGGTAATGCAACAAAGCGACCCGGATATCTTTCAAGTGTTGATACTTATTAAGTGTTTCTAATTTAACAATTAATACCATAGAATTGAGGCTTAAAATATCGATCAAATATAGTCGACTGATTTGTATTTGCTGTTTATCTTCTGTAGTGTATGTTTCACGACTCACAAATCGAAAACAAAAATAAAATTACTGCCACACAAAGCGTTAACATAAAATGTTCGACCGATCTGTATAGTTTTACTTACAAAAACTATTTTAAAGTTTATTTTTATTGCAAAATCAGCTGTAATGTATCGACGTTTTTGACTTAACCTGGCCGTCCATCTTGTTTTTATACAAGCCTTTAACGCTAAGAAACAAATTTTGCAAGTATAATCACTTAAATAATTTTTTAAAACTGAAAATCTATGCAGATCGATTAATGATTACATTTTACTGTGTTTCGTACCAGTTATCGATTTTACATTTGTTTTTCATCCCTCCCTTTTCGTTCTTAACTGTGATACCTACCTGTCTAGTATCTTCCAGAATGATCACTCATTCAGTAGTGAGCATGCTTAATGTCGCTTAACTTCAGTGATCTAATAGACACCAGTTTGCCAACGTTACTGTTACAACGGCCGTTCTTACACAGGAGAAACAACACAAGTTGTCACTATAAATAGTGCGAGTCACCAGAGACACAGCAAAGACAAAGCACAGTCTTGTAACTGTCTAGCCAAGTGCTAGTCACTTTACTTTGTTAATACACTTGTTAAACCAACCCTCGACTTGACTTCCTTTATTTATTATTTACTGTTGGACAACTTCAAACACGTACTATAGCTGTATAACATGAACAGATTGATAATAGAAACCAGACAATATTCGCATTGGCCAATCCGTTTGAATCCGTCTCCTCAACGGTATTTTCACTTCAACTACATTTCTCAATCTCTATTTGAGTAAACTTTTCTAAACTTTATTTGTGGATTGATTTATCAATTCGAAAAGGCTTTTGTTGTATAGTGCAACGGGTCTTTCTGAATGTTCAGCAGTTATATGATTAAGACTAACTCTAAGCAGGGGTAATGTAGTAGTTACATGATTAAGATCATGCCTAAGCAGGGGGTTATGTAGCAGTTACATGATTAAGATTCATTTTCTTTTGCACTTACATGTAATCACTCGTGAAGTAATTGGTATGTGGTTCAGTAAGATAACACAGGGATGTTTTCATTTGCGTAGAGATATGCTGGACGATTAGAACAACGATTAGAGGTTCAACGTTGCTTAACTTCGGTGATCTTACGGAAACGGGCCAGTAGTAGCATGGAAAAAAGGGTTGAATCTCGATCAGGGTCCTAAATTCACTATAAGTTCAATGTGACCCTTAATTCTCGATTTCACACGATCAATACGAAAATAATAATTGGCTTGCTGTCACGTGGCTCACAAACACTAGACGTCTTCTCTGGCTCATCTCTTTTCTGTTTTTTTTTTCATCACCTATTCCATTCATCGCAATTGAGTTAACTTTTCTTGACAGGATTGCTTTGTAGATTTATAGTATTCGAAATGATTGTTTTTACATACTGCAGCTAGTTGTACTGCTGTTGGATAATGGCCCTATGGGAATGGATGTATCTGTTGGAAATCGTTGGTTTGACTTGCGCGAAGTAACGCGGGGTGGACCCGGCAGTCGAGTGCAGAATAGGGTCTGTTCTCACAGTCAGAAATCACAGACGTGAAAAGTTCATGTGACGAGATCCCAGATCAAGGGTCAGTGTGAACCTGCGCGAGGTTCTGTGACGTCACAAGCCCTTGCGTGGGAAAAGGAGGGATCCGTAACGTCACTCGTTCTTCGTGAGAAGTGAGTTTCGTCAGTCTGGGTTTTGGAGGCGAACCTATCAGACATGATTTGTATGTAGTCAGCGATTTGTATTTGATCTTCTCTAAGAAAATACAAGCGAGAGATATCCTTCCCCCTCTATGAATTGTTAAGAAAATAATTTTTTAGTAACTACGATAAAGTAGTGAGTTGCTCTCTCTCTCTCTCTCTCTCTCTCTCGACGTACTGAATGACTCCCAACTGATTAAATGACTAACGCTTGTAATAAAAAGAATTGAAACTTAAAGAGATTGTGTTTGATGAGTCGGTCAGGATGCTTTTGTTTCAGACAAGGGACGGCGTGGTTCACGACAGGAAGGAAAGAAGAAAGAAGTCATCTACTAGACGACACAGCCCTCTACACGGCGAGGGAGAAAACTAAAGGACTAAAGGTATGCCAACAATATATGAACTATGTGATTTATGATGTTTTAAACATGACGAGTAAAACAAACGAGAAAAGCCACGGCCTTTTTGAGAATGACGAATATACAATGTGAGTACCGCCACGTTTCGTATCGGGAAGAGTATACGAAACTAGAACCGCCGCAGCCCTAAGTAGAGTGCTATGCAACACTGCCAAGACACAACGTCACTTAACTTGCGTAATTTTACTGGACAGTCCAGTAGTGGTAGTAATACTATTAGTTGCTGACACCGTCGTCGTCGTCGGCGTCGGAGTAGTAGTAGTAGTAGAAGTAGTAGTAGTATGGCACAATGCTTGATATTCGTACTCCTTGTGCCAGACTTATTTCCCAAACAGTTTTGAGTTCACTGAGTGAACCCATGCCTCAGTCATATTTGGAAGACTGAAGGTCGGTGTCAAACAAATTCAATGACAGGTGCATGTGATGGGATTAGTGGTCAGGTAGTTGTCGTTCGAGAAATCAGTTATGAAACTAAAAAAAAAATAAACATTTGACAAGGCGTACTCTGATGACACCACTATTCCCTCCTTCTCTCTTTCTCTCTCCCTCTGTCTCTCTCTTTCTCTCTCACTTCCCCCTTCTCTTTCTCTCTCTCATATGAGAGACTGTTTTTGAATTCGGACCGAGAAGGCACGTTTTGTCGTGTTCCCTCCAAGTTATAAAAATGTCCTCAGTAAAATAAATCTATTTCTTTTAAGAAAACGGATAAATGGTGTCTTTCTTTATCACCAATAAGGTTCTTTTGCAGCACGATGGTCCCTCCCAGCAAGCCGGTTTCAGAAGAGAAAACGACAGAGACGATGATTGCTCACTGCCGATGACAAGACGAGACATTGCACATACGTGCACATGTTGTAACACATCGTCTCGTCTCAAGATATGTCCCCCCCGCCAAAGCAGTAGTACCACAGTAGTAGTAGTAGTAGTAGTAGTAGTAGTAGTAGTAGTGGTGGGGTGCAGGGAAATACGAGTCAAACAAGTGTAATTAATGTTATAAGGGCATAACAATTGAAATGTGCCCCTATCTAGCAAAGAATGTGTTTAGCAGTGAAGAGCAAACACTAGTAATCGCTGTATTACGTTCCCGCTATATTACGTTATCACCAGAGCCTTTGTAAACTATTCTTATATTAAGACAACCACACAATTAAATTGTTAGATGAAAATATAGAATAGTTAACAAAGCTCCCTGTTAAGAATAGCTTTCTAAATAATAGCGTAATTATTTAGAAAACCATTCTTAACATTGGCAAAGAAGGCCCTGTTAAATATATTTTTTGTAAGTATTTGTAAAACAGAAAACATTCCAATTATGATTAATAAATTTGTATTAAAAATAAAACTAAAAATTTCCAATGAAATAAATCACTTTTCACAATTTCTTATTTGTTAACCTAGATTTTCGTGTGTGTAAAATACAATAGGAACTGATTTCACAGTCTTAGCGGGAAGTAGCAAATCTCAGGTGTTATGCCCTTTTTCCAAATTAATCATCAATCAGCAGAGCAAAGAATTGACGTATTAAAGAAGCAATATCGTGTCGACGGAAAAGAATGCATGACTACGTAAAAAGGGGCTAACAAATTATAAAAGAGAAAGCAAACATGTCATCATGAATGATCATGAAATGAAAAAAAAACACACAATAAAACTATAGAGTAAAGAGAGAGAGATGCGAGAAACAACGATCGAGAAACGATTATTGAATCGACGTCTGATGTAGTGCAGCTTTTGGCCTCGGCGTTGTCGTTCGAACCCTTTGAGACGAACGCCTCGTCACGAAAAGCCAAAATAGACGCACGCGACAAATGTTTTTTTCACGTGAAAACCTGACTGTTTATCGCACGCACAAATAAACACATTACCAAATGATGAAGGAAAACAGGAATCATTCTGATAGATTCTCATCAATCGATTATTGATAGCAACTTCTCTGCATTTGTCGTACTCAACTTTTTTAAATTGTATATTAAATATGTTACTTTTTGTAGTT
>OY744526.1:8315601-8380601 GCA_963556195.1 Sepiola atlantica | reverse complement strand
CTGAAAGAAAAAGGCACACAGACAGATGACCAGAATGCAACGTAAATTTATAGATATTCCATGAAAAATGCCAGTATACTGAAATCATATGCCCTTAATAGGGTTAAGAAGGAAATTCATATACACTAAATGTACAAAAGCAAGGAAATTTCCAAATGTTTACACTTTTATTGTCATTAAGGGTATGCGAGCACAACAGGGCTATGTATTTTACTTGTAGGAATTTTTTTAAGCACACCTCACACACTTCATCCATTCATGCATAGATATTTATACTGTAGTGATGTGATAATGAAATGGTTCGGTTGATATGTAGTCATAACCTTAATGACAATAAAAGTGTAAAAATTTGGGAATTTCCTTGCTTTTGTACATTTAGTATATATGAATGTTCATCTTAACCCTATTAAGGGAATATGATTTCAGTATACTGGCATTTATCATGGAATGTCACTACTTTTGTAAAGGCTATGCCTCAAGACAATGGAAATGTTTAAGGTTTATTTGAATTATCTGGTAAACTAAGGTATATGGTAAACTGAAATTAAAATGACATCAACTAGACCTTAGAACCTTAATCTCTGCCAAAAATAAGCTGAATCTATCAAATAGTTGATGATATACAGGGTTGCACACACGTACGTACGTACACACGGATAACACAAAATCACTCCTGAACTTTCTGGATGTCTGGGTTGCCTTGACTAATGATTCGTCAATTCTACACACTGATAGAACCTTTCAAATGAAATTTTTGTGCAATGTTTTAACTAATTGTGTTTATTGGTTTTTGAGTTATGACTGATCAAAGTAATGCGATTTCTAGCATAGGTCGTTTTTGAAGTCTATTAAGGGATAGAGCGCTATCGTCTCTCCCTTGATTCCTTCGTTCCTCCGCCTTCTTTCTGCAGCTTTTTTGTTCATTTGCTTTTGACACCTGAGGATGATTCAACTAAGAATCCAACACATTCGTTTAACCTATGGAACATTTATAATTGTTTTGATTTTAATACAAAAAAAAAACATAAGAAAAAACGAAAAAAAGAAGGTATAATTAAACAGACGAATTCTGTTATTTTTAACAATGATTGCATATATATAATATATATATATATATATATATATATATATATATATATATATATATACATATATATATATATATGTAAAACTTTTAGTAGATGGAACCTATTGTGAAGAGGTTTAGCTCAATATACGAGATAGAGCAATTGTAGAGATAGAAGAAAAAAGAGTGATAAATATGCGACGATTGTCCAAATTTATTTCAAATTTCAATTGTTCAATGCAAGGTGTACTCAGTAATACACTAATGGTTATTATTCTTTCCTGAAGCCAAGGCTTTTCAAAGATCGAGATCTTATCATCAGAGAAGAAATACAGATGGATAAGTTGGCTTTCGAAAAAAACAAAGTTCAAATATTTGAAAAATATGAAAAATATTATTAAAAAACGCAGTGAAAAAAAGAAAAGTTTCGTAAAAAAGATATGCGGTTTGTCCGGGTTGTAAATTTCCGTTGAAAGGAAGTCCGATGAATTGTAGAACGCGGAAAAATATTTGCGTAGTAGCAGTGTGGAGAAAAGTGTTCAAAATTATAAGTAAATCCAAACGCACTTAAAAGGAATTGAAAAGAGGAAAGTTGGCCATTATTGAAATACTTCCTGGGCCAAAAAAGGCAAATGACATCTCGTTGGAAGAGGGTCTAAATCCAAATGAAACAAAAAAGGTTAAAATTTGGGTTAGGGGGAGAGGGGGTTAAAGCGCGAGGGGTCGTAAGGTTCGGATTTGTTTAAATAGCCGCTGCAGGGGTTGGGAAGAAGGAGAAAGAAAGAAAAAAGAAAAAGGGTTGGATAGGGGGAGGAGGTTAAAGTGAAAGGGGGATTGAGGGTATGGGCGGGCGATATAGTCAAGGTTAAGAGATAGGTTTTTGAGGGTAGGATTAATCTGAATCGGGGAGGAATGGTATAGAAAAGTCGTATAAAAATGAATTCAGGGATTAGCGGGGTAAACTCGAAAGAATAGAGTTTGCCGATTCTAAAAATAGAATTTCAATGAGTGAACTTCTAACATTTCAAAGGTAACAAGTAAGGCGACTAAAGGCAAAATAATTGCAGTTACTAGTCTTGGCTTAAGGAAAGAATAATAAACACTAGTTTATTACTGAATACACCTTGCATTGAACAATTGAAATTTGAAATAAATTTGGACAATCGTCGCATATTTATCACTCTTTTTTCTTCTATCTCTAATATATATGAATAAATATTAATCATTTATTACCTACAGACTTCGATGTTTCATGCTAACGCAATCTTCAGTGCAGGAAGTTAATTCTAAACGGTCAGCGGGAGCGAACTCCGATCACAAATCGCCACTGATAGCGTTAACCCCTCGGCCATAGGGTATTAGCTAATAATTAGAGAGGAATTAAACTTTGTAAATAGCGAGTCGGCGGCTAATTTTACACGAGAGTTAAAGTGATCAACAAACTGTATTTTGGACTTGCATGAAGCTATTTGTACTGCTTGTTATTAAACTAACTCAGTGCCCGACCTTTTAGTGAAGGGGGTATAATATATATTTATAAATACATATTAATTATTGATTATATACTGACATCGATGTTTCATGCTAACGCAATCTTCGGTGCAGGAAGTTAATTCTCAACGGTCGGCGGGCGCGAAGTCCGATCACAAATCGCCATATATATATATATATATATATATATATATATATATATATATATATATATATATATATATATGTATATATATATATATGTAATGTAATTATACACTGACACGTGTTTCGTCGTTTACGACTGATTCGAAACCAAGACTATAATGTGTTAAGCTCTTATCTCTACCACTGAGCCAACCCCCGCTCGTGCTAGAATATCCGGTGTTTATAGATATTTTTTTCCATAATTTTCTTTGCGATACTTTTGAACAGATCCAATTACTTATACGTAGAACAGTTTACTTTTTTGCTTGTCGGGGATATTTTTTTAATCACCAAATTAATGCCCCTATATATATATATATATATATATATATATATATATATATATATATATATATATATATATGTATATTAAAAAAAAGAAGTGGGGTAAATGAACTACCATCAAAGCTTGTAATAGATGCAATATTTATTTTATTTAAAAGAAAAGACAAAATCGAAACCGATTTTATTTCTTTTTTTTTCTATAAACTGTCATTTTTTTATAGTTCATAGTTATACAGTTATTTCGCTAATAATATTAGCCTCATCAGTGTGTTTGAAATTCCGATGTAATTGGGAAGCCAGCTTCTGTTGTTGTGAGCCGGCGAATGAGATGACGTTTTTTTCTCTCTCGTATGAAAACACGCAAGCACGTGGACGGTTAGAGTTTTAAAACTATAACCGTCCACATAAGAAAGAAGGCAACTCGTTTCGTAAAGTGCACAGTGCATGACGTTAAAATAATGTCATTATTTATTAAAAGAAACAGTGGAAGTAAATATGTATTCATGACGTAATACAGAATACAAAAAAAAGGAGCACTGTATTTATCTCTGTATAATGCACGGTTACCTCATTCTTTCGGCCTTTTGGTCGAGATCAAAGTTTAGTATGTGTTGCGATGGATACTGAACTCAATAGACTGGTATTGTCTTGGCCTTCGGGGCTTGACTTACGCCTGTCTATGGGTCTGTTCTGTGCAGTTCTAGGAGGTCCACCCTCCTAGGATTTGCCTCCCTCTCTTCAGGGAGGAGTATGTTTAATGCTTTCTGTCTGGGAATGCCGACGGGGCTGCCCAGGCAATTTTTTAAGTACTCTTCCTCTACAGTGCTGACTTGTCAACTCCCACTTTCCGACCTTGTGTCACATTCTGCTCCGTGAGAAGTAGATACATAGGGGTTACCTCATTCTCGCTAGTCTATTACATAACGTAATGCGACAGTTACGTCATTCAATTTGCATTGGGACAAACAATCAAGGCCCTCTGAGCTTCAGCCTATATATATATATATATATATATATATATATATATATATATATATATATATATACGTATTTTTATGTAATTGAATGTATTGGTAATTGCAGCGTTCACTATTTTTATTATCTACTACTATTCCATTTGTAACACTACCTAAGTCATTAAGATGCAGAAAATGTCATGGACACGTTTTTCTGACTCACAGCCGTCATCAGTATGGCTAACGTAGAGTAGGATCGAATATTCGATATAAATGTCTACAGTCAAGCGTCTTACCATTGAACCACGACGCCCTGTCTAGAAATATGTACGATTTTTATCACCTAAATATTTTATGCATATTTATGTAATTGGTTTTATTGGTGATTGCAGTGGTGATTGCTTACTACTACTATTTCGATTGTTACACTTCCTAAGTGATAAAGATGCAGAAAATTGCAGTATTAGTCGCCTTAAGCTTATAGGACATATGTTTCGTGAATATATTTTTTTATTAATTTCATACGTTAATAAATGTAATCCATGGACACGTGTTTCTGGTTCACAGCTGTCATCAGCATGGTTAACTTAAACAAGGATCGAACCTTCGATATTGATGTCTATAGTCCAGCGTTTTACCATTGGGCCATAACGCCCTGCCTAGAAATATGTACGATTTTTATCACCTAAATTTCATGTGAGCCAGAAACACGTGTCCATGGATGACTTATTATTACTGAATTTTCCTCAATGAAGTGTTTCTTTGTCAACTTAACATCACCCTCGTAATGTCGGTCGTATTTTTCTTCTTTACAGCGACGAAGTGAAAGATAAACTTAATCGATGATATTTCACGAACAAGACCAGGGGGAAATGCTAAGAAAACCGACATGTATAGCGTAATAATCGCTTCATCGACATGAATATACCTACGTAAAGTAGAACGGGTCCGAAAACCGTGATGAGCTTCCCAGGAACCTGAATATAAATGATTCAGTTGAATGGGTCAAATGAGGTCACCTATATAGCGATTGTTGCTGTGTTGTTTGACAGAGCGGGTCTCGTTTATCATGTCATGAGAAAACGCATCAGCGATAAACTTTCTAGACCCGCATGTGTGATAGTTATCGGAATCACCAGCATATATCTCCATGTATACCAAGTTTGTTATGTGTATATGTTTATATATTGCTATATGTAAGATTAACTCTGAAGGGAATGAAACAGTCATTTAAATTTGAGAACAGAATTCTCGGCGTGAAGATTAGTAATATTGGCTTGATTTAGTTTTATTTAGTATCATGCAAACGAGATTAGAGAAAGCGGAACTTCTTTCTGAAAATTGAAATATTATAAAATATAAACAAAAACTATTAACCATCCAGTGATAAATATTCACTAAATTTCACTTTATTTGGAGTATTGATTTACTCCTCTCCAGGAGTTAGGCACAAGGCAGTTTTTATCTTACTCCCACAAGTAAGATGTGACCCAAGGTCCGGTCGGGAAAGTGGGGTTTAAAAATTGCCTTGGCAGCCCCGTCGGCATTCACCGGTAGGGGCGCCTCAGGCAGTAAGCAATAAACTTACTCCTCCTCAAAGAGGGGAGGCAAAGCCTGGGAGGGTGGACCTCCTAGAACTGCACAGGACAGACCCATAGACCGGCGTAAATCAAGCCCCGAAGGCCAAGACAATACCAGTCTATGGGGTGTAGTATCCATCGGAACACACTTTATTTGGAGTATTTTCCAAGTTTAAATATATATAAAGAGATATAGCTTATATGCTTTATTTTGAGATATCTAATAGAAAGTAGCACGTCATACCAATACGATGCTATGAATGAGGAACACTTGTTGACAGTGGAAATTAAAAAAAAGAAGAGAGACGAATAGATAATCTCCCACTCACTTGCACAATTACAATATATCCAAAATTTATAAGATTTACTTATATAAAGTACATTTGACTCAGTTTATTAGGTCACCATAAATCAATTCACCGGTTTAGACTGCCCTTTTCCTCTTTGTCTATCTTCTTGTATTCTCCTTTCTCTTTTCCCTGTAAATTCCTCATTATGTGCCATACTAACTATTGGTTTTAGCATATATGACGAAAATATATCAAATACTGAAACCTCATCTGGATTTCTTTTTCTTCTTCTTCTTTCGTTTGAATCAGATAGTTCTGGTGTTGACATTAGTTTCCCCGATGGTTTCTAGTTTAGAAATATTTCTGGAAAGACATCGGGTACTTACGGGAACGACCACGAGAAGGTTGCAAACATTCCTAAGTGAAAGTGGCACTGTGGAACCGACTGGATTCGAACTTGGAACACCCAGGTCTTCAGTCCGTGTCGTTATCCACTTAACCACCGTCACCTCCCTCATATGGAATGAATACATCCTTTCCCACATAAACCATTCCTTAATCACCTTTGTATCATACTGTTTTCTCCCATTCTCCCTCTCCCGCTCCCCCTTTCTCCCTCTCTTTACCCGGTCGACATGAAGGACGGCAAAAGTGCCCTGGCCAACAACATAAAGCTAAGTTTTATGTTTATTACTTGTTATTTTTCTTTAAATTTCAATCTTTTATTATTTAAATGTACTTATTTCTATATACATATATACTTTTTTTATTGTCTGTCTTTTATTTATATTCGAGTAATTCCCAATGTTTCACCGTTATTTATTTGGAGTAGTGTTACACCGGCCGTTCTTACACAGGAGAAACTACACCGGTTGTAACTATAAATAGTGCGAGTCACCAGAGACACAGAGAAGACAAAGCACAGTCTTGTAACTGTCTAGCCAAGTGCTAGTCAGTTTCTTACTTTGTTAATACACTTGTTAAACCAATCCTCGACTTGACTTCCTTTATTTATTATTTACTGTTGGACAACTTCACAACAAGTATTTTCCAAGTTTTAATATATATAAATATATATAGCTTATATGATTTCTTGTGAGATACCTAATAGAAAGATGCACGTTATACTAATACGATCTTATGGGGAATTAATACCAGTACTGTTATTACGATAAGAATACCTGATGCAATGCGACTTGTTATTTCTGAATATTTATATTTTCGTATTAATATTTCGAAGTAATTCCTCCTTATTAAGATCTATTTCGTAAACAGGGAGTAATTGAGTAAAGTTTGATTTTTGGAACTGTTAAGCGTTGCACGTCTCAACGACATGTCACAAATCATAGTTATTTATGTGTATATATCGTCGAACTAAGTTAATTTGTCCCCTCTACACTGTAAATAATTGTTTTCATTATATACGTTTTATTAACATGCATGTATTTGTCTTATCATTTTTTTCATAAAAAGGAACATATCCAATGTATACACTACTTTGAAATATCAGCTAACACAGTCGCTTTTACACATGTCTGTTAATCTTAAAATTCTAGCATATAAACATACACACACACAAACACAGAGAAATTCACCGTCGCTTACAGAATACCAAATAATAAGTGATGACTCACTAGTAAAATATATATATATAGATGTTCAATGCTATTTATGTATAACTGAAAATCCGTCTGACTTAATTTTATATATTAGAATAAAGAAAAGAATAGTAAATATCTTTTTACTTATTCTAATGATTGATAATTCTAGTTATTGTGGCCAAATGAGACCTCACACATTTCGACCCGTTATTAACGCCATGTTTGAATTTAGCGATTAATATATATATATATATATATATATATATATATATATATATATATATATATATATATATATATTCCTACAGTCGCCTAGAGGGATTTCTCTTGCATCGTTGTATTAAATACAATTTTTATCGGCAATATTCTGTATTGCATATGTCAATATTATGAATTATATTTGTTATATAAATATTTTTAAAAATATTTAAATATAAATATATTTTCATTCGCCCTCCCACTAAGCGACGTGGCTGTACACTGAGACCTGATTGAGCCCTGAGCGAGAAACGAATGGAATGATAATGTGCGCAGACAATGTGCGCAGACAATGAAATTGCGTGTACCTTGGCGATACAAGCCAGTTTGTTGTAAGACAACACATCCGGCCTTGTAATGAAAACTGTTGACCCGATAATCGCCTTATACATATCTCTACTTCAATCTTTTAGTTATCTATTGTTTTGGAATTAAAAGGTTACTGAACCTCATTAGTGGCGTCATAGCGCTGCTCTTTTTCAGCCATTCTTGGCATGGATGGTTTCTCCATGTAGAAACCAGCATCATATATTGGAAGTAACAAAGACATAATAAATATAACTATTTTTTTAGTTCATTCTACTATTGAATAAAGTCGATCTCGAGAGTGTTGTTTCTGGCTAAATTTTCATGTAACGTAGAGGATGGAATCTTCGCCACGCAAACAACTTAACAGTGCGCGTGATGGGTTTTATCTGAACTTCTCCTTTGCAGCAGTAGAAAAGGTAGTAATAATAGTCCTGGTTGTGGGGTTGCGTTTTTATGTATCTTTGTCTCTCTGTCTGTGTGTATGTATGTATGTCTGTATGTCTGTCTGTCTGTATGTATGTTTGTATGTATGTCTACCTCTCTTTGTCTTGCGCTGACTATTAAAGCAGTGGAAGTATTTTCAGACTTTCTCCTTAATGTTTATAGTTGTACCCACTCAGTTGTATGCCCTCTCTCTTTGTCAACACGTCTTTCCCCTAACAGAGCAGACACCCAGCTCTTAATATGTTACATGTCTTGTATTTACTTCCTGTCCGGTTAGTTATTTCGATCACACATTAGCTTACACGCCTACGTTAAAATCAGTGTTTTCGAAGGGTAAGTTCTGCTTTCCGGTAACCAGAGGGCTCTACGCAGACTTATACGTTCTGACTCTAAATTACATTGAGTTCTCTTTAATTTCTATCCAGCAACGGCTTTACTTTTATCTCTCAAACAAAAGCATCGCTTGTCTAAATCGAGCAATAAATCAAATCGCTACTGTTCATTATAGATTCAACGGAATATTACAACCTTAGATAACATGAAATGTGTAAATATATACATGCGACGTGCGACGCCAATGCACGCTTATGCAAAGGCACAAGATTTATGCATTTTATAGAATTAGTGAAATATTTGTTTAATGTACTTAACCGTTTATCAAGACTCGAAGGCCAGCTGAAGAATAATGGTTAATAAGTAAAGATTGGACTTGACAACAAACATGACGTAGTCAACTGGGAAGCATACCTGCGGTATTATGTTCCACGGACGCACAGTTCTTGGAACTAAACTTTGCCTATGAAAATTCCATTTCGTTTTAAGGAATACAAAGAAAGAAAAAATGTACAGTGGTTGTAGGTAGACGAGTTTTTGTTGTGAATGTATTACAGATGGTTCTAGTCAATCACCTACCATGACAACAACAACAACAACAACAACAACAATAATAATAATAATAATAATAATAATAATAACAATAACAATAACAATAACAATAACAATAACAATAACGATGATGATGATGATGATGATGATGATGATGATGATGATGATGATGATGATGATGATGATGATGATGATGATGATGATGATGATGATGTGCATAAAGTCAAGGAGGATGAGAAGACCGAGGAGGGGCATCACACACCAGACCTCCACTGGAAGTGCAGACATTGCTGGGACCTTGGGGAGGCTTATTGTCAACTAAAATCGAAGAGAAGATGAATGGTCCTTACCAGCGAGAAATCAATGGTAAACGGTTGTTGTGATACTGCAAGTTTATTTGCGGTAGCTATCGAAAAGAGGTGGATAATACTAGAAGTCTGAGGAGTCTTGTGTCACTCAGACTCTAGGGAATACCACCGGTTGTCGGTGAGCAATCACTGATGACCTGTGTGAGAACTCCTAGTAAGTACAACATAATAGTGATAATAATAATAATAACAACAAAGACACTGCCATGTATACATATGTTATATAAAAAGAGAACAGTGGTGAGACAAACAAGGAATTCTTGACAGATGAAGACAGGAGGTGATCCGAGAAAGGGTCAGTGTTGGAAATCATTTTCTTACATGAGCATTGTGGTCTATCGTGTATCATATCACAAGATTAGTAGACGCATACATCGATGCTAGACAGAAAACTCCTAATGTGATGCGGTGTGAGGAAACAATGTCGTATTGTAAGCATAAGGTCCTTCAATACCTGTATGTCTCATATTCCGTCAATTTACTCAGTGAATGCTTCTCTCGCTCTCTTTCGCTTTCCTTGATGTATATACTCGTAATGCTAACGCGTCTCTCGTGCTCAGAAATTGTCGATTTTGTTTCATTTTACTTCAGTCGAAGTTCTCGGAAACCAAGGGCTAAAACTTAATATCTATATGAGATACATAGATATTTGAATATTCTATTAATTTTTTCTTTTATCTCTCAAACGTTGAGTTAGTAAAGAAGTGAAGAACATTAATTTGCTTCTCATCAAGTGACCGGTTAACTATGTAATAGTATATATATCTTGTGGTCTCTTTGTCTTACCGGATTCAACTAACCCGGTCAACTATGTAATAATATATCTTTCTTGTGGTCTCTTTGTCTTACCGGATTCAACTAACCCGGTCAACTATGTAATAGTATATCTTTCTTGTGGTCTCTTTGTCTTACCGGATTCAACTAACCCGGTCAACTATGTAATAGTATATCTTTCTTGTGGTCTCTTTGTCTTACCGGATTCAACTAACCCGGTCAACTATGTAATAGTATATCTTTCTTGTGGTCTCTTTGTCTTACCGGATTAAACTAACCCGGTCAACTATGTAATAATATATCTTTCTTGTGGTCTCTTTGTCTTACTCGATTCAACTAACCCGGTCAACTATATAATAGTATATCTTTCTTGTGGTCTCTTTGTCTTACCGGATTAAACTAACCCGGTCAACTATGTAATAATATATCTTTCTTGTGGTCTCTTTGTCTTACCGGATTCAACTAACCCGGTCAACTATGTAATAATATATCTTTCTTGTGGTCTCTTTGTCTTACCGGATTCAACTAACCCGGTCAACTATGTAATAGTATATCTTTCTTGTGGTCTCTTTGTCTTACCGGATTCAACTAACCCGGTCAACTATGTAATAGTATATCTTTCTTGTGGTCTCTTTGTCTTACCGGATTCCAGGACCAATATTCAATTTAGTAAGGTTGAGTACTCAGCTACAGTCTGTTACTTGAGGTAAAATTACTTTAAGAGGTGAACAAGTTCTCGTATTGGCCAGTTTCAAGAGCATCTTATTTGGACTTCGAATACTATGTTGTTTTCAAAACTGACCGGGGGGTTCTCTATCTGTCTGCCTGTCTCTCTCTCTCCTCTTTCTTGTTTCCTCTTTTTAAATAATTTTCCTTTCTCTCTTTCTCTATGTACCAACAATAGCCTGGCCAGTTCCAGATGGGTGACCATTAAAGAATTGCAGGTTATGTAATTAGTTTGGAAAGCAACGGCAACTTACCAGACCATATCTGTCTTCATATACACGTAACCTATAACTCGGATGATAATTAACAGGTGTCTATATAGGCTGCCACGGCTTTAACTTATCAAGCTGATGTCATTATTTAGGGGTAACGTACATACAGACATGAAGTATAGTAGCTCATTATTATACAGTTTTGAATAACTAAAACTAATTCAATAATTATGCAACCGTTTATTTTTTGATTTAATTTTATTCATTTATTTACGTGTTGTTAAAAAAACAAATGAAAGACGCACGTATTACACGCTTCAGCTCACTTTGATTGCAAACTCCGTGAGGCCAACATACTATCCTCTACACTCCGACACCGTCTAAACAACAAAAGCAAAAACAAAGTGATTCTTTGTAAGTCGCAAAGAAACGGTCCCGGGCCATAAATTCGTTTTTGACGCGAAATCACAATAGTATATTTGTTTTGCGCATTCATTTTTTACCAGCAATAATAAATGCGATCGAAACCAAAAGAAAAGCGAAAAAAAAAAACCGGAAAAAATGTTCTAACAAAAACCCCACAGAAAACAAATGTTTTATATTCCATTACTTTATTTGATAAACGCAATGATATCATTGCTTCTGTGCATAGTAAACGCATTTAATAGACTATCGATCATATATATATATATATATATTATATATATATATATATATATATATATATATATATATATATATATATATATATTTAGACGTGATAGCATGTCATTTACTAATTAGATTAAAAAGATCATGCAATCGGCTATAAATCTGATATTATATATTTATATGTATATATATATGCATATATATATATATATATATATATATATATATATATATATATATATATATATATATATATATATATATATAGTAAGTTCTTGAAAGGCTGTGGGCAATGCAAGTTCCGGGTAAGATGCAAGTTGTAAGGAACAAAAACAATAACAATAAATCGAATACGAAATATGACTTACTATTTATTTTTCCTTTTTTTCTAAAATCTTACGTAACAGCAAATGTGTTTTTAGCTGTTCGTGTGATGTCCGGGTGATTTAAAATCACTATTTGATATTTCGGGAAAAGACTTCCCTTTGTAAAAAATAATTAAACCAGAAGAAATTTTTTTTCTCCGACTGTGTAGAGAATACTATAAAACAAAATGGCTTCCAGATGTAGACCGCAGCGAAAACGAAAACAGTCTCGACGGGAATGTAAATTAAATTTTATTTTAAGGTTATGTTACATATATAATTTGGTGTTCAAAAAATTATTGTGTAATGTTGGTTAAGTGTATGGTGCTCGATAAACTGTTACTTTTAATAATAATATATATATATATATTTTTGTATTTTTTTTTATTAAGTTTATATTTGATTATTTACTTTTATTTCAGTGTGTTTTATCTTCATATTTTTTATTTTTTTATCTTTCTTTCGTATTTTAAGAATTTTAATATAAAGTAAAGTAATTAATCTCTCATTTTAAATATTCTAGATCGATCAAACATATCGATTATCATCTATTTAAGAAGTGTTATTAATTGTGAGTTTCGTCAAATTAGTTTATCGAATTAACTTGATATATTAACTATAAAATAAAGGGGAATAACTCTGGATTTTTTTTTCAGGTGGAAATCTGTATAACAATATTAGTATATATATATATATATATATATATATATATATATATATATATATATAACGTATATACACATACATGCATATATACATATATATATGCATATTTATGTATTATTGTTTGTTTGTTTATTTATATATTCTTCATTTTCATCTTGTTTACATATTTTTTGTTATTATTATAATTTATTTTTTAAATATATTTTATTATTTATTCATTTAATATTTGCATTTTATTTGTATACATTTCTTATGTTTGGATCAATTAATTAATAATGCTATGGTTTGGGGTGACTTTTTTTGGTGGGTTAGAAGAGTATGTTAAATATGGTTTTTGGTTTGTGGTTGAAAGTGTGTTAGGATGGAAGTTCATATGGGGAGGGGCCTATTTGATTGTTTGGGTGTGTGGTGATTTATTATAGGAGGTAAGTAATGATTGAAGTGGTTGAAACGGAGTCTGTTGAGTATTAGATATGAGGGTTGGTCGGTGGATGAGGGGTAGATATTATAGAATGAATGGTGAGTGGAGCTCGTGACGCTGATTGAGTGAGGAGTTTAATCTGGAGATAAGGATTGATTCTGTGATTCTAAGGTCACCAATGTTTCTGACAGACGCTAAGATGGAGACATGAATATCACGCTGAGTGTTTGAGCAAATCTATGTGTGTTTGTGGAAAGAGGATATACGGGTATTCAAGTGCTCCTTTATGCGCAAAGGTGGCGGTCTTGTAGTGTTGCCGATGTAAAATTGTGTGCATTTATTGCACTGTAGTTTGTAAACACAGTTAGTGCGATGGCACTTACCTGTGTTGGGGATTGAACAATTAGCCAGGGAGCAGGGTTCGGGTGTGAGGTTAGTACGTTTATTAGATAGATGATGGCGTAATGAGGTGCCAGTATTTGTTAGTTGTATGTTAAGGTTTTCCTTATGTATTGCCGTGCGGATGGAGGTGGTGATTTTATCGCTTAAGAAAGGGAGTTTTAAGAAGCATGTGTTAGAGAGGGTGCGGTGTCTACATGTTTTGGGCTTATTTAGGTGGGATATGGTGGGGGCGGGGTAGCCAATCTTTTGGAGGGTTTGGTGGAAGTTTTTAGTGTGTAATATTTTGTCAGCAGCAGAAGAGCATTTATTTTGTATTCGGGTGATTTTATTATAGGCATAACTTAATTTGGCTTTTGTGGGCAGGGCAGACTTAAAGTGTATGAAAAGGTTTTTACTGGCAGGTTTCCTATAGAATTAGTATGTATAGAGCCGTCTTCGGTGATGTTAATGTTGAAATCAAGGAGAGAGAGAGAGTGAGCCGGACTCGTTGGGGTGTTTTATGGTGAATTTTATGTGGGGTCGGTGTTGTTGAAGATGTTGAATATTTGTGTGGCTTCGTCTTGAGAGGATGTAAGGATTAGAATGTCATCTATATATATCTGGAGAAGAATATATAGGAGAGGCAGGAGTTAAGTGCTCGTTGCTCTAACCGGTTCATGTAGGTGATGGCTAAGAGACCGGAAAGGCTAGAACCCATGGGGAGGCCGGAGATTTGTTTGAAAATGTGCTGCTGAAAGGTAAAATATGTGTTGTCGATGATGATAAGAGATTGTGAATGTCAGTAGGTGTTAGTCCGAAGAGCTCTAGGTTGTCAGAGGAAGATATGTGGTCGGTGATGAGGTCTATGGCTGGGTGTGCGGGTATTGAGGTGTAGAGGGAGATTACGTCTAGGTTAAATATATAGTTGTTTGTTTGTAGTTGTTGGCGTTGGAGTGAGTGTAGTCTGCTAATTACTTCGTCGGAGCTGCTGACATGTGCGGGGAAGGTGGAGAGTAGTGGTTTGAGTAGTTGAGAGAGAAGCCAAGAGATGTTATAGAGTGGTCCTTCAATACTAGAGACTATAGGTCTAATTTGTGTGTGTGTGTGTGTGTGTTGGTCTTGTGTGTTTTAATAAGGTGGTAGAATGTGGGAGGTCTGCTGTTTTTGGTGGTGAAGTTGATTTTGTATATTTTGGGGAGGTTACGTGTGAGACAGATTTGGGACCAGGTGTTGTTAATGGAGTTTTGGACTAATGTGGCTGAAATGTTGGGGCGGGGTGTATAGGTTGTTGTTGTTGTTAAGGTGTTCGAGAGCGAGTGTGTTGTATGAGTCTTGAGAGATGATACAGAATTCCTTACCTTTATCAGAGGGTAAGTAAACTACGTTTTTATTTTTCAGGTTTTCAAGGGTTAGGCGTTGGGATCTGGTGATGTTAGGGGTGATGTGGGGTTGTTCTTTTTGGAGTATATCAAGGATTCTCGGTTTTAATTTAGAAAGTTTTTGATCAATTAGGTGGTTACTCCTAACACAGGTCTGTGCCAAGGGCACTAACTGTGTTTACAAACTTCAGTGCAATAAATACAAAAAAAATTACATCGGAAACACTACAGGACCGCTACACTTGCGCATAAAGGAGCACTTGAATACCCGTATATCCTCTTTCCACAAACACACATAGATTTGCTCAAACACTCAGCGTGATATTCATGTCTCCATCTTAGCGTCTGTCAGAAACATTGGTGACCTTAGAATCACAGAATCAATCCTTATCTCTAGATTAAACTCCTCACTCAATCAGCGTCACGAGCTCCACTCACCGTTCATTCTATAATATCTACCCCTCATCCACCGACCAACCCTCATATCTAACACTCAACAGACTCCGTTTCAACCACTTCACTCATTACTTACCTCCTATAATAAATCACCACACACCCAAACAATCAAATAGGCCCCTCCCCATATGAACTTCCATCCTAACACACTTTCAACCACAAAGCAAAAACCATATTCAACATACTCTTCTAACCCACCAAAATAAGTCACCCCATAACCTAGCATTATTAATTAATTAATCCAAACGCATATAACATGTATACAAATAAAATGCAAATATTAAATAAATGAATAATAAAATAAATTTAAAAAATAAATAATAATAATAACAAAAAATATGTAAACAAGATGACAATGAAGAATATATAAATAAACAATTAAACAAACAATAATACATAAATATGTATATATATATATATATATATGTATATATGCATGTATGTATATATGTTTTATATATATATATATAGTCATATTGTAATACAGATTTCCACCTAAAAAAATACAGAGTTATTCTCCTTTATCTTATAGTAAATCTATCAAGTTAATTCGATAAACTAATTTGACGAAACTCACAATTAGTAACACTTCTTAAATAGATGATAATCGATAAGTTTGATAGATCTTGAATATTTAAAATGAGAGATTAATTACTTTACTTTATATTAAAATTCTTAAAATACGAAAGAAAGATAAAAAAATAAAAAATATGAAGATAAAACACACTGAAATAAAAGTAAATAATCAAATATAAACTTAATAAAAGATTTTAAAAAATAATATATATATATATATATATATATATATATATATATATATATATATATATATATTATTAAAACTAACAATTTATCGAGCACCATACACTTAACCAACATTACACAAATATTTTTGAACACCAAATCATATATGTAACATAACCTTAAAATAAAATTTAATTTACATTCCCGTCGAGACTGTTTTCGTTTTCACTGCGGTCTACATCTGGCAGCCATTTTGTTTTGTAGTGTTCTCTACACAGTCGGAGAAAAAAAAATTTCTTCTGGTTTAATTATTTTTTACAAAGGGAAGTCTTTTCCCGAAATATCAAATAGTGATTTTAAATCACCCGGACATCACACGAACAGATAAACACACTCTTGCTGTCATGTAAGATTTTAGAAACAAATAGAAAAATAAATAGTAAGTCATATTTCGTATTTGATTTATTGTTATTGTTTTTGTTCCTTACAACTTGCATCTTACCCGGAACTTGCATTGCCCACAGCCTTTCAAGAACTTACTACTACTATACCCAGCAATGCTTCAAACAAACTACAATTCTCTACTATATATATATATATATATATATATATATATATATATATATATATATATGTGTGTATATATATGTATATATATATATATATATATATATATATATATATATATATATATATATATATATATATATTTCGCGTACAACAAAATCGTAGGATAAATTTCAGAAGAAACATTTTTTAATCAATGAAACGGGCGGGTGGAAAAAGAAATTTGCTAAAATCTTCCTTAAGGCCTTATCGTCTGACCCTCTAAGAGAAAAGGTCAGAATGATGAATTAAAAACTTTAAAAAATCGAATGATATATCAGGGGAAAAATGTGTTCAAGTTGGAGAACACGATTGAGAGAGAGACAAAAAAGAAAATCTCTCAATGTTATGGTGGATTTGAATCATTAAAGATCTCCAACTGATGCTTCAAAATCTTTTGTCTACACAGGCTAGGTCGAGAATTGTTAATAACTAACGCCTCAATAATATTGAGATGGTAGTTCGACCTGTGTACAACAGAAAACCAGCCATCGGAATACTTGTACTAACCAGGTGATTACCGATGGCTGATTACTGTGCCATATCACGTGGTATGTGTTGGGATATACATATATATATATATGTATATATATATATATATATATATATATATATATATATATATATATATAATATAAGATATACAAATATTTAAAAAAAATAATTTAATATTATCATAAGCCTTTTCTAAGTAAAATTGAAAGTAGGGCACTGTTAGAAATATTAAAAAATAAACTTCACTATCACGTTTCATTGCAATTCTCCGACTCTGTCATTGAGTTGTATCGAATGTGCAGATGTTCACACTCGTCGCTTTCATTATAAATATTACTTGATTTCTCCGTTATTACTTATGTGTGCGTGCGCGCCTGCGCACATGTGGAGAAACAGTTTGGCTATATATCAACTCTCCAGTCTGACGAGACAGTAACATAATTAAAGCTAGGATCGAAATTCGACTCTTTTGTAACATTTGGAGTTTGTAACAGTTATCATATGAGCCCTGATAAAGAGAAATGATAACATCTATTTGAACAATATAACCCATCAAAGTGCTATATTCGTTTTACAGAGAGATTTCAATTATCGGTTATTGTATCTAGCGATTTCAATTATATTCATGTGTGCAGTTTTCATAGAACACGGAAGGACAATTTCCCTCGCAAAGTTATATCACCAGATCCTACTTGCGTTAAATACTCGGAATTTGTAAGAATGGAGCTCACCAAGGAGCCGTGAACGTTTATATATAAATACGCATCATAATTTTCCCATATCTGATAACGCAGTGGTGAGTGTCTGCGATGGCTAACGAGACGTTCGGTTTTCAAATCTTAGTTTGAAGCGCGCACTGAATAATACATGATATATATATAAAAAAAAGCTCTGAGTGGATGAATACAGATAGCCAGGCTTGAATTACGTATTAGACACAAACCTAAAGTTCTTTCGGTCTCTCCGTAGAATGATTTGCCAAGGCAACCTGGCATGAGGATACTTCATTGGGCAAGAAGACCCTGACTTAGTATTCAATATTACATAGTATTCGAAGCCCAAATAAGATGGCTTCGACACGGCTATACGTTATATCATACGATGAATAGTGCATCTTCTACTAGTGTGGCTACTTCAAGTAACAGAACTTAGCTGGGTACTCCACCAGACTTGATGAATTATTGTCCTAGAATCCGGAAAGACCAATAGACAACGAAGACGATATACGATAGCATAGTGAAAGTGTCAATTTGGGAGAGGAAAATGTTCTTCAATTCTCCACTCACTTAACGTTTGGGGGGAAAAAGATAACTTTAATAGAATATTCGAACATCTATGTATCTTATATAGAGAGTAGGTGTAAGCTCAGGAGTTGGGCCCCTGGATTTCTGAGAATCTCAACTCATATAAAATGAAACAAAGCGAGAAATATTAGGGGATAACTCGAATGCCTACTAGAAACTCTCTTCGAGTGTCTAAGGTCTCTCTGTACAAGTGTTTGTCAGGAAATCCTGGTATGAAGATACTTCCTCTTACAACTAAACACTGACTAAATATTCAATATAACATAGTATTCGAAGCCCAAATATAATCTCTCAGTATTGCTATTTTCACTGGCTTATACGACGAATGGTGTACCTTCTACAAGTAATGTTACCTAAAGTAACAACACTTTGCTGCATATTCCACCAGACTATATGAATTCTTGTACTGGAATCCGGTAAGACCAAAAGCCAACAAGAAATATGTATTATAGTTAACTGTAAAAATTGGGAAGAGGAAAATTAATGTCATTAACTTCTTCACTAACTCAGGGTTCTAGAGATAAGGAAAAACTTTAATTGAATATTTAAATACTTATGTATAGCATATAGAGATATAGTGTTAGCCATAAAATGATTTCTCAGTACTTCGACTGATATGACATGAAAAAAGAATATAGGTGAGTTTAAATTACCTACTGGAGAGTTCGAATTACCGGGCATCTTTTACGAGACTCAGCAGAGTAAAAACGCAAAATACAAATATACAACAAATAAAAGTAACCGTAAGCTGTAAAAGTTAGTTTCAAACTTGCATGTGCTATTTGTTTGTATTTTAACCCCGTTTGAAGTGCTATTTATTAGAAATTGAAGTTCAACACACGGTTTTCGAAGAATTCAAAATGGCCGCTCTACGTAATAATATAGAGGGACTGGCCACCATTTTCCTTTGAGAAACTAGATGTTTTAAAAAACAAGAAATTTTTTTTAACATCTAATAAAAAGCCATTTATACTACGTAAAAATACAAACAAATTACATAGGTAAGTAGAAAAATGTTTATTCTAGACATAAGTCAACTTTACTTGTTGCAAATTTATGTTTTTAAACTCTTTCTCGTTCTTTTTTTTTTGGACCCCGTTCGCGCCTCTGCTGAGCGTCGTAACATATACCCGAATTACCTTCTAGACACCATCTTCGGGTGTATTCCGTCTCTTTGTGCAAGTGTTTATCAGGGCAACCTGACATGAGGATGGTGCACCTTTTTTGTATTTCACCCCTAACAAGACAGTTCGTTACTGTAGATGTAAGGGATTACTGAGAATTAGGGAGTAGTTTTTGGGTGTCATCGTAAGTTTAGAGATGTGTAGCAAGATGTCTGTTTACATTAGTATTACACTTCTGCGTGTCGGTACAGTCGCGGAAATAGGGAGCAGAGAAGATGTCCCAGAGGCCGGAAGAACGAGGAAAGAAACTATTGGAGTAAAAGGCTCTCGGCATCTGGAGACCTCCACAGTGAATGAATAGGATTCTGCTGATTGTCTAGTTGGTCTAGTCTATTTACGCCGAGGGGGGCACCAGAGCAGCCAGTTCATCGGAGCAAGTAATTCTCCACGTAATGTTACCGGGACTTTGTTTTATAGAAACTCAACCATTGGATAATGATAGTGGTAAGCTAAGAAAAAAACGACCAAAACATCCTTGGACTGCGTCGTCTCGTCCAGAATATACTGGCCTAGTTTTAACTAAAGTTGCGTGTTTGGTAAAGAACGGTCTGGGAGATGGTTTAATTTGTTGACATTAACAGACAAATCATGTATGTCGGATCATTTCTAGACTTAATGGGGGGATCTATAAAGATCTTCAATGTCACTTTTAGGATAAACTAACTGGACATTATCGGCAAAAACGCTTTGGGGATCCTTTCTGGAAGATTATTGACAAACAATTGAGAGTCATTGACATGCTCCCGAAAAGCACGAATAACAAGAGATTGCTTCGACCCACTTCACTAAAACGAGATTGAAAGCCATAGGTCTTAAGCTATTAGAATAGTTGTCTATTAACTGAATTAAAGGCTTGCCGAAGTCAAGTAAGAAAATATCTGCTGCATTGCCATCATTTATGATTTTCATGAAACCCTCTTCCATTTTTTTAGCAGGATCTTTTCGGTATGTAGAAGTTTTAAACTTGAGAGATTTATGCTGTGGTAAAAGATATTACATCATGGCTGACATGAGATGAGTCATCAAGTTTGCAGAAAATAAATGTGAATAAGATTGTCGTGTGATTCATAGGATCATGTGTGTCATCCACATGAAGATGGGGGAAAAAGTGCATGTTTGCCAGTATGCCGCATTGTTAAAGAGCCGAGTGAGGAGACCTATGCTGAATAGAATATATTTGGCTGCAGACTGTTGGGACTCTTTCTTGCTAACAGTTATTGGTGAGTCAGGTCTTTTGAATCTGCCTCTTTGGTATCTCTACGCAAACTGTAAATGAATAACTTAGATAAGTGTATGTTTGAAAATGCAGCAGACATCGTCTACTGAATCGCTCATCATGAAAGATTCCCACTGGGAGGTGACGGTGGTTAAGTGGATATCGACACGGACTGAAGACCTGGGTGTTCCAAGTTCGAATCCAGTCGGTTCCACAGTACCACTTTCACTTAGGGATGTTGGCAACCTTCTCGTGGTCCTTCCCGTAAGTACCCGATGTCTTTCCAGAAAGATTTCTAACTAGAAAAACATCGGGGAAACTAATGCCAACACCAGAATCATCTGATTCACACGAAAGAAGAAGTAAGATTCCCACTTACAAAAGTTTACAGCATTGAATAGAGATCGAAAGATGGTATCCGACCAGAAGTTTTGGGTCGAGAACTTGTAAATAACAAAAACTCAAATAATTTATAAAAAACGCAGTAGAATTGAATTCCCCACGAACTGTGACTCTATATAATTTTTTTATTTTATTTCAAAGTTTAATTTCAGTGTTAGTCTGTCTTATTGAAAAAAAACCGGGGGCCGAAGATATACCTTTACTTCGATGAACTTCATGCTAGAAAATAAAGTGAAAATAATGACTTACTATACGCTAACCCTATGTCCAAGTGGTAAAGACAAAACCCTTTGTAAATATACTGTCAATCGCGTGAGTTTAGCGAAGTTAAGTAATCGTCTTTGTTGAAATGTAATGTTTGATAAGACACAACCATCGAAATAAATATATGAAATTTAAACAAATTATCACACGTCAAAAGTATACAAGTCGGTAGAAAATGTCATTCTATGATGTTCGCTATAAATTATTTGCTTTTTAAATTGTTATACAAGTTAAAGACTGTTTACTATTCTTGATTAATTGCCGATTTGATGAAACTTGTCTTTAATACCACTATTATATTTAAGGCTATTGGTTTACAAGGCGAATGCAGATATACTTTCGTGCCAAATATGTGGGCGTACAAACAAAAGACGTATGCGACGGTCATGGGATACATACAAATCAAATATTCAGTTGTAACTATTGGACGTATTATAAAATTGAAAATATAAGCCTTTATCAATGCAAGATTAATCATTTTTATTTTTATTTTTTTACTGTGATCTTATTAATTTCGGAATAAAATGCTCCAATGCTTTAAATGAACGACCAATTTTATTTGACGTATATTCAAAAATGCAAGCTATAGAATATGAATAAAAGATAACTGAGAATAGTGTTGTGATTCATGCGATAAATGGTCATGATGAAGCACTAAAATACCGAAAAGACAATGGATGGATATCTTTAAAGCCGACAGGCAATTCTCATTTCTAATTAGAAACAATTGGATGAAAGTTGACAATATTTAAATTCATCTACTGTAAACACAGCACCTAGTTCAAGATGCTGTACGTCGATTGAATCCATGCTTACAACTGCATTGTTCCCAGTACTCTTGGACTCCTTATTTCTACTAAACCAAATAAATTCCGGTTCAGGGGAGTATTGATTTACTCCTCTCCATGAGTTAGGCACAAGGCCAGTTTTTATCTTACTCTAACAAGTAAGATGTGACCCAAGGTCGGGTCGGGAAAGTGGGGTTTAAAAATTGCCTTGGTAGCTCCGTCGGCATTCCCCGGTAGGGGCGCCTCATGCAGTAAGCAATATACTTACTCCTCTCCAAAGAGGGGAGGCAAAGCCTGGGAGGCTGGACCTCCTAGAACTGCACAGGACAGACCCATAGACCGGCGTAAACCAAGCCCCGAAGGCCGAAACGATACCAGTTTATGGGGTGTAGTATCCATCGGAACAGATAGTACACTTTGATCTTAGCCAAAAGGCCAAGAGGGGAGTAGGAGGCGGAGATATTACAACTCTTACTTCAGAATAAACAACCCCGGCAGAAACTCTTACGGACAAAACCGTGGCCTGTCTATTTCCTTCTCTCCCCTCTCCCTCTCTCTCACTCTATCTTTCTATCTCTCTCTTTCAATATTGCTATACGATCGATAATATCTCAAATCGCCAGAAAATATCTTGCAAAACTCTCAAGCTTTCAAACTGACAAAACCACCAATGTGTGAGAGGCATTTATTGAATCATTGATTATTGTTAAGAGTCAGTTTTCTTTTTTTACGAAAGAAAAACTGGCGCTAATATATTAGTAGTAGAACTGAAATTGTTTGATCTGTCAAGATATACAGCGGGATCAACCGATGATGTGACAAATTATAGCCCAAAAGAAATAGTAGAGATCAGAAAAAGCGGCAAAGAGTCAAGAATAGTGTACGATCACTGTGTGTTTACACTTAAAGAACAATCAGTCCGTTGATAAGTAGTGACGCCTAGCTGGTAGCCAGTTAGAAGATAACAGTCGTGGTGTGCAGTATACAAAGTAAACGGTTGATGAATTTAAAAAGAAGAAAGCTGAGATAAAAAAAAAACAATAGAGATAATAATAAAATAGAAAAAATATTTTAACAATCATGAGAAACATTTGAAACCAATCATTGGCATGGTGATAGCACCCCTCACGATAGTCAAACGTTTTACCCCCTATGCGTGACGTGTTCAAGTAAACATGAAGTGGAAAACCTACATAAACGATACTGCTGAGACTGCCAAAAAACACGAAAGTCCGCTTTTTCCAACATGTCAGTATCCTTTCATCTATATATAAAATAGTAACTGTGTGTGTGTATGTGTCCGCCTGATCTTTGTGTCTTATGTTCACCCGAACCGCTAAACAAAGTAGCTTGAAAATTGGCATATAGACTACTGACCTTATAGGCTATATAAGAAATATATCACTTCAACGCTGAGGGTCCCGGGCGCAACCTCCCCACTGAGAAATGTTTTCACTTAGATTCAAAGGAAATTTAAACCATAAGTCAATCACCAAAAATAATGTCTACTCCAAAAAATTCAGAAATTTTTACAAATTTTTACAATCTACAAATGTACACATCTTTACAATCTACAATCAGACCATCAAAGGGAAATCAATTTTAAGGGGGACGTGTGCATATATAGGCCCCCTTTAAATTGTTTTCCATTTGATTCAAAAAAATATTTAACCATAGGTAAATGAAAAGAATTATATCTCTTCCCGTAATTTCAGCAAATTTTGATAGTATTTAGAGGGTCTCCAGAGGCACAAGCCGCCCTCCCCCAAACACACACACTTAAATTTAAACCATAGGTCCACCGAAAATTTAAATAGGTTCATATTCAATGAAATGTATACCTAAATTTAATACATATTAAATAAGGATGAATTACATATATAACAATATATATACATAACTTCTTCATAATATAGCAGGAAAATCCCAGTGCTCGATTAATTGAGAATTAAAGTTGAAAATTAAAAATTAAGAGCGTAATCTTTATTTATTTAGGTACAGACAAATTAGTACAACATTCGCACCGTCAGTTTCAAGCACAGAAGGACTTAGCCATCCGGCCTTCTGTGCGTGAAACCGACGATACGAATGATGTACTAACTTTTCTGTACCAAAATAAATAAATAAATATATATATATATATATATATATATATATATATTTATATATATATAGTCTAAAGAAGCTTTGAGTCATTAATAAAAAAATAAATAAATAAATAAATAAAAAAATGTAAAATGCAGTTTAAATTCCCAGACAAACTAACTAAATCCAAGATATTGCAGACTTAACATTCGTTGGAAAATTAATAAATGAAAAAAATATAAGTAAAATAAATAAATATATATATATATATATATATATATATATATATATATATATATATATATATATATATATATATATATATATATATATATATCAGAAAGGGTATTTAGACATATTTTTTAAACTATTGTTTCGTAATAGTATTATATTTTTTTTGAAAAAAAACATAACAATTGTGGTGTCAAATAAATAAAATTTATTTTAATCTTACCTTTCGAGAATTACAATTCTCCTTGTCAAAGTGTGTTTTTCTTTTCTCCTTTTTCTTCATCTTCCGATGGAAATGGACTTCGGGTCAGAAACTCACGTTATGTCTGAAGACGAGGTCGCGCCAGTTTGAATGAGAAAGAGTAAGAAACAGAAGAAAAGAAAAACATTCTTTGACAAGGAGAAGTATAGATTCGAAAGCTAAGATTAAAATAAATTTTATTTATTTTACACCACCATTGTTATGGTTTTTTCAAAAAAATATAATATATATATATATATATATATATATATATATATATATATATATAAATATAAATGTGAAGCGAGAGCTAGCGGGCGAAGCCAGCTAGTATCTCTATAAACCCACCCGTGTATAGGTTATCGTTACCACATCAAATCGGGTACACCAACCATAAGCTTCTCCCCCTTGGAAAGGGTGCAACAAAGAACTTCGAAGTTAATAAGTCACACAGTGTCTCACATGCTCCAGTCCTTGCCGCATCGTAGGAGTGTTGTTGTGCGTGTTTACAAGTACTTTCAACGAATATGCTCTGATGAAGTTACTGCCATTGTGCTTTCTCAGAAAATAAACAAAATCGATAAAAATAATTATTTTGTGTCTTTTATTTTGTTTTTTATAATCGCTACAAACACGTCTTCACATGTGAGGCTACTCTCTACCTTTACAAATCTACACACATGTATGGAGTACCGTTTTCATATTTGGGTTGCTGAATCTCTGTCCCATTTGAGGGTTCTTGATAAGGTGCAGAAACCTATCTGTAATTTGATTGCCCCTACACTTTTTTCATCTCTGCACCCTCTTTTTCACAGACTTATGTTACTAGTCTCAGTCTTTTCTATAAATACTATTATGACATATGTTCTTCAGAGTTATATGAACTATTCCCCGCTTCTTTTGTTATAGCTCGTTTGACTCGTTAGTCTAATGCTCTTCATCACTTCGCAGTTTTGATACCTCATTGCAATACAGCTTCATATTTCAGTAGCTTCTTTCCAAAAGTAAGGCCAATAGACATCTTTTGTCTTTGCGATAATCATATTTCGTCATTGTCAGCTCCTAAATTCAAGTGACTTAATCCCGTGTCTGGAGTGATTTACAGAAAACATTTTTTTTCATCATTCATATTTTTGTTCATGTTTGAACAGAATCATAAGAAGGTACTGTGGTATGAGCCAAATTCATAGGGATAAAACCCGGATTTAAGATGCTAGTTCATATGACATTAATAGTACGACGATTAATTAGAATCGGATTTGGGAATCGTAAAAATTGGAAAGTTGGGCTATCGGAATCGGTATCGAAACACCCCCCAAAATATGTCATTTTTTTAATGCAAAAAAACAATTTGTATAATTTTTTAAAAAATATTTCGGAACACAGCTGCTAAGTGTAAATGTGAGTAATGTGGGTTATATTTATTTTATTTCGTTTATACAAAATGAGTAAAGAGGGAGTTGAAGATGTTTAAGATTTTTGCGAAATGGTAACGATGCATATTAGACATCAATGAATAAATATTTCTCAAATTTCAGTCTTTTAGGACTATTGTAAAGGGTGTTTAGGGGCCATAATATTAGATCAATATCCTAGTTGAAAAGTCAAATATTTCATATATTTATTGACTTAGGTTCACCATTTAACAAGATTTTCATAATTACAATTTTTCCTCCTTACCCGTTATATATACGTCATTTGCTAGAATCGAAACTGTGTAATGAATGGTGTATCAAAATCCAAATACGGATTCTAGAAATGAATATAAATATTATTATATCCCGATTTAAATATTCGTAAAGGGACATAAAAACGGTGCAAAATCGTTCGCAGGATTAAGCGCTATATGATGCTTAATTTACAGAAGGTCTATGGACCTGATCTAACTTGTTCTTGAAGAAGGTGCTTTCAAGTGGAGCGGACCACAGAAAAGGACCTGAACGACTAATAATGAAGACATTACTTATAAATCGATGTTCTTGATGCTCAGATTTAAAAAAAACTAATGTAATTTATCGAATGAAAATTCATGATAATTTATGACAACATTTCCACATGTTGTAGTTTAACAACAGTATGCATGGAATGGTTACTTTTACTCGTCCTGTGACGCGTATTCCTCCCTTGTTGTCACATCAGCCATGTATATCTAATCATGCGTCCGATTACCAATACAAAAAATCTCGAGTGGGTGTGTCATCCCATATCAAATATTGATGTATTCCGGTGTAGAACAAAACTCTTTTACGAAACTAAATTCACGTAAATGTAACCGAATAATATGTTAGTGAGATCTTTAGTTTGTGAGTTTATTTATTTTTCTTGTGTCAGTATCGATCCGTCTAGATTCGTTACTTGTTTAAACTTGGAGAAAGTTAGACACGAGGGCAACGTAGATTTAGTGCGCTATTACAACATTAGTCTGTTTGGAACGAGTCTGTCTTTTAATGCTAAGACATGCAATACTATAATTGCAACATTTTATGAATTCATTAAATTGTGGTTAAACAAAGAAACTTCAAATAAGCATTCGATAAACCCATAAATCACCATTAAACTATATTCAAAGCGATAATATTAAAATACTGTTTACTACTACTACTACTACTACTTAGAGTAATAATAATAATAATAATAATAATAATAATTAATACGATAGCGTGTGTTCGTGTGTCACGCTTCCGGCAAAAGCTCTGCGCATGCGTGCTGCACCTAGATTTTTTTAAAACAGTCAAGTCGCTTTATTTTCAAAACATTTTAAAGTATTTACCTATTGCGTAACGTTTAGCGACGTAGTATTTTTGACTTCGGCCCGACTGGTTTATAGTTCGATCCCAACCAACCTCTAAGATTTTTTTCTACACTTTAAGGGGGAGGGGAAGAGAGGTAGGGAGAGGACAACCGGGAAGACACATATTAATACAATAGCGTGTGTGATTTTGTGTGTCATGCTTACATCGAAAGCAACGATCTTCCGAATCTTTGTATGCTACTCACCTGGTTAAAAAGTACTTTTTGTGATGCTTTAAACTTAAAACTTTTTTTATTTTTTTATTTTGGCGTTTTTAAGGACATTGTCTATTTAATTACGTTTTCTTTTGGTTGTAGAGAGGGCCAGTTTTATTTTCTTTATATATATATATTTTTTTTGAACGGATGGCATATCAACCTTTTTTAGTAGATATGCGCAGTGTCCATCGTACACGAGTTACCATTTAAAAAATTATTTCACTCTTATCTAGAAGGGGGGCTCATAATAAAGCAAGTGGAACTAACAAATAGAGGGTGCTTTGTTACATTAGGACCCGCGCTAACTTTGACACCGTCGTTAGAGTTAGGGTCAGTGTGGCAGACGATAACTTCGTCAACTTTTTCAGTTTTATTTTCAAGAAATAATAATAAAAAAAACGAACACAACACGGTGTAAGTAAAAATAAAAATTTAAAAATTACGTGTAATTTACACGGGTCCCGCTAATAATAATAATAATAATAATAATAATAATAATAATAATAATAATAATAAATTTAAAAATTTTTTAAAAATTATTTAAAAAAATATTTTTTTTTACATTTGTATTTTAATTTAATTAAACAAATGTTTTTTTATTTATTTATTTTTTATTTTTTTATTTTTAACTGGTGCCGGCCTAAGCTGACACCAGACAACATATTTGTAGAAGGTCGAGGAGGATGAAAAGACCGAGGAGGGACAGCACAAACCAGACCTCCATTGGAAAAGTGCAGAGAATGCTGGGACCTTGGGGAGGCTTATTGCCACCCAAATCCCAGAGAAGACCAATTGTCCTTACCAGCGAGAAAGCTATGGTAAGCGGCTGTTGCGATACCGCATCGTTATCGAAAAAAGGTGAAGAATACTGGAAATCTGGGGAGGCTTGTTGTCACTCAGACTCTAGGAAATACCACTGGTTGTTGTCGGTGAGCAATCACTGAAGATGATCTGTGTGGGAACTCCTAGTGAGTACACATAATAATAATAATAATAATAATAATAATAATAATAATAATAATAATAATAATAATAATAATAATAATGGATCACTAAGACCATAAAAGGGACGACAATGATCAACACAGCTGTAATCTTCAGGAATATCCTCGGATGCAAAAACCCACCCGCATAAGCTACGAATGACAACCACTCAAATAGAAGTTTCAATAGGAAAACACAAAACTGCAGGAAGAACACCACCGCACGAACCAAGGAACAGACACTGAAAAAATATCATAGTCTGTCCACTCCCCCTCCCCCCCCTCCAAAAAAAAAATAATGGTGCCGACCTCAGTTGACACTACACAAAATAGTCGTAGGAAGTCTGAGTAGGGACAGCACAAACCAGACCTCCACTATTGAAGCGTTGCCGAGGCTTATCGCCACCCAAATCACAGAGGGGGTCAATGGCCGTTACCAGCAAGAAATCAATGGTAAGCAGCTATTGCGATACCACAAAGTCATTGGCAATGGTTACCAAAACATGTGGAGAGTACTAGAAAGCTGGGGAGGACTGTTGTCACGCAGACTCCAGGGAACAATACTGGTTATTATCAGTGACCAATCACTGACGATGACTTGTGTAAGAACTCCAAGTGAGTACTACTAATAAAAACACACACATCCCTTTGAGTACTTTTGTTGTATACTCTGTTGCGTCGTCTGAGGTGATATTTAATATCATCATACCAACTGCGGGAGGTGACGCTGGTTAAGTGGGTATCGACAAGGACTGAAGACCTGGGTGTTCCAAGTTCGAATCTAGTCGGTTCCACAGAACTACTTTCACTTAGGGATGTTGGCAACCTTCTCGTGGTCCTTCTCGTAAGTACCCGATGTCTTTCCAGAAAGATTTCTAACAAGAAAAACATCGGGGGAACTAATACTAACACCAGAATCATCTGATTCACACGAAAGAAGAAGAAGAACCGAGGTTGGCAGCCTCTATCATCATCCTCGTTTCGATCAATTCAAACGGAGACATCTTCTTTGCGCGTTGTTGAAGCTTGTGGTCGTACAACAGTTTCTCAATGTTTTGTGTAGTCCTTTGCATTATTGATGTACTCTGCAAGATCTTTCAAGCTGCATCTTTCAAGCTAGTATAATATAAATAAAGATGAATGCCATCAAAATAGGTGAACTCATTTTGGATTGGTCTTTATCGCTTTTTATTTAAGTCACGTTTGCGTGACTGAAACAGTCTACAACAGCTAAACGGGTGACCAAACGGGGTATTTTTTTTTTGAGAAAAAATGCACCTAAAGCATGAAAGAACAGAAAGATAGATGGCTATTGTAAATCGAGACGATACCCTCACAGCCAAGACAGTGTTTAGAGTACACACACACACACACACATACACCACCCTCGGGTGTCTTCGGTCTCTATGTACAGGGGTTCGTAAGAAACTCTGACATGAGGATACTTTTTACTTGAAGTAAACCCTGACCAAATATTCAAAGAAAAATGGTGTGCTGTCTCCTCCGGCCACCCAGCAGGTCTCCAAAATAGCGGACGGGGGGCACAGCTTCTATTAATAGAAAGCAACTTCGAATAATAAATTAGAAGCCGTTGACAATGAGGAAATGAATAATAAAAAAGTATGAATAAAAACAAAAACAAATGCTGGCAGGCCGGCACCCAGGATAAAAAGGGCCCATCAGACCGTTCATACACCAGGAGGGAAGATGTAAGCAATGGTGTAAACCTTCCTGCCTCTGGAAATGGTGCTCCAGCCAATACAGAGGCTAAACATGGTCAGCCTTGAGACAAAAGGTTCTGGCCCCCTATCTTCATCAAATGCAGCCAAAAAAAAAAAGAAAGACAAGAAGCTTAAAAGCCCAACCATCGACTGTTGCACAAAAGAAGGTGCTATTGTTTTGCTGCCACTACTCAATGTTTGAAAAGTGGAGCTAAACATCCAATGAGATTTTAGCTGGTAAGATCAAAGAATCTACCCTCACCGAAGAATATATATATATCTATATATATATATATATATATATATATAGAGAGAGAGAGAGAGACAGAGAGAGAGAGAAAGAGTGATAGATATATGTTTATATATATATATATATATATATATATATATATATATATATATATATATTGATGTTAAAGAAAATTAATTTATAAATTAATTATAAAAATCTGTATATAATGAATTGGTTTATAAATTAATTAATTAATAATATATATATATATACATATATATATATATGTATATATATATATATATATATATTTATATATATATATATATATATATATATATATATATATTAAGTCTTGCGTGAATTATTGGACTTGCAAGCCAAGGAATTGTCCAACGAAAGACTTGGGACTAAGAAGTGTGTTTTTTTCCTCCTCTCATATAGTTTTAACGTTTGAAAAACTTCAAAGACTATACACACACACACACATATATATATATATATATATAATATATATATATATTATATATATAATATATATATATGTATATATATGTGTGTATATATATATATTTGTTTATATATATATATATATATATATGTATATATATATTATACATATATATTATATATTATATATATATATATGTATATATATATATATATATATATATATATATATTTGTGTATGGAATTATTTTTATTAGTGATTAAAGCGTTCATTGTTGTTTTGTTTTTTTGCTTACTACTATTTCCATTGTTTCAGTTCCTAAGTGATTAAGATGCATATATTCGCATCATAATATTAATAAAAAAATATATATTTCTATGAATAGTTATGCATACATTGTTAAAACTAACAGAATTCGTCTGTTTTATTATATTTTTTTATTTTTTTGTTCAATTACTCTGATGGTTTTTTTTTGTATTAAAATCAAACAAATTAATAAATGTTCCATAGGTTTCATGAACGTTTTCGATTCTTCGTCGAATCATCCTAATGCGTCAAAAGCAAAATAAACAAACAAGCTGGAGTAAGCAGATAATATTACAAAGACGGCGGAGAAACGCGTAGACAAGGTATTTCGCGTCGTTCCAGCGAGTCGTTGACGATTTAAATTTATCAACGCTGAAATATCATCATAGAACAAATCGCATTACGTTAAGCATTTTATAAGGTGATGTTATTTATTTTTGGTTGTGGGTTTTTATGTTGATAACTTCCAGTATTTTTATTTTTTTAAATTTGTTTCGGCATGTGTAATTTTAGTGTTATTAACTAAAATTTGTCTTACATCAGAGGGCGGCCAATTGTGTGTTTGACACCTGAGGATGATTCGACGAAGAGTCGAAAACGTACATAGTACCTATGGAACATGTATTATTTTTTTTTAATAATTTTAATGCAAGATAGATCCTTTTCCTGAAACCTGGTACGACCACAAGGAAGGTATACTATAACATAACGAACTGGTTAATTGGGAGAGGAAAATTAATGCTCTTAACTTTTTTAATTATCTCATCATTTAGCATGTAAAGGAGAACCTTAATGGAATAGCTATGTATAATGAAAGCATCTTCCCATGTATTACCCCCTTCTTTGGGGGTAATTTAGTATGCTTTTTCGTCATGATACCATCACCCAGACGTTACTTCCTAATTTGATGGTAGTCTAATATATGTTTGTCCGCTATGATACCATCCTCCCAGACATTAATTTTTACCTTTAGGGGAAAGTGTACTATATGTTCGTTCGTAATGATACAATCCTCCCATGCATCACCTCTTTCTATGAGGGGGGTTTGTTTAGTCTATTTTTATTCGTAATGATCCCATCCACGCAGGCTAGCAAAAATAGTCGACCTGAGGGAATATATATTTGCCAAGATGTTCTAATAGATATTCGGATTTGGAAGTGAAGCGTCAAAGACATAGATACCTATCTATTTACTTAGAGAGATCCGAAGACGCATCGACGCAATGTTTCTTTGGTTCAAAATGAAAGACTTTTTTTCGCGGCAAAATCGCAGTGTTACTTTTTTTCTACTTTTTCTTGAGCGTATTGAATTATCTGAAAGACTGGCTTTTGTTATGATATGGTCATTATTTTGCCAATAATTCGCTTCTAGCCAGTGGCCATGTTTTCTTATCATTTTGTATATAGATATATTTTCTTGGTTTTTTTTTTGGGCGATATCTTCCTCATTATCTTCTTTTTTATTTACATGCATGCCAGCACGCACCAAATTCCAGTTGGACCTGCAAAGGGAAAAAAAAAAGAAGAATCGTTCTTGTGCAGAGAAAAACACGATTCCTCAGGCAACACGGTCGGTCGTGAACAGCGTCTTCAAAAAACTTGTCTCTTCGTTGCATTCATGTTCAGGATCGTTATAACAGCAACGGATGCGCGTGCAAACCACTCGTTAGGTGTTCAGCTTGCATATGATCGCGTGACTCGTAGCGTTTTTGTTTCTTTTATCCTTTTTCCTCGTTATAGACGATAACTCGCTGCGTGATACTTTCGTTTCATAAAACCATTTTTTTTCTTCTTTCTTCTAATTCTCTCTACCATAAACTCCTTTCTCTATGCATACTTTCTACCTTTCGTTTTTCAGTCCCTATAAAGATATAGTTATATCCAATTTCTATTCATCTCTACTTCTCTATATTGTTCTCTTATTCTTACGTGATGTGTTTCTTTGTTTCCCCAAATAAGTAAAAAAAAAAGAATATTGATGCTGACTTACTTTCAACTCTAGAAAAAAAAATAGCATGCATACAATGAAAAGAAGAATCTATTAAGATAAACCGACGTTGCTTGGGGAAGTGACTAATTATGGAAAGAAGAGAGATACTATTAAACTTAATAAACAGAAAAGAAGTACGCATACCGTATTTTAGTTAAACAAATGAAGTGTACTAGGTAGAACAGGAAGAGATAGATAGAGAGAGAACGATGGAGAATAATATTCAAGTACAATAAACACAAATCTACTTATCTCTGGCGTGATTCATATCCTTTCTTTAACTTGGGCTCTTATAGTTATATACTTTTCTAAATAAGTAGAAATAACATCGATTCTAATTTACTTTTAACCCTATAAATAAAATGCTATAAACACATTCACTTATTTTATGATGAACCCATAAAGTAAGACAGAAGTTGATTAGGGAAGTGACGAATTATGGGAAGTGAAGAGATAATATAAAACCAAATAAAAAATAAAATAAGTACACATCAGAGAGAGAGAGAGAGAGAGAGAGAGAGAGAGAGAGATGCAGAGAGAACACTGGAGAGAAATATGCGGATACAAAATACACATTTCTGCTTATCTCTGGCGAACACCTTATATCATTCTTTTACTTTAGCTCTCTTATATATATATATATATATATATATATATATATATACATTTCTAAATAAGTAGACATAGCATGGATTCTAACTTATTTTAAACGTTAGAAATACAATGCTATAAATACATTAAATTTTTTTATGATGAATCTATAAATATAGAAAGAAGTTGTTTAGGGAAGTGACGAATTATGGGAAGGAGAGAGATAGCATTAAACCAAACGAAAGAAGCAAGTAAGCATATCGTATTTTCCGTGAAGTAAATTAAATGTATTTCGTGAGAAGACAGATAGAGCGAGTGAGAGCGAAGGAGAGAGAACGAGGTAGAGAGAAATGTGGATACGCAATACACAACTTTGCTTGTGTCTTGCGACATTTCTATTTTTTTTCTTTCCATATTATAGTTATATACTTCTCTTATTTCAAGCCCCTTGTTCAAACTGTTACATCCTATCTGACATGTTGGCTCCATGCCTCTTATCTCATGTCGCATGCGAAACTTCAAACTGCGTATTCTTATTTAGGAACAAAGTATATATTTCCTTTCAGGTTCACGAACGCGCTTTCTTTGTGTTTCTATAGCTACCCTGTATTTAAATCGAAAACCTTCAGGTACGGTTCACCCAAATCGTTTATAAGTGGCATGGCGATAAACTATGCGCCTTCTACCCTCTAGGTTAGGGTTAGAGTTAGGTTTAGGGTTTAGGTTGTCGTACATTATTTCCGTTAACGTATTAAATTATCTAGCGAACTTTGATGAAAAAAAAATAAGGATGCCAATATAACCCGGACACTATTAAAGGGATTAGTAGCCTGGTGGTCCAGTGGTTCTCTGTCTGTCTGTCTGTCTGTTTGTCTATCTGTCTGTCTGTCCGTCCTGGAGAATTGTTGTAAACGTAAGAGGGATGGGGGGGGGTCGAGTAATTACTATTTAATTAATTAGTGTTTTCAAGTCAGCGTTCATAAAATGTGTATACCTTTAGAATTACGTTGGAAAATTATTTATTAATTAATTTATATTAGAAAATATTAAATAACATTAGATAACATATAAACGAAATTTCAAGACGAGACTGCGATTAGAACAGAGAAAGTGTAAAGAATCTTTCTGAGAGTATTGATTTACTCCTCACCAGGAGTTAGGCACAAGGCCAGTGTTATCTTACTCCCACAAGTAAGATGTGACCCAAGGTCGGGTCGGGAAAGTGGGGTTTGAAAAGCCAGCGCCCGAGAGGTAGGCACTCTGGCCATTAAAAATTGCCTGACTCTTACTTAGAGTATTAATTTACTCCTCTCCAGGAGTTAGGCACAAGGCCAGTTTTTATCTTACTCCCACAAGTAAGATGTGACCCAAGGTCGGGTCGGGAAAGTGGAGTTTAAAAATTGCCTGGGCAGCCCCGTCGGCATTCCCCGGTAAGGGCGCCTCAGGCAGTAAACAATAAACTTACTCCTCCCCAAGAGAGGAGGCGAAGCCTGGGAGGGTGGACCCCCTAGAACTGCACAGGACAGACCCATAGAACGGCGTAAATCAAGCCCCGAAGGCCAAGACAATCCCAGTCTATGGGGTGCAGTATCCATCGGAACAGATACTACACATTGATCTTAGCCAAAAGGTTTCAACTTCTTTATATACTGTTACTAATACACACTGAGATACCGGACGAGTTTTGCAATTTACATAATTCATTTATTTTTAACTACTAATAAATTCATATTTGCGAATATACACTTACAACTGCTATTATCAAATTTACATATGTATTTACAATATTTTCCAATAAGGTGATATTAAAAGACTTAGAAGAGAAAATCTCTAAAAAAAAATACAAATAATGGATATGTCTCATTCCCAAATTCATACAAATGATGTATTTTTTATTTTCACTGGAAGAATACCGATCAGAGAACGAGTAAAATTAACTCCCCAAACAAAACAGTTTTGCATCGTATATATCCCCTTAAGATGATTAACATGAACTTATAATTCCTACCTAACCTCATGTCTGTAATTTTGTTTTCAATTTTGACTAACATTGCTTACATGATTATAATTCGACAAAAAATACACTTAAGATTAAAAATGTTCACGCAGTAATTAAAATAAAATTTAATCTTAAATATTGGAATTTTGAAATGTTGGGTTATATGCATATTATGCACCTTAACACACTTTAAAATAGTCAAAAGAATTTGAAATTTACAGATCATATATCAATTGATGTCTAATAACTTTTATATGAGTGCGTATATATATATATATATATATATATATATATATATATATATATATGGGTGTGTGTATAAATGTTAATGTAAACCGATAAGGAAAAACCTACTCTCCAGAAATATATATATATATATATATATATATATATATATATATATATATGTGTGTATATATGTTTATATATATATATTTATATATATATATATATATATATATATATATATATTATCTTTCCTTTTACATTTCTTTATTTGTGCTTTATTATATGTCTATATCTATGCGAATTATTAATATATATATATATATATATATATATATATATATATATATATATATATATATAGTGTAAATCAGTAAGGAAAACACCTACTAGCCAGCAACAACATAAACACACATACACCTCAACCATACACTAACCCTTACGAATACGGGCCAACACAATACAAACCTAAATACTTCCACCCACACCGACCAATACAATAAAAAAAAACCTATCATACACCCCACACCACACCAACAAACCACCACAAAATACCTTTACTCAACAACCCCTACCAAAATCACCCAAGTAAACCTTACAACAATTACCCACACCCACCACACCAACAGATGAAACCTTCATACAACAACCTCCCACCCTACCACACACAACAAAACAGACCCTACAACCACCCAACACACCAATGGATACAATCGAAATACTCCAAACACTACCCACATCATCAAACAAAACAACCATATAACAATTCCTACAGACATAAACTTACACAACAATACAGACCCCACAACTACGTCCACCATCAAGAACCTCTACCAAGATACCCCAACCCGAAACAACTAACTCACAACAACAACACATTCAAATATACCAAAATAAACCCTTATAACAACACACACAACGCCAATTATAACAACACGCACGACACCAATTTTGCCAGAAACCAACACAATCCTCTAAAACACACACAATATATAGAAAGCAATCACTCTTCAACAACTCCTCAAATCAACGAAACAAACAACACTCATCCTCATTTTTTAGAAACCCCTCCCCGGACAACAATCCCAGATTAGACAATTTAAAACCCAAAATTATCAATTTATCCACATACACATTTACAAAGGAGGAAATAGAAATACTAAAATTAGGCCTCAAATTCTGCCCGACTCCCAAAAGTAATATCACGGAACTGAGGAAGGACCTTAAAGAATTTGAACGCAAATTTAGACTAATAGAAACACTAAACAATAAAGATAACAAAACAGATCAGTCATTAGTGAGAAACAAATCAACATATTTCCCTAACAAACACAACAATACGAAAGAACTAAACACCTACTTTGAAAACCTATGGAACATCAACCCTCAGAGTAAAACTAAACCTACCAGTAACCTAACATCTAAACAAAACCAAGCACTAGATAACATCCTAAATAATAATAACATAATTATAAAAGAAGCTGACAAAGGCAGTGCGTTAGTCATCATGGACAAACATTACTATAAATCGAAAATTACAGAGGTACTAGAAAACAATGATTACTACAAATCAATTAGCACCAACATTGATAACAACACCATTTCAAAAATCACAAAACTTTGCACAACATACAATAATATACTAACAAAAAAAGAAAAAGATTTCCTAACAAACTTCATGATTAAAATAAACAACTTCTACGGACTACCTAAGATACATAAATCAAATGAGATAAGGAATGCCATCAACACACAGGCATCAGAATATATTAGTGTCCCGAGTCCTAGTGACCTTACATTTAGACCCATAGTAGCAGGACCATCATGCCCAACAAGCAGACTGAGTAACTTAATTGACATATTACTACAACCATTCACCGATCAAGTCAAAAGCTACATAAGAGACGACATACACTTCCTAGGCTCCTTACCACAAATAGTAAATCCCGGGACCAAATTAGTTACATTTGACGTCAGCAGCTTATATAGCAACATTCCCCATGACTTAGGTAAACACGCAATATCACACTGGATGGACAAACACCCACAAATACTACACCACAGATTCACCAAACAATTCATCCTCGACAGCATAGACATTATTCTCAACAACAACTCCTTTGAGTTTAATAACAAAAACTACATCCAGATTCTAGGTACAGCAATGGGAACCAAAATGGCACCAACATATGCCACCCTAACACTAGCCTACCTAGAGAAGATCTTATATGAAATAATAGAAGACATATATGGACAGAATATTCAAACTCTCTTCATAAAATCTTGGAAAAGATACCTGGATGATTGTTTTATCCTCTGGGAACCCACATGGGGGGACATCAATAAATTACACAACATACTACAGAACCTACACCCCAAGATTAAATTCACCATTGAACACAGTCAAACAGAACTACCCTTCTTAGATGTATTGATTAAAATTAAAAACACTCACATAATCACAGACATCTACCACAAACCCACAGACACCCAACAATATCTCCATTTTAGAAGCCATCACCCCAAAAGCTGCCTAAAATCTATACCCTACTCCCTAGCACGCAGGATCTGTACTATAGTCAGTGACAAAGACCTCCGGATTGTCCGACTGGAGGAACTACGGAAAACTTTAAAAAGAAGAGGATACCCGCTACAAATAATACATAAAGGTATAGAACTAGCAGAAAACATTCCATTAGAACAATTACGAATCCCAAAAAAACGAAACAAAGAACAAATATTGGCATACATCTCTACACACAACAAAAACAATCCAGAATTATTCACAGAAATAACAAGAAACCTAACCCTACTCAACCATAACAACAAACTAAACGACATATTAAAAACAACAAAAATAATAAAAAGCAAACGCCAACCGAAAAACCTCAAACAAATTTTAACCTCATCTAAACTCAACCAACACACAATACAAGGGGTCACAAAATGCAACAAGGAAAGATGTGGGGTCTGTGACATAATAATGGAGGGGAACTCATACACATTTAAAAACCCAACACAAACATTCACAATAAAAAAAGACCTTAACTGCACCTCCAGGAACGTTGTCTATGTGCTAGAATGTACAACATGTAATGAAGCTTATGTAGGTGCGACAAAAACATTTAACAATAGAGTATCTTTACATAAAAGCAACATTAAAATCAAAGAAAACCGTAAATTATTCGTCTCCCAACATGTGCACTCATGCAGCGGAGGAAAATTCAAAATAATGCCAATTTTCCAAAGCCAAGACTACACTTACTTACTAACACAAGAAAAAAACTTCATACTTAAATTTAATCCAACATTAAACAGATCATAACTCTAACAACACACACTTTAATCACACTTTATCCACCTCTAGTTAAGTACAAACATAAATAACTATTTATAGTTATCTATAGACTGGAAAATTCTTATTCAAGGAAGATAATATTAGTACATAACTTCTTATTGCGCACTTCTACACAGCTATGAGTCAAATAGCAACTTGTGTTAAATGAATCATTTACAATAGACATTAAATTTGCACATAAAATACCGAACTATGAAATCGGCCAAACCAAGTTCAAATCTATTTGGACCGTTTGCATTAATTTATCTTTTGCAAATATGTGTGTATATGTATGTGTGTGTGTGTGTATGTATGTATGTATGTGTGTATATATATATATATATATATATATATATATATATGTATATATATATATATATATATGTGTGTGTGTGTGTATATGTATGTATGTGTATATAATTCAACCTTTATCCCCCTCTCTGTCACTATAACCACACGCCTGTGGGTGCGCGCGCATGGGTGTGTGTGTGCGTGTTTGTGTGTGTGTGTGTGTATGTATCGCCCACCTATTCACAAGACTCAAGATTAGACCACACATACGGACACACACGCACGCAGACACCACTTCAACTTTTGGAGACAAAAAGCAATTAAAAGTATCAAATTTCAAAAGAAAATCTCCCGCACCCTAGAAGGCTAAGATGACCGATGGATCATGGATGAGTAACACGCACTTGACCAAGAGAAACAGGAAAAATGACAAATAAAAAATAAAAATAAAAATCAAAGATACCCACACACCCGCAAACCCACGCATGCGCAAAAACAAATAAAACAACATTTGCTCGAATCGAAAGACATTTCTTCAAATGGATTTTCATATCTGATGAAAGCGGGCCACCGCTTGAAACGCGTTATATATATAAAATCATAAAATGGTAAAATAATAAATAAATGTTGAAAAAAACAACAAAATAATAAATAAATGTTGAAAAAAACATTCTACAAATGTTGGTAGCCTTACTCCTTTACATATATATTTATATATATATATATATATATATATATATATATATATATATATATATATATATATATATATATATATATATTCATATATATATATATATATATATTTATATATATATATTTATATATATATATGTATATATATATTCATATATATTTATATATATTTATATATATATATATATTTATATATATTTATTTATATATATATATCATTATGTGTGTATATATATATAGTGTTAACAAAGAGGGAAAAATATGTTAATTAGTGAACAAAAAAAAAGTACCTGTGAAATTATGGAATATACAGAGTTGAGAAAAGGAGGTTGAGAAAAGACGAAAATACATGTAACTTGCCAAAGGAATATTTTACATTTAAACAATCACTATAATACCAATAAATGTAGAGATACGAACTGGAAAAAAAACTAGTAACACCTAGGGAAAGGACCTAGAAAAAATGAAAATATACTTAACACTTAGACCATACAACATGTGTAATGATGAAAACAGACAACATATTAATAAATGCATTTGCAACCCACATATAAATGAAAAGGGGATAAAAAATCACATGCAGCCACAGCAGTATCCGCTGATACCCCACAAAAGTGCTATGTTAAGAAGGATTGAGAAAATCGAGAATTTAAAATTCGAAGAAAAACAACCGTCGTTCCTAACAAATAATTAATGGTAAACGGCTGTTGCAATGACACTAAATAATTTGCAAAGGAACTCAAAATTGATAGGAAGTGCTGAAAAACTATAGAGGCACATTGTCACTCAGACTCCAGGCTTGCTCATTTTCAGTGAGCAACTACTGATAATTGAATCTGTGAAAACTCGTAGTGAGTAGATAATAATAATAATAATAATAATAATAATAATAATAATAATAATAATAATAATAATAATAATAATAATAATAATTATAATAATGATTATAATAATAACTATAATAATAATTACAACAATAATTATGATAATTACAATAAAAATAATAATAGTAATAATAATAAATGAAATAATAAAGATAATTATGATAATTAAAATAATAAAAATAATAGTAATAATAACAATAATCATAACAATATTAATAATAATTATAATAAGAATAATAATGATAGTAATAATAATGGTAATATTAATAATAGCAGTAATTATTATAATTATGATAATTAAAATAAAAATGGTAATAATGATAATTTAAAAAAATAATGATGATGATAATAATAATGATGATAATAATAACATGAATTATAATTATAATAACAAAAAAACTACAATAATAAAAATAACTATAAAAAATAATAATAATCATAACATTAAAGTAAAGTAAGTTATTGTTTTAGTGATGCAAGTAACTCTTAACCGATATATCACAGTTCATAATGTTTTGTATGAAATACAAGTTGAACAGATAATAGTATATAAGCAAGTAGCGATGTTTTAACAATAGGCTTCTAATAGAAGTAATACAAGGGAGACAATCATAAGAATCACAGAAAATAACAATAATATGCGATAGAAAATAAGAAAGATTGCAACTAGTCAAGATAAAACTTGTCAGAAAATGTGTATGTAAAACGAATAGGAATATCGCAAAGGTAGGGATTATTTGTGAGATAAGTATTAAATTTAGAATACGTATCACGAAATTTACTTTGAAAAATAAATATGCCATGAAAAAAATAAAGGAATGCAACGAAAAATAGATGATGAAACCTCTGTATAAAGTTATATACATATAATATTTTTAAAAAAATATTATATGACTTTCTAATAATATAAGTGTTAGCAAAAGTACATTGATTTAAGAATAATTTTTTTTCAAAAGTAGTGATTGAATTTATACTGTTTTCGCTCTTAGACCACTAATATGATCGAGTTTAAGAAAATATTTTTCACAGCTGCTTGTTGAAAAAAATAACTTAAAATAAAAACAAAGATGTTAGCGTATTTGTTTTGAACTAGCGGGACCCGTGTAAATTAAAAGAAATGATGGGTTCCTAACCTATACATGTTTGAATAAAATATGATAAGATTTGACTTGCATATTTATATTTAAGAATGAACAATGCATGAAACAATTTACAAAACTTCTTTACATACAATATTTCTACTGAAGGTAATATTTCGACGACTAAACCTGTTTTTATTTAAATTCAATTTGGCTCCAATTCATGAGTAGCATACAAAGATTCGGAAGGTCGTTGCTTTTGATGTATATGTGACACACAAAATAACACACACGCTATCGTATTAATATGTGTCTTCCCCTCCCTACCTGATAAGTTTTAGGAAAAGTACAAGGATTAAAGAATAAATATTTTTTTCACAAGTAGTGATGGAATTGCTAGTGTTTTCGCTCGTAGACCCCTAATATGATAGAGTTAAAGAAAATATTTTTCATAGCTGCTTGTTGATAAAACATAACTTAAAATAAAAAAAAACGAATATATAAGTGTATTAGTTTTGAATTATTTGTTTACATGAGTATTGATTATTTATATTTTTCAATACGGACTACTGTTCCAATCTTGGATGTTATTCTATTATCATTTGTCCGAAGAAACTCCAGCCCTTCATCAGATAGTGTAATCGCACGTACAGATTCCCGAGTTCGACAAGACGCTCCTGAAGAAGGTATGAGATTTTTTCAGTCGAAACGTTGTAAGAAATACATTGAAGATTTGAACGATAGTGCGAATAGTTTTAATAATACAAATTAGCTTATTCGTTGTTTTTTTAAAGTATTTTTAATTTGGTCTTCTATCGTCAATACTTCTAATGGATGTATATTCTTTATTTCCAAAATATTCCCTATACAAACAAATGTCCAATATCTTCTTTCATGTTATTTTTATCGTTTTTATCGCATTCAGTTTCTTTCTATTTTCGCCTCTTTGTATATCTCTATTTTGTGTTGTTTATATTGTATAGTTCTATATTTTTCATTCGATATAATTATGTTCATATGACCGTTCTTCGTTTCTCCGCTATCTTATTCTGTAAAATAATCCTTGCATTCTGCGAGCGTCGCCATAGGTCTTCCCTGTTTCCCATCAGCCCTGGAAGGATTGTCGTCTCCACCCGTGCACAAACGCACAAATAATCGGGAATAATTAAATAAATGATCATGTAAAGATTGATGAAGGCATCTATGTTTATGTTTTATTTTGTAAATAAATTGATTCTGGAATACAAGAATATGCAGGGTGGTTCCAAAAGAATACTGTGTCATGAAAGTATATAATTGTTTAGATATATGTTGCTGTTTAATTCGTACAACTAATAATTCTAAACTCCTATGTTATAGACATGCTATATTGAAATCCAACGCATTTTAAAAAATACATTTTACTAATAGTTTTCACTATTTAGTTAAATAGTGTTTAAAACATAGTTGCTACATGTTGTTATATTAATACCACTTATGGTAAATGGCGTAATTGTGTTCAATAGCGCATCTAGTCAAACAAACACGTTGAATTTGTCGAAATGCGTGTGTTGTACATTGATGTTCTGCCTGAAAAAAAATCGACGAATACTTTTAGTAGAAAAACATGATAACCTATCTTAATTGTTTAGGTGTGTCGATCTAGTAGAGTCGGTGAAAATTGTTAGTTGTAGAAAAGAGCGTAGTAAATAACGAACGTTTATCTCTCGAATTCTCTAGCCAACTCCTTTCTGTCGATCCGAATTCGAGCCGGTTAATAAATTTATTGTTACCACTGCATTCTCAAATAGATAATTGTTAAATGTTGTTATAATAATACAACTCATGGTAAACTATGCACCCCTGTGATGATCGGAACACGTTGAATTTGTCATAAGAAGTAACATGTTATAAAAATGACCTTCATAATATCTAATTGTTAAAATGTGTGTTGTTATTTTATTCAAACAACGTTATAATGCTAAACTCATATCTCATAGACATGATATACAGAAATCTACCATATTTTATTAAAAATAGTTTAGAAATATATTTCAATATTAATTTTAATAGTGTTTGATATATAGTTGTGAACGTTATAATAATACTACTGATGGTAAATGACGAACTCGTGTTCAATAGCGGGTCTCGTAGAACTATCAGAACACGTTGAATTTGTCTAGCTATAAATAATTTGTTAAACATAAGTTCATGTGTTGTACATTGATGTTCGGCCTGAAATAATAACGACAAATACATCTAGTAAAAAATGGCATATCTTTATTGTTTATGTACGCCGCACTAGTAGAGTCGGTGAATCTTGTTAGTTGTGGAAAAAGCGTAGTAAATAACGAACGTTTATCTCTCGAATTCTCTAGCCAACTCTTTTCTGTCGATCTGAATTCGAGCCGGTTAATAGATTTCGGACTCAACCTCATTCTCAAATATCACGTCTAGTCCGTGCTTTCGCCTATGAACACAATGCATCCTAGCTTTCATCGGAACGTGGATGCCAGTTATGCACTCTATATTTAGCGAACGGTTGTGTTTCTTCTGGTGTCTCTGCCGTAGTTTTTACACATGTATCTACGTCAAGTAGCCGGATGTTATTCTTATACACAGCTGAGACAAGTGTGAAGACATTCATCGTATTTTATAAGTAATGAGATAAATATGATTATAGCGCTATAGTAATGAAGTGTATACTATCAGAATACATACTATCTGTTTATATAACAGATATTATCGTTTATGTAAAACTGTTTCAATTGAAAAAGAAATATTAAATAAAATCACATTTTCTCTAAAATCAGTTACAAAACTGAGCAGACTTAATGTATCGGCATTCCTTGCAGAAGCTATAATATTCACATGTTCCTCATTCATCCGTTTACCATATTTGATTATCAATCAGGTCATTGAATTGATTGTAAATACTACTCGACACGATTTTATGGTTCAATTTCTTTATAAATTTTTTGATAGGAAAATATTTAAAAACACCGTATTATGTATACTTAATACTGCACTATGTTTGGGTGGATGTTATTATCGCTTGTAAGACGTTTCCTTAATCAGAAGTCTAGCTGGGCAAAGATAATGTTTCAACTACTTACGTCCCGATCGTCATTTAATGATTTCACAAGACTTCGACTGTACATATCCAACAAGTTTAAGTGACAGAATTGATGAATGGTTTTGGTGGGAAAAATATAGTCCTTAAGACTGAGCTCAAAAGGGGAACACTATAATCTGTTTTTTAGTTTTTAGTTGACCAAATTTGTGATATATCATGGTCAATAGTTTATCTTTTTCCTGTGAGTTTAATTACAGGCACGATAATAATATCATATAGAAAGAATAACACAGATATCAGTTTATTTTTGTAAAAAAAAAGATTTTCAAGTAAGTATTTCCCCCTTGGATGGAGAAACAGTTAAGATGTTACTAGCCACACTCTAGTGTATCGTTAAGTTCATTGTTTGTGCTCGACTGAGGTCAGATCTTTTGTGCCCTTCATGAAAAACATTGACGGCTCGAACTCATGTAACTACAACCTCAGAAAATATATTTTTATTTCTATATATGTACCAAAAACGAAACGGAACAGAACTTCCAAAAACAAAGTTTATTTCCTAGAACATCCAATGTGTTGAACTTGCTTCCCAACCGACTGCTTTATGGTCGTCTTCAAGTCTAATCAAAAATATATTTATTGAACCTTCCTCTTCGAAAAAATTGAGTCTATTAAGCAATCCCCATACCCATTCAACTTATTGTGTGAAAGCTTCTGTTGCAGGGGGCCGACCTGCAACCAGCAATCCTCATACACTTTTATTTTCGGACCATTATAAGCGATTATCTATCAGTAAAAAACTTATTGCTGTATGTTCAATTTTTAAATGAGAGATACAAAACTGTGATTGGTTGAATAAAAACTTAAGTTAGGGATAATAATTTTTGAAAGAGTTCGCCATTAAATTTACTCGATAAGACGCAAGTCTAGAACTTCTCATCAATGGAAAACATTACGACGGGGTTCCTTTTTTTATGACTACAACATTGTTGGCTTTAAATATAATGTCAACAAAAACTTGCCATAAGCGGTCAGCATAAGTAATCGAATTTTTCTAATTCCATTCATTATTTTCAATCCTCTCATAATATTCTTCCTCATTCAACAAACATGCGATCCATCTTATATATCATTATACTTGACTGGCTTTTGACCTTGATAAGTATTGCTGATTAGTAAAATAATGTAATGGTCATGTACACATTTTTTCTCATGGTAGGACGGAAAACGAAATAGACACTGTAAAGTTGAAAAAATTTATGGAGAAACAATTCCATGCGAGTCCTTAAATAATAATATGACATAGCTTTATTAGATGTTGTAAATATCAGTAGAAGATAAGTCCCCGACAACCAGTCCTAAAATTGGTGTTTGCTGTCGGACTGAAGTATGATTCTGTTTAGAACCAATCCCAGCAAGTTCAGTCTCTCATTAACTTCGGTTGATTGAAGATGTCGGGATGGGGTAATGCCAGTGGAGGATTCGTTCTCGACAATCAGTCCGGCAGTAACTGGGCCATTTCGGTGGCCTTTTATCTGCCGGGCTGAGGTATACTGTCCTGGGTTGTTCTAGCAGGTGCAACCTCCTAGGCTTTTCCTCCCCTCTTTGGGGTGGAGTAAGTTCATCGTTTACTGCCTGAGGCGCCCTGAACGGGGCATGCCAACGGGGCTGCCCAGGCTATTTTTGCTAGGCCAGAATGCTCCTTCTTTAGGGGCGCTGGCTTGTCTCTTACCCCACTTTCCGACCTTGTGTCACATACTGCTCCTGTTGGAAGCGATTAAATACCTGGTCAGGCTGTTCCTTCTCTTTTTGAGAAGGCGTTAGTTTATTGCTAATCTCTCGAGGCAAATATACAGGGTATTACCAACGCGGCTGTTTAAGCATTTCTGTAAGCCAAGGTACGCTTCTTCTAGTGCGCTGTCTTGTCAAAACCTCACCTGACCTTGTGTCTTACATCCTCAAGAGGAAGTAAATAAATTATAAACATTCGTCATAGTCTATGTTCATCTATTTATTCATTATGCAGGTCTCAGTTATGAAGAAGTATCACTTCCAAGATGGCGACCAAGAATGCCTTTACACGTTGGGAATCAAAATAGAACAACTTAGACGACCATGAAAGAATTAACATCAAACAGACTTAAGAAGCGTCGTAAAGTCGGCATTTATTTATTCATAGAACCCTTCTCTTTAAAATGATATGTTTATATTAGGAATGTCAACCATGGATTTCTGAAAGTCTTAAAAGAAGAAAATTCGATGTGACATGGAAATGGTTCTATGTATATCGACGCGGTGTATGGAATCAGAAATTCAAATTCAACTCACGTCATTGCTGTTGCTTCATTTATGAACTAATATCCCGATGGTCTGGCTATGTCATATAAATAAATGGCCATCGAACTCCAAAGCAGATGTCATTAAGGAAACAAATACATCGGCATAGAAATAGATGGTGTCTAAATAAGATGTGTAAAACATGTGCTGGTGAGAAGTCTCTGGTAGGGTCATATATGCCGGAATACGTATCGAAGCAGTAAGGGACAGAAGAGTTAAAGTTATATCAGAATAGTGTACACTCACCGTCAGAAATAAGGAAAATAATTCGCCAATGTCTGTACTAATAGTCATTTTATGTACCTTCCTCCTACTAGGTAAGATGTGACACAAGGTCGGGAAAGTGGGATTTGAAAAGCCAGCGCCCGAGAAGGTGAGTATTCTGGCCTACAAAAAAGGCCCGAGAAGCCCCGTCGGCATCACCAGGTAGGGGCACCTGAGGCAGTAAGCAATAAACTAAATCCTCCCCAAAGCGGGGAGGTAAAGCCTGGGAGGGTGGACCTCCTTAAACTGCACAGGGCAAACGCATAGACCGGCGGAAATCAAGACCCGAAGGCCAAGAGGATACCGGTTTATAGGGTGTAGTTTACTCGGAACATATACTACACTTTGATCAAGGAATAGTAATATTTCTCTAAAATAGCGGCTCAATCTGTGAAGTCAAAAACGTAAGTAAGAAAGAAAACGGTTCAAACTGGAAAGTTAAAAATGAAATAAAAAGAAAGAAAAAAACGTATTAATCAGTATAGAAAGAAAAAAAATAAAAGAAAATAACCGTCTCATTAGTGAAATAGAGTGAGAGTGTTAATTTTAACGCATTTAAGACGGCGAAGCGATGTATTTGCTTTCTTTTTCAGTAAACACTTAGAATGGTTTCGTCCGGGCAGTATATATATATATATATATATATATTGGTAATATAAGAGACTAATGTTGAGACTACTCATGTCTAGATATCCTGTGGTAGATCCTTTAAATAGTCCGAATTAAGATGTTAGTTTCGGAGGGGAATTGGCTGATGAATTTGCCATAGTTTAGTATTGTCTTCATAGTACTTTCAGACCCATCTGTTAATATTTACAAAACAAATCAAATAAGTTTCCCTTGCTTCCGTGTTTTTTTCAGAATATTTATTATAAAATTCATGATGACCCGTTTATTAGATTAAGTGATTCACCAATATATATATATATATATATATATATATATATATATATATATATATATATACAACATTTTGATTAATATTTTGAAATTCTTACCCAAATACACATGTGTTACATCCTTTTTCTGATGAGGATAATTGTTATAACCCTAAACCTAAAACGTTACCCTTACCCTAAACCCTAACCCTTACCATACCATTCAAAACCCCAGACCCACGTATACATTTTAGCTGTCTGAACGCACAGAACTATGCGGCCAACCCAATAATAACGGAAAAAAGAAGAGAAAATGTAAGTCTATCTAACAGTGTTCAGCGAGACGGTTATATATATATATAAATATATATATATATATATATGTATATATACATATATATATATATATATATATATATTTATATATATAAATATATATAGAGAGAGATAGATAGAGAGATAGAGATAGTGAGACAGAGAGAGTGAGAGAGAGAGGTATTTTCTGTCTTTAGTTTTAGTTCAAAACTTATTGTATAATTGTATGGATTGTAATGTACTGTACAATTACATTGAACAATTATTATGAAGAATGAGTAAAAGGAAACAACCGAAAACGGGCGTTTCTTGACTAAAATATCATTTTGGGGGTATTCGGGTACTTCACATCTAACAATCTCCCTGAGTTTGTAAATGGGATGTAAGAATGCATTGTTCACAATTATGTACATAGGCCTTTCGTTTAATTATAAATACTATTAAGAAAAAGAAAGAAAGAAATGTTAACTTATTTTCCAGTGTGTTCCGAAAAAGTCATTTGACAAGAAGAGATGCTTCTGGCGACGGGTGTTAAACACAACATAACATAATCGATTGTCAAAAGAGAAAAATAATTGTCGGATCCAGCAAAAGGTAAATAAATATAAATAATGCATCTGGCATCAAGAACACACCATGATCGAAAAACATAACATACTGTGATCAATGTTAAATGTTAAAATAAATGTGAGATGTATGCAAAGGTCATTTGCCAAGAGATTAATGCAGCTGCCATCGAGACGAACCCAGAGAAGACAACACGAACATGTGGGATTGTCATTTATTGAACGCATTTAAGACAGCAGGACGTAAATACATTGACAGTGCTGGTCCATGGGTGTGTTTAATATGGTCACAAATTGTTATATAATAACAACGCGAAATTGTTATCGAGAGTGGGCTGGCGATTTGGGACCGAGGGGAATCACCCGTCAAATTCCTTGACGTGCATCTTTCTCCTTAGAACACAAAATACGGCACCGCCACAGACAATAAAAGTATATCGTATTATTTAAAATATAAATGTGTCGATTATCGGTTATGTACAGCATTAATATAATAGAAAGAAGCTGATATAGTCACTATCCACTGTTAGAAATGACGATTATAGCAGTGAACTACACGGATAAATTGTATTAACTTAAACATTTTAAAATACTGTTCATCGTTTATGTAATGTTATTTATTGTAGGTCGCTTGGTTTTAATAAAGATGGCTTTAAATTGTGAACGTTTTTTTGTAACGGCGCTGGTTTGTTTTTTTGGCGTTTAACGACTTCACATGACACGTTTTCGATTGTTTTTAGTATTTTTCTTCTTTTCTCCAACTTTTTATTTTTCTTATTCGAAAAGAATTGATACTTATGGTACATTCATTGTTTTGATGTTGACACTAACATGAGGAAAATTGAAAACGTTAGAAACCGGTAAAATGTAGTATTCAAACAATATCTGGATGAGTGTATGCGCATATGCGTGCAAATAGACACACACACACAAACATGAATTAATAAAATTATATACACATTAGAATCGCCTACACGGATTAACCTGTGTTTTAATGTTAGTACATCTTGATGGGACTGTAAAAAATGTACTAACATCGAAACGCAGGTTAGTGCGTGTAAGTTGTTCTAATGTTTATATACTTTTATTTATTTATAAAGCTCTACTTTGTATCAAGTACTTTTGAAAAAATATTGGTTTTAAGTTTATTGTATCAATATATTTGAACTTAATTGTATATATATATGTATATATATATATATATATATATATATATATATATATGTCTGTCATGTTTAGCAATATTTTTGGAATCAAAAAATGTTGCCTAAATACACACACAATATAAATATGCACACACCTACACACACACACACACACACACACACACATATATATATAATTATATGTGTATAGCTGTAATCAGTTAACAGAAAACAATAAGCGTGTGTAATAATAATCATGTTTTTTATTTTTGTATGTTGGGATAGTCTGTAAGAAAATTTTCAGGAACCATTCTCTTTTTCAAGCCTTCTCTGAAGTGTGGTCTGATAAACTTGCTGCTCTGGTGCCCCCACAACGTAAATTGACTAGACCAACCCGATAATCTGCCAAATCCTATCCATTAACTGTGGGGGTCCCCAGATGCCGAAGAGCTTTCTACTCCAAAAGCTTTTTATCCTCGTACTGGTGGACTCTGGAACGCCGCCACTTCCCCTGTTTTCTCTGCATGAAAGTATAAAATTAATGTAAACAAACATACTGCTGCACAGCTCCAAATTTAGGTTGACTACTTTCAGTCGACACTCTTCAAGGTAATCGTCGATTATGAAGGGGAATCACGGTTAAAAACGTGGTCAAAAGGCCATAAATAATTATCGAGAGTATTAAAAAGAAAATTATTAAAAATTATTAAAAATATATATATACATATATATAAATATATATATATATACACACATATATATATATATATATATATATATATATATATATATATATATATATATATAAAGTTAATCCAACAGAAGATATAAGAGGCAACGAATATATTTTAATTAGTGAAACATCCGGATAAAAACTGAAGCTCAATATACTTGATAGAGCACTAATAGCATAATACAAAATAATAATATAAGGTGTGAATGCTTCTCTTCAGAGGACAATTACCGTAGTGTGTGTTATATACTTTAATGCATTTTTGCATATATTTTTATATATTTTCACAGTGTCACCTGCAGTGATGTCACTGCGGTAATGGTCCTCTGAGGAGAAGCATTTTCTTTGAAAACTTATGAGTTAAGGACTTTAAGATACTTTGCCTGAACTTTGAATTCTAATAAAATTTGATTTGACCCTTATTTTATTATTTCGATTTCATATCATGCTATCTTGGTGGCTCGATAAGATGGTATTCTCTTATTCTGGATTTTTTTATGATAGGGTTTGTTAATCGATCACTCTATATCGCATTCTCTTGTATACCCAGCTCAATTCTACCATATTACTAAGTCTGTTTTTGTCTTTGACGTTTCGGGTAGAGATATACACACAAATTGAATAGTCGCACTTTTCACATGAGCTAAGTGTGTTATTCTCTTGCTCATTCAATCCCAGTTTATCGATCTTCAAAGCAACGCCCGACCGGTTCCGTCATCACCCACCAAAGAATCTCAAAGGCACCGCGGGAACATAGATTACAACTCTATTCCATCATACCTGCTCCTTTTACACATATCTAAACGTAACCCTGTGCCAAGTATTAAAGAAGCTTTTGGTCGGTGATCGAGCGAATTCTACAAAATTCCATGATGTGCATATCCGCCTATTTGAAGGTAGATAATACGTCAAAGTGCAAATATATCTATTCTGGCATCGACATGAAAAGCCGAATATGTAGATGAAAAAAGGCTTAATCAATCGCTTGATCACATCCATCCATAAATATATATATATATATATATATATATATATATATATATACGTGTGTATAAATATATATTATATACATAGTTTTACGAAGTGTTCTTATGATAATATGTAAATATGTATGCACCCTTAGCGTATATATATATATATATATATATAGATATATATATATATATATATATATATATATATATATATATAATTTAAGTATATCATGTATTCACATGAAATTTTATAAGGAGATATGATTTGTTATGAATCAATTTTCAATATTTACTTCAACAGTACTCGATAAGTGTGTAGCAAACAGCTGCCTACACAGAAGGCTAACGATTAATAAATAAATAAACAAACATGTAAAAAAAAATAAACTAAACTAAAACCTAACAATTTAAAAATTAAAACACAAAATAGAAATACAAGAAACCATGTGTTAAAATAAATTCACGTATTATATTGACACAACAAAGAAACAGGATATAGACCAGTCTATAGAAAATAAAACGAAAGAACAGGATATAGGAAGTAACACTAACAAGAACTTTGTTCGTGGGAATCCCAACGATTAGCTGAGAGAACAACAAAACATCTGATTGGTTAACTAGCTAGCCGTGTATATAAAAACACCCGGCAAAAATAATTATTTGCATTTTAGCCTGAAGATTCCACCGGAGATGAAACGCGGGAGCCTCTGTTTAGCTTAATTGTAATATAATATATATATTATGTAATTATACATATATATGTATATATTTATATATATATATAAATTTTATATATATATATATATATATATATATATATATGACTATATGTTTATGAGTCTGTTTTTTGTATATATAATTTTATGATTATAATATCTATTTATGTATGTTTATATTGAATTATATATATATATATATATATATATATCATTTAATATAACAATACATAGTTAAGAAAAGTTGGTTGTCATTTGCGACAAAGCGAGTTCCGTGCGGGTGTTGAACACTGTTTAGAATAATAACACTGTCCTCTACTTCCACGAATAAGTGAATCTAAATGACAAAATACTGTATGTGCTGATTGACTGTAGCCGTGTTGTCTCGAGCGTTTATTGCGAAATTTGAGCCTGAATCTACGAACTGTGTTCGATCCCATGCGAGTGCCTAGAAATACCACTCCTGCACTAATGAGGGCAAAAGGCCCGGACGATATCGTGTGTTTGTAATAACCACTTTAATATTTTATAAAAAATATTTATATAAATATATATATATATATACGTTTAAATCTATCTATCTATCTATCTCTATATATAGATATATATAAAAGGTAAAGGTAAAGGTCGCATAGCCTGGACGCGCACGAGTTTCGTTGCCGACATCGCACACTGCCCATGGCCGTAGCGGCGATGATTTGTTAAGAATCACCGTGTCTAGGGCACAGCATATGGAAGGCGGAACCCATCCCTCTCCTTCCGCTTCCTTGAACCTTCCCTGAGTTTTAGTCAGGTACCCATTTTCTGCTGGGTGGACAGAGGGAGTTTTCAGAAAGTTCGAATGCCGTGAGTGGGATCTATATTCTAACTCTGCCTGATGATATCTAAGTTTGTAATAGCTGTTGATCGATAACATCGACATGCCATATATATATATATATATATATATATATATATATATATATATATAATTATTTTTATTTAAACAGACATGTACAAAATCTGCGACACTTGCATGTCGATGTTATCGATCAACAGCTATTACAAACTGAGATATCATCAGGCAGAGTTAGAATCCCATCATATTTGGGAAGAAACCAAATATGATCTAGAGTAAAGATCGGATTTTAACTGCCAGTGCTGCAGATTTTGTACATGTCTGTGTAAATAAAAGTAATTATATGCATAATTATATATATATATATATATGTATATATATATATATATATATATAGAGAGAGAGAGAGAGAAAGAGAGAGATGTTTATTATCCACAGGCGCATATGTTTCATGTTTACATGGAATCGTCAATGGGGCTCATATCACTGAAGCACCGGTCAGACGATGCGAAACCTGAACCCGAGGAACTCTAATCTGACATTCGTATCTAGTAAGCCACTGGGCCAGGCATATATAATAAAAGAGAAATAAGGCGTAATGCTTATTAATGAATATAATGAGTCTCAGATAGTGTGTAATCTGCCAAAGAGAGATAGCCGACGCCATTTTATCCTAAACAGAAATATTTCATATTGCTCTAAAAGTGCTCGACAATTTTTCGAAATTCATTTTTATAAATATGTGTTTGTAATCCACAGACATATGTGTTTCGGGTTAACTAACAATCATCAGTCTGGCTTATAGAACTGCAAAGGCGATTGAACGATGTTAACCCTGAAGATGAGTATTGATTTACTCCTCTCCAGGAGTTGGGCACAAATCCAGTTTTTATTTTGATGAGTAACTGTAAGTACAATATCTTAATTATTCGGTCAGCGTAGCAGTCATACTTAATATGAGAGATATAAATTCTATATTTTATTCTTTCTATCTGTGTTCTATCTGCTAAATGGGAGAAGTTTCACAAAACGTGCAATTTTAGCGATGATACGACATTTTAATAGAGAGTAGATTGACTCTTCAAACAACACATGATACGAAGAATGACAAGATGGATATCATTGACAATGCATTTACATAGAATTCATATAGTCTGTTCGTGTTCAGGACAATACATTTCCAACAACATTTAAAGAAATTATACGAAGGAGCGAAACGCGTGATAACTAGAATAGTTCGTGTTCTATTGTATTTAACCATAGTTTCACAGTTATCTCATTCGTTATAGTTCGAAATATGCAAATAATAAATGTGTTACATTCAGTATATATGTACAAGTTACAGTTAACCTGACGTGTATAATCTATTATACACACCTGTTGCTGCGTGCCCAGGTTTTTGATCGCCTGTGGGTATTATAACTTGACGCTGATTTTTAGTTTATAAAAAGGTTTATTAATCAGAAATGTACAGTCACAGCGAAACAAAAGAGAGATAGAGAAAAGGTTGTTTTAAAGTGGCAAGGAACGTGTGTGCGTGTGATCGCGATAAAGACATAACTATAGATAGATAGATAGATCGATAGATCGATCGATAGATAGATAGATAGTTTTTTCTCGCTAATACTTAATTTTTAATGAGTTCATTTGTTAATCAGTTAAGTACAGTATCAGCGAAACCAGAGAAAGTGCTCGTTCGTTTAAAGTGAAGAGTTACCTGTCTGCGTGAAAAATAAAAATAGATAGATAGATACGTACATAGATAGACAGATAGATTGATAGATAGATAGAAATAAAAAAATAGATATAGATAGATAGATAGATACATAGATAGAAAGATAGATAGATAGATAGAGAGAAAGAAAGATAAAGAGGTAGAAATATAGATATATAAATACATAGATAGATAGAAAAATAGAAAGATAGAAATATAGATAGATAGATAGATAGATAGATAGACAAATATAAATGTAAGTAGATAGATATATAGATAGATATATAGATAAAAAGATAAATAGATAGATAGATAGATAGATAGATAGATATGTAGAGAGATTGATAAATAAATAAATAATAGGTAGGTAGCTTGTCTCTCTCCACCTTCCTACATTTTGTTCAACCACCGTTTGCGTGTCCCTTTTTAATAATGTGTCACCAGGAACAGAGAGAAATAACTCTACGCGGAAGGCACGTTATTTCTATAACGTCCGTGTGTGGGGTCACCTCTAACCCCTATGTGTCACTCAAGTTTTTCCATTCAATTAACGGCTATCGTTTTGTTACAAGTTAGATTTAAACAAATACATACGAAATATAATTCATGAACACTGCTTGTCTTGCTAATATCTAACATCACAATAAAACGAATCTGTATTGTAGATGGCTTTCTTGATTCAAACGGGATTTTCGTCGTTCCTTTCGTCAAATAAACATTTGTTCGTCTGCTGTTTTTACATAGCAGTAGACTCATTGGATAGTGACGTCATTAGCATATGTAACGTTGGTAGAGGCCAATTTGTTCATCCCTTCTTATTTATCTTGATGGGTGACGTAATGCAAGCAATTAAAAAGAAAAAAATAGCTCAATTAATTTTGTATGTGATGTGATTGACTTTCTTGGAATTTTGGCTAAGATCACAGTGTAGTATCTGTTCCGATGGATGCTACACACCATAGACAGGTGTCGTCTTGGCCTTTGGGTCTTGATTCCGCCGGTTTGTTGGTTTGTCCTGTGCAGTTCAAGGAGGTCCACTCTCCCAGGTTTTGCCTCCCCTCTATGGGGAGGAGTAAGTTTATTGCTTACAGGCATTTTTGTAGGCCAGAGTTCTCACCTTCTCGGGCGCTGGCTTTTCAAACCCCACTTTCCCGACCCTGTGTCACATCTTACCTTGTGGGAGGAAGATAAATAAAATAGACTTCGTATAGTAACTTGGATGGCAGAAGGAATCGAAATCCACGCCCGATCACTTCGAAAGCTAATTGGCAGTGACAGCAACTCTTTTGCCCTTCTGCCACGTACTTTTCTCATGCCACTATTACCAGTTCACGTGAGACTGCAAACTTCTAACTACTAATTTAATGAAGATTTTCGATCTTAAGCTTACTTTTACACACCAGCATATATAACTCTCAATCATAATTATTCAAAGTTAAAATGTGTTCATAGCGCTCGTACCATCACACATAGACTATTTTCGACAAGAATCTAGAGCTGTAGGTTGAAATATAATTTATGAGTTCCAATGTCGGCTTTACTTTATCTATGGATTTCAAAGATTTAGAAGTGGAAATATGGTATCATATGAAGAGCGTTTCACTTTTGTGGTGTTTTTAATGTTTGAGATTTGCAATGAGCAAACAATTTTTAAAATTAGAGATAAAAGGTTTCATGCGCGCTGAGGTAAATCAGTCTACATAGGTATATTAGTACTAAAGGTTAAGTGATAGTTAGATAAGTAATGATTGTCTATTAGAATTAAATTTATTGTTGATTACGATAGAAGGTTGATATGACTTCAAAAGTTTATAATCAAGCAACATCAAATACAAATACCTTTTAATGAATTAAATATCTACATAGTCGTTTTGATAAAGTGAGGCATGCGACTGAGGTAGATTTTCCATATAGTTTGCGATTTGAGGAAATTAATGAAGAGTTCGAATGCAAAACGCGATAAACGCCATTTTTTTCAATTACAAAGCTATCACTACAAAAAGTATTGCCTTTTAAGACTTGACCACACAATAAAATTTTGTTTTACATAATATAATTCTGGCATATTTTTTTTGCGTTCAATGAAAATAATAAGTCTATATTTAAATGATTCGTCTTTTTATTATTTAATGTCTCAATTTTAACAAATTGGATTTATCGCGTTTTGCATTCGAACTCTTCAAATAATAGTCTGTTCTAAACGGTGTATTGCACCCAACACCTTCAGAGGAATAAAATCACTTTGGTGCCGTAAGAAGCAGCATTCCGGCGGTGTTAGTTACTCCACAAGAGCTTCTGATTCGCCGGGGGTCCAATAGCTTCAGTTCACCTATTTATTTACAACAAAGGAAAGTAACACAAAAACAATTAAAATCATTGATCTCATAGGTAATATGGATTAGCGGACTGAAGCACAAACATAAATAGGATATTCATTTAATATTGCATCTAGCCAAACTGAAATGCCATGATGTGCAAAAACAATTCAATGTAAATTATTACAATTGGCTCCCCAATCATGGGGTGGTGAGTTCTACTAAGGTAATATACAGTGCACACTGAGTGTAAGGCATTGGTTTTCTGTCTGTAAAAATATTACGTCCTCTCGACAATCGATTTTGCGAATGGTAAAATATATAAAGATTATAATGTCAGTTACTTTCGTACTGAGCGTATTAGCGTAGAGGTAAACTTTTGCACTGCTGAGAGTTCGTTTATTAAACGGTCGTGTTGAATTTGCCTAGAAATACTCGCTAGGTAGAACTTGGATACTGCGGAACATCCCTCTCTCTCTCGCCCTCTCTCTCTCTCTCTCTCTCTCGCTCTCTCTCTCTCTCTATATATATATATATATATATATGGGAAGAGAAGGATGAAGGTAATCCGACGTGATGGGAAAATGAAAAAGGAAAACCAAAAAATGGATGTTTTTTATGTGTACATCAACGTTTCGTCTTTATTTATAAGACTTCATCAGGATGAAAAATAGAGAAAAATGTCATGCAAGTACAGATACATGTAGGGTAGACATATTGGCAGGAAAAATAGAATGAAATAATGGCCACTGCTGGGTGGACGTCCGTATTTGTTGGAGAAATAGAAATGAATGTTGAAGAAAATGAGTGGGGAAAAAATGGAAGGATGGGGTGACCAAGGACTACTGTGGCTGGTGGTAAGAGAAAGAGGTGGGGGATGAGCAGGGGTAAAGTGGATGGCAGAGAGGGAGTGGAGGAAGAGGGGGGAGGGAGGTGTTTGACCAGATGGCTGCGGTCAAGATTGAAGGGGAAAAGTAAGTTGGAATGTTTGTGTATGGGGGGTGTATGCAGGGAAAGGAGGATGGGTAGATTGGGGGGACTGTGATTTTGGTGGATGGGCGAAAGTTATATATATATATATATATGAAGAATTCGTTTGAAAAACGCGATAAGCGCCATTTTCAAAATCACCAACTGTCCCTACAAAAAGTGGTGCATTTCAATACTCGACGACACCATAAATCTATCTGGTACATAATATGATATTGAAATAATTTCTTATTGATTTCAATTAAAATCAGCTTCCATAGGAAGTCTAGATTTAATATATTGGTGATTTTATTGTTTAAGGTCTCAATGAAAACGAATTGGATTTATCACGTTTTGCGTTCGAACTCTTCATATATATATATATATATATACATATATATATATATATATATATATATATATATACGTATGTATGTATATATATATGTATATATATATTTATATATATATATATATATATATATATATATATATATATATATATATATACTAGCAAATATATTATTCTCCCAGTCGCATATTTTTGTATAGCTTTGGAAGATGTACTCATGAGAAACATATATTACACTTACACTGAAAAGAGGAGATGATGTCCGAATCGATGGTATTATCACGAACACTGCCTCATGAAAAAGGAGGAGATAATGCCTGGACGATAATATGAACACAGTACAGATAGTAAAATACCGTCTCCTTCCAAAAAAACGGAGAATATTCATAGAAGGATGCCATGATGACGAACGAACATATATTATGTTTCCCCGCAAAAGAGGAGATGACACCTGGGACGATATCCCCATACAAAGAGAAGGTAATACTTGGGTCATATGGTATCACACCAACAGAAAAGATACTATACACTAAATAAATATTAAAAGTAAGAAGACATAAAGCTATGTGTGGGTATTTCCAGTCTACTATGTATACAGTATTAAAACAGTGTATGTCGTATTCTTGAAAACAATAGCACAAAATGTTTTGATGTTTATATAGTTGGAGTAGATGGAAAAAACATTCGCATTCATGTATTTATATATAAATATAAAATCGCACCTATTTCCAGACCAGGCGTCATAACCTTGGGGTAAAACATCAGACTATTGACCTCAACATCGAAGGTTAGATCATGTCTATGTCAGCCAGGCTGATGACGGCCATGAACAAGAAACACACACACACACACACACACACACACACACACATATATATATATATATATATATATATATATATATATATATATATATATATATATATATATATTTGTAGGTACACAGTTTTGATAAACAGTAAAATAATGTTAGACACACTTCCATTATTATCTATGCTGAGGATTTGTTTTCATGATTTATATTATAAAAGAGGAAAAAAGAAACACGAGAAGGGGAACAAAGATGAATCACTTCGTATCTTTTTCATCTTTCGCTATGAGGATTTTTTTATTCTCCTTTTCCAAACGAGTATTGAGAAAAAAAAAATAATATTGCCGAGACGTCTATCAATCGACACTTTTCAAGGTAATCGTCGACTATGTAGGGGGGATCACGATTACAAACACACTCACACACACACACACATATATATATATATATATATATATATATATATATATATAAAGAGAGAGAGAGAGAGCAAGAGTGAGATGTATATCTAGCCAGCATTTTCTCTTGCAGACAAGTATTGTTACATTTAAGAGACAACTCATGTCTAGATATACTTTGGTAGATCCTTTTAATAGTTCGAATTAGGATCTTAGTTTCCGAAGGAAATTGGCTGATGAATTTGCCATAGTTTGGATTAGTCTACCAAGTAGTTTCGGATCCATCTGAGTCCCTGTTCAAGGGAATGAGGTTAATTCTATTAATTAGTGTTTGTTTGGTTTTCCCTCCGAAACTAAGATCCTGATTCGAAATATTGAAAGGATCTACCAAAGGATATCTAGACATGAGTTTTCTCTTATATACAACAATATATATATATATATATATATATATATATATATATATATATATATATATATATATATATATAATAATCATACACAAAGTGTTGTTTCGTCTTCTAAGACTTATCTGTTTGTCTAGGCACAGTGGGATTTAGAACGCAGTTATTTTTGCATGATGTTCTACCACTTGAATTAGCAAATTTGCAACTAACCTTAACCTTAACCTTAACCTTCACCCTAACCCTAACAACTAAATACGAAATACATTATATCGTATTTAGAAAGGGAGGGAGATACAAAGAGACGGAAGGGAGAGAGATTCATGGGAAGACACATTTTTAGCAGAACCCCCTTTTACCATTTAAACCAGATAATGTAAGTCCTCAAAGAATTTTGGCATTTTTGACACATTCCGAACAAACGTATATCCAATTGAATAATATTCATTATTTTATAAAAGAAAGGACACTCTAGTAGATTTCAACTAGAAAAAAAATAATGCGAAACTGTAACCTGGATATCATCGGTCTTAGATCAAATCTACTTAACATATTGACACAGGTTTGTCACGTGAAATATAAGTATCATCCAAGATGACACATCCTTCGGATCAGTTATTGATCACGGATATCCATTCGTAAATAATCGAAGTACTTATACGTTTGAAAATGCTAGGAATATATTGTAGAACATGTCAATAAACAACACTTGAACACGCGGGGATAAAACACTGAACACCGAGGTTGATTACTAGAAAATCACAGGTATATTGGAAAACATACGTTATTAAATACAACAAGAATATATATATATATATTTATATATATATATATATATATATACATATATATATATATATATATATATATATATATATATATATATATATATATATATATATACGTATATATATATACGTATATACATATATACATATATATATATATAAATATATATATATATATATATATATATATATATATATATATATATGTTTTAATTTTTAAATATTTTAACATAAAACTATAAATCACCTAAAAGTAGTCTAATGGATTCGTCCGAACACTTTCAAATACAAAAACATATGTAATTAACGGATACATTCTATTAGACACAGGCGAGCAGCGCAGGTGAGGAGGAGATTTTTTTGAATAACTAATATAAGTTAGCAAAACGTCTATCTGGAACAAAACTTAGATCTAATATACGGAACGTTTATGTTTTTGCCAGTTAAGGGAAGTGGGGTTTAATCAACTCTGCTGGGAAGCCATTAAATAAAATTCTGTTTTGTATTTAAATTTATTATTATTATTATTATTATTATTATTATTATTATTATTATTATTATTATTATTATTATTATTATTATTAATATTATTATTATTAGTATTATTATTATTATTATTATTATTATTATTATTATTATTATTATTATTATTATTATTGTTGTTGTTGTTATTATTATTATTTTAGTTTTATTTATTTTTATTTTTATTAATACTATCACTACTTAACCTCCCCTATATATTAATCTTATTATTGGTATACTATAACTACAATTAACAAATATTATCACAACGCGAATTATTACTGATGTTAATATAGTTATAGGAGTCATTACTAGTAATATTATTGAATAATGACGACTACCTAATACAGAAATTAAATAAAAAAATAAATAAAATTATGAAACATTTCTCATACGATAACCACCAAAGATATGCGACAATATTTTCATCTCTGTTTTTTCTTTCGTAATTTTGTTTTCTTTGCTATTTTTATTCTTATTATATAAAATAATTTCAAACCCACCTCATTCTCTGTCCCAGATAACATTAATTTCACAATGACCCAGACACTAAATACCACCCAACCCAATTTCTTATAATATCACTTGTTTGAACCTCCCCGCCTAATCCCTTTCTTTCCTTGCTATACGCGAACCCCGTCTCCATCCTCAATTTCCTGTTGTTGTTGTTGTTGTTAAATTATACAAATCTGAGCAGTATGGTTCCAAGATGGCTGATGAATTAATGCTTATTTTAAGCGTTAATGAAACAGAATATATTTTGTAGCAAATGGAATAAACCATCAACTATATATATATATATATATATATATATATATATATATATATATATATATATATATGTGTGTGTATTTTGGCAGCATCTTTTCCTTTATACAAGTATCATTAAAATAACGGACATCTTGTATCTGTTTATTTTTTCTAAGATTCTTTCCGTTTTTCTGATTAGGTTCTTAGTTTCAGACGGAAACTGGCTGATAAAATTGCCATAGCTTCCAAAAGCGCTTTCGGACCCTTCCATGTCCATCGTCAGTGGAGCAATGTTAACCAGGCATACACCTAGGAGTGATTATATATTCTATTTAGGTAGGAAAATAAAGGACTGTGTTTGATGTAAATTTATATTTATAGGCATTTGAGTATATTAGTACTAATAGTATAGTTGATCTTGTTAATAGCTTGTTTTTCTGTTTTAATGTATAGGGATTCGAGTATCGAGTTTATAGTTCATTTTAGCGGGAAATGTTAAATACGAAACTATAATTATTTATTATCATAAACATTTAAGTATATTAGTACTAGTGTTAAAATTAATCTTGTTAATAACCGTGTTTTTGTTTTAATGTGTAAAGCTTCTAGTATATGGAGTTTTTGTATATTAGGATTGTGTTCTAGGATTTTAGTGTTGTCTACAAGAAGTTTTCGGATTTGCGTGCGGGGACAAGAATGTTCGTTAATGAGGTGTCTGGCTATGGCACTATTATCCGATAGATGCATGATCAACCTCCTGGACAGAGTTGTGGTAGTTGAGCCAATGTATACGTTTTTTTCTGGGTTGTCAGAGACATAGTCTCCCAATGGACATTTAAACTCGTACAGCAGTCGGTGTTTATAATTTAAAAATTCCAATTAACTTCATATATACAAAAAACAATTTTTCATCTTTAATCTTTTGCATTCGTACACGTGTTTCTTGACAGATTTGCACAAAAGTTAGGACAAAAGTAACAGTTCAATAGTCCATCTGTCAATCTTCAGAGAATATTAGATTGTGTATTGAAATTGTAGCAACATCTTCTAAC
>OY744526.1:8260601-8308101 GCA_963556195.1 Sepiola atlantica | reverse complement strand
ATTACTTTTGATGGATTCAAGGTTTTTAACAACATTTTCTCATCTTTAAAATATGGGATCGATCGTTTGATTTTGAAAAGAAATCGATGTAAAAGTGGTTTCTAGAGAACATTATTGATTATTTCGGGATATTTTTTTATAATTTAGACTGATGAAAAGTGTCTAGAAGATTAAAGATTTGCTTGAAAGTCTTGATCTTCTCGGCAATTTTAACAAATGTCCATTTAAATCAATCGCATTGCTGAAAAAATTGTGTTTATCCATATTCTCCTTCTGCCTGTCTGTCTGTCTCTCTTTCTCTCTCTCTCCCTCCCTCTCTCTCTCTTTCTCTCTCTCTCTCCCTCTCTCTCTCTCTCTCTCTATATATATATATATATATATATATATGAAGCAATCCAACAAAAGATATAAGCGTCAACTAATATCTTATAATTAGTGAAACATCTGGATAAAAAGCTGAAGCTCAATATACTGGATAGAGCATTAATATTATAATATAAAACGAAGTAATAAAATAAGGATGCTTTGCATGAACTTTGAATTCTAATAAAATTTGATTGACACCTTATTTTATTACTTCATTTCTTATTATAATATATATATATATATATATATATATATATATATATATATATATATATATATATATATATATATATATATATATATATAATCCGAGTATGGTATAGATCTACAGGGTATAAATCCAGGGGAGTTGAACCGGTTTTACGAGAGAGCTCAATAATAATATTGCACTGTAGCTTATAATCACAGTTGGTGCGATGGCACATCCCGGTGTTGGGGATAGGGCAATTGGTCAGGGAGCAGGGTTCGGGTGTGGTTATTATGTTTTTTGATAAGTGCTAACACCTGTTTCTTAAAACTCCCTTTCTTCAGCGATAAAATCACCACCTCCATCCGCAAGGCTATATATGACAAAAATCTTGATATACAACTAACCCATACTGACACTTCCTTACGCCAACACGTATCCAAAAAAAAAACATAATAACCACACACCCGAACGCTGATCCCTGACCAATTGCCCTATCCCTTACAACGGTCTGTGCACATCGCACCAACTGTCTTTATAAGCAACAGTGTAATAAATGCAACAAGTTTTACATTGGTAACACAACAAGGCCGCTACACCTGCGCATCAAGGACGACTTGAATACCCGTATATCCTCTTTCCAGAATCACACAGAGATTTGCTCGAATACTCAGCGTAATATTCATGTCTCTATCTTAGCGTCTGTCAGAAACATTGGGGACCTTAGAATCACAAAATCAATCTTCATCTCCAGATTAAACCTCTCACTCAATCAGCGTCACGAGCTCCACTCACCGTTCATTCTATAATATCTACCTCTCACCCACTGACCAACCCTCATATCTAACACTCATTATACTCCGTCTCCACAACTTCACTCCTTACTTACCTCCGATATTAAATCATCACACACCCAAACAGTCAAATAGGCCCCTCCCCATATGAACATCCATCCCAACACAAACCAAAAACCATATTCAACCTACTCTTTTAACCCACTAATCCCAACAAACTCTTGGCTTTTTGACTAAGATCAAAGTGTAGTATCTGTTCCGATGGATACTGCAGCCCATAGACTGGTATTGTCTTGGCCTTCGGGGCTTTATTAACGCCGGTCTATGGGTCTGTCCTGTGCAGTTCTAGGAGTTCCACCCTCCCAGGCTTCGCCTCCCCTCTTTGAGGAGGAGTAAGTTTATTGCTCACTGCCCGAGGCGTCCCTACCGGGGAATGCTGACAGGACTGCCCAGCCAATTTTTAAACCCCACTTTCCCGACCCGACCTTGGGTCACATCTTACTTTTGGGAGTAAGAAAAAACTGGCCTTGTGCACAACTCCTGGTAAGGAGTAAATCAATACTCCTTTAACCCACCAAAATAAGTCACCTCATAACCTAGCATCGTTAATTAATTAATCCAAACACATATAAAATGTATACAAATAACATGCAAATATTAAATAAAATAAACAGATAAATAAACAAATAATCAAAATAAAAAAATAATACATAAATGAATTAAATATTAAGAAAAAAACTATATAAAAAAATATGTAAATAAGATGAAAATAAAGAATATAAAAATAATCAATTAAACAAACAATAATACATACATATATGCATACATATATATATATATATATGTGTGTATGTATGTATAAATATGTATGTATATATGTATGTATATACGTATGTGTATATATATATATATATATATATATATATAACTAATATTGTTACACAGATTTCCACCTAAACAAGCGATAAATTAATTTGCATAACAGAGTTACTTCCCTTTATCCTATAGTAAATACATATCACATTAATTCGATAAACTAATTTGACGAAACTCACAATTTATATCGTTCTTGAATATATGATAATCAATAAATTTAATGATAAAACTTAGAATATTTAAAATGAGAGATTAATTTCCTTACTTTATATTAAAATACGATAGAAAAAAATATGAAGATAAAAAAGTAAATAATCAAAATATAAATTTAAAAAAAATATATATATATATATTATTAAAACTTACAGTTTATCGATCACCGTACACTTATCCAATATTACACATATTTTTGAACACCACATAATATACATAACCTAACCTTAAAAAATCTTTAATTTCCATTCCCTGCGGGATTTGCTTTCACTACGGTTTTGTCTTTTGGCAGCCATTTTGTTTTGTATGATCCTCTGCACAGTCGGAGACATTTCTTCTGGTTAAATTATGTTTGACAAAGGGAGGTTTCTCTTCTCGAAATATTAAATGAATGATTTTATAATCATTCGGACATCACACAAACAGCTAAGAACACTCTTGCTGTTATGTAAGATTTTAAGAAAAAATAAAGTCATATTTCGTATTCGATTTATTGTTGTTGTTTTTTACATCTTACCCGGAATTTTCATTGCCCACGTCCTTTTAAAAACATACTACTAATATATATATATATATATATATATATATATATATATATATATATATATATATATATATATATATAGCTTTAATTAAGAGTCTCGATTAATTCATCAGGTTGTTCATAGTGGCCGAGTGTGTTAAGACGTCGGATTTTGAGTTAAAACATGACTCGTGTTCCGGGGTTTCGAATCCTCCGACCGGTATATATAATTATTCTCTACACTGACGATTTCCAAAATGATAAAACGTATACATATGTAGATGTTACAACTATTTCTAATTATTAGTCGCTCCCAATCTAGGCTGGGCACTGTAGTGAGTAGTATTTACACAGCTGTTTCGAAGATTCAATGCATGTTCTTTCGTTATAATAGGTTTAAACTCTCGGCGATTTATCAGATTGTTCATAGTGGCTCATTGGGATGAGACGTCGGAATTTGAGTGATTCGTGTTCTGTGGTTTCGAATTCTGCGACCTGTATGAATACTTATCTCTACACTGACGATACCCAAATGGATTAAACGCGTACGTATGTAAGAACTCAGTTCAGTACTTACTAAAAGTTGGGATGTAAAAAATAAACAACGATAGACACATAAGATCATTGAGTTGTCAATTCTTTCGAGGTCGATGGGTGAACTCTTATATAATATGCTATACTTGCGATATATGGATTCATCTTCTAATATATAAAGTAGAGACGTTTTTTCCCCTGTACCTTCTCGGAGAATAGGAAAATAACCACATGCATCACGGGCTACTGAACTCACAATTACATTGCACTTATTCACTCGAGCCTGTTTTAGTATATCTGTTATTCTTCTCTCCAAACTAACACTGAATATTACATTCGGCCCGGCCGTCACGACTCTCCGAAACACCAACTCCATATAGGTGGTAGTAAAAACTTTTCTCCCTAACAATTCTGTACTGTGACTACACTCATCGACACCGGGAACTAATAAACACAGTATAATTTTCACAAAACACCCATTGTTATTTCGTATTTGTCTGGCATTATTTTACTACATAATATTAAGCAATACGCAAAAACTTAACAACCGCTCCCTTACACTCCGATGATTATTCGCGATTATCAGATAACGTTCTATCTAATTCTACCTTCTACATTTATATTCATTCCGGAATTAAGCGAATGAAATTAACGAACACAATTCATGCAACATTCATGTTTCAACATGGCGGCTAAAATTTCTTGATCGAATCGACTTCCTATTTAATTCAATAAGCACCAAGATACTGGTAGACCCGGATACATTTACATTTTCAAAATCATACACCTTAAACACGCATATTATAGAAAAATTGCCCAAATGAATTTACTTCATCAAAAAATGACCTACACCGTGTCATTGTCGAACTTTCCATCTAAATGTTAACATAACACGCATGTCAATAAACAAGCACAGCGTTATTAGCCTATTTTCACACGTATTATAACTCGAACCCGTGGCGATTTGGGTAAGAAGGGTGGTTTACTGATCGACGGTATCAGCGTTCGAACCCGTTCAACTCTGTCACTTTTTTCTTTTTTTTTTTTAATTTAAAACCTTCGCCAACACAGTATAGGCGGTGGTGGTGGAGAAAGAACTATAGGCCGTTTTTTTTTTAATTCGACGTCATGCAATAGGTACTAATTTCTCCCGTGCAACGCCGGGCGACGGGTTCCGCTAGTATAATATAAAGTGCTAATAAAGAAAAGAGGGGAGGTTATGCGCCAGTATCTAGTCATTCAACACAAAGGTGAGGTACCAACACCTTCTTGTAATAGAATATTATCTGCTTTTTTTTGTTTTAGTCCGTTTGACTCGTTAGTCTAATTGTCTCCAGCAATTCGCTTTTTTCATATCTCATTGTAATACAGCTTCCTATTCTAGTAGCTTTTTTTCCAAAAACTGTAGGTGTTGGATAATGGCCCTATGGGAACGGACGCATCTTGGAAATCGTTTGGTTTAGCTTGCGCGATTTAGTGCGGGTGGACCGGTACAGTCGGGTGCAGAATAGGGCTGTTCTCACAGTCGGAGCTCACAGACGTGACAGGGTCACCGCGTGATGAGACCTCTGATCAAGAGTCAATATGCACTTGCGCATAGAGGCTCTGTGACGTCACGGGCTTTTGCGTGGGAAGCAGAGTTTTTGCCAGTCTGGGTTTTGGAGGCGAACCTATCAGATGTGATTTTTACCATGTAGTCTGCAAATTACACAGGAGCATTATTTCCCTATGAAAATACAGGCAAAATATCTATTTTTCCCCCTCCACGAATGATTGAGGACTTAATTGATAAGTAATTACGAAAGCAGTTATTTGCTCTTTCTCTCGCTCTCTCTCTCTCTTTCTCTCTCTTTCTCTCTCTCAACGACGGTGAATATCTTCAAGGAGATTGATAACTAACGCCTGTAATAAAAATAAGTGAAAGTTTAAAAGATTGTTTGTCTTCTGAGTCAGTCATGGAGCTTTTGTGCTGCAGCGGCGTGGTTTCACGGCAGAAAGAAAAAAGAAAGAAATTCAACCACTAGACGACGCAACTTCCACGCGGCGAGGAAATATTGAGGGTGCTAGAAATTTTACGGTATGCCAACTATATGATTTTTGGTGTTAAAAAATGACTAGAACTGCCACGGCCCGTTTCGGGACGAGGATACAAAGCGAGAACTGCCGGGGCCCAAGCAGGGGCTATGCAACATAGGTTTATTGAACTTTCTTACTGTTCTACCTCCTTCCTATTATCTTGTGTTTTACAATGTCAATAGGCCTCTCCTGTCTCTGCGATAATCATATTTTGTAAGCTCTTAACACCATGTAGCTATATGCCTTATCTGGAGCGATTTCCCCCAAAAAAAACCTTTAATGTTGCGATGTTGTGCTTTCGACTTATTCAAATAAGATAATCCTTTTTACCAGAAATAATAATAATTTTTCATGATAAATATTTTAATTATAAGCCACAGATATATTTCACCGTCACGGAATCATCAGTGTGGAGATAACTCTCCCGCGGTCACACAATTCGAATCCCAGACAAAGATCACCTTTTTACTCAAATATGAACATCTTTATCGTAAAAGCTGTGGAATTAAGAAAAATAAATATGTTTTATCAAGCGAACATATAGTGTTCGCCGCCGGAGAGAGTTCAACATATACAAAGGACGGAACTCGGAGTTACCTTGAATTCAGAAGCTTATTATTCTATCTCTTAAAGGGCCCGGCCTTTAAGAGACCAAATAAAAAATAATTTTATTAACAACTATTTTAATTATTATCTACTAATCAAACGTTTTAAAATATAAAGTATCCCTTAATAATTTTGAATTAAATAATCAAAGATTAAATAACGAAGTCCAAATTCTTCGAGAGTCTCGTCTAAGTTTTTAAAATTCTTTTTGTAGATATTCTTTGTCCAAGCCTGCATATATTTTTCTCACTCTGCATTTTTCTCGTTCTTAAAATACGGAGATTTTCAACGCAAAATTCTGTGAATAATAGATTCATGTTTCTTTCTTTACATTTTTAATTAAGCTAGGGTTTAATTATAAATTTAAATTTTCTTCTGAGAGAATAAAATATTCATGAATTCTCATCGATATATTTTTGTAAAATTATTATCATATTATTTATTGATATTAAGTATGGTATTTGTGCGTGCTATTTACACGTGTTCAGATATAGTTTTATAATTAAAATATCAAATATAATATGTAGTATTTCAATTATTTGGAATAGTATACTTACGTTGTTTATCATTTGCACGTTTCGGCAAATGTAATAGGAAAATTCTCAAGTTTGACCATATACATACGAAGGACGCCGGATATTACACCGGCCGAAACGCTATGCAAATTACAACCTATATAAGAATGGTCGGTTGAATAATGTAAATTGTACAACTTATAAACCCTCATTTAAATGATTCCGAAACATCTTCTAAAGAGTTCCGTTCGAAATTCCGTCAAGATTACCGAGTTCAACAGAAATATTCCCGAGTTCAGAAAGATACACATGAAGAAGGCTGGAGGTTACAGCAGCCGAAACGTTGTGAGTATAATACTTAAGATGAAAACAGTAGTCCGACTGATCCAAATTATGAAAATTATAAATCCTCATCTAAAAAATTCATTCAGAAATATAAAAGGAGATACGTGTTTGTTTCGTTTATTTAAAGAATATTTAGCTGACAATAGCAGTTATTTTCTAGGGAGAAAAGAGTCAATTTATTTTGAATAGTATTGACACTGACATACAATTTATTATTTAAAGAATATTATTATTAATAGTAAATTGCGGTTTTGTGTAGAAACCATCGCTGAATTACCACAACTTTCCTTTAGTAACTCATATTAATTGAATGTTTTTGTCTACAATATAGTATAAACTGGTCATGAAAATAAATGAGATTTTACAGTTGGCCGTGTCCAGTTCAAGCAACCTCCGGCCTCAAGGGCGGATAAGAAGCAGTAAATGATGAAGCCACCATTCATTATGTCCGATCCGTTTAACATTCTACAAAGGTCACGTTGCTCTCGAGTGGGGCGGAATACATGTGCAAATCCGTTTGTCGTGTGCCAAGCGACTTAAAGGCTCTTTTATTAATTGAGCCTTGTCTTTGAGAGCGGAATGAAAATTCGATCAAAGAATTCGGTTCGAGAAGACTAAATTTGATATATTCTGACAATAGAAATAAGCCCTCGTCGCAAATGCACATGTGAAGCAATTATAGTTCTCGTTCACTCATGTGATCAGCATATAAACAGCTGAGAGTTATAAGCTGTATTTCTTATGAGAAATTGCAAATAAGTGCTTTACAGAGGTTTTTAAAAAATATGAGGAAGTGAACATCTAAATCGTGAGTTCATTCAGCGATCCCAAATCAGTTTAATTTTGAATCTCATCTTATAACATTTAAGATTGCCGTTTCGGGTTTAGATAACACGGCCCAGAAGTGAGCTGAGTTATTACAGCTTATGTATTACAACGGGAGATGTGGCAAACGTCTGTCTATAGCCAAAAGTATACGATTACTTCTATAAATCTCGTGTTGTACCATCTTTTAATGCTGAATTAACTGGTATGTAGTAGCGTAGAATCTGTTCGTTCGTTATAGAATTAGAATCCTAGGCATTACCTCTTTCTTTTAGAAAGTTAGTGTAATGTCTGTTCACTTGTTATGACACCATTCTTGTAGGCAGTACCTGTAGTGTAGTATATGTCATGTGCCTATGATACAATCCTCTCTGGTACTACATCATCTTTGGAAAGGGCATTGTAGTATATGTTCTGTTGTCATAGTTCCATTCTTCCCATGCATTAACTTATAGTTGTTATTAGTGGGCGTCTTTTAATTTTACGTATCTGTTCTGTGCTCTCAGGCATTACAATCTTCCTTTTCGCGGAGGGGGAGTCAACAAGAAAATGAACTAAAAGAGCACATCTCGAAATATATTGTCTAAATAATTGATGAAAATATCCTAGTGTCAATAAAACACGTTCTACTCTCGTGTAACAGTTTGATGATTACAAAATAGCGGTGTGTCTGCCGGTTAGTCCTTTGTTTCTACAGGCAAACATATGCGACCGGAGGGAACATGGTTTAACTAGTGTAGATATTATATAAGTGACGAGTTTGCTTATGAAAAGCTGATTGTGAACTCGCCCAATATTCTGTTAACGTTATTTTAAAGTTAGACACACAACTTCGGTTGTAAAAAGTCACTATTCTTACATAACGAGGGTCATGTTTGAATGAAAGAGTTTTAGTGACACCTAAAGTGAGAGGTGACACCAGAATAGAAGTCGCGAAACTACGTGACTCCCGGGCGAAAATTTTCCTTCTCTTTGTCAGGTTTCGGAATAATTCCCTAAATGTCTACATGGTCTCACCGTGGTAGGATAGTGCTATGAGGCAGTTTGATAGTTACCGTGCTAAAAAGACTCTGGTGAAACACCAAGAAGAATCCACACAAGGAAACGTAGTCCTTTCTCTCAACTAATATGCGACTTTTTGGCTCAGCGGCTTCATTTATCATGAGAACGAAAAAACTGCAATCTTACGGATACAATGAATAGTAACGATAAATAAATGAGAGCTACACGATCATCATCGCAATAGAACAACAACAAAAACAACATATGACAATTGCACCTATGTTGAATATCAAATTTAGGGTGAGATATTCGTTTACAATGCTATATATCTTGCACATGTTAAATAGTACGCTAGTCTCTAGTATTTCTAAATCATTGTGTCACATTTGTTTTCTGTTTTATATTAAAATCATGGTTGAAAAGTATTGTAAGGTGTGAAGGTTAACGTTATTAATAGTTTCTATCATTAAATGATATGCTAGGTGTTGAATATTAGTTAGAAAAGACAAGTATATTAAACCACACTTGTAATACGTATTCGTTAAACTGAGGGATACTTACTGTTTAGTTAACCTTAATTTAAGAAAAATTAATAATGTATGAGTGTGTTTGATATTTAATCACTTTACAACACATTAAAGTTGTGTGATATATTTGTTTGATGATGCATCACATTTCTTGGGTTGTTTTGTCGAATACTAATAGTAAAACACTTGAACTTGAATTTAAAGCCATTCATCTAATTACCAACTGTATTATTCTGACAATGAATAACAGTATAATTTAGTGCTGTTCAAACTAGCTTTTTCCAATGTCACATTTCAACACGTTACGTCACGAGACCCTCTTAAAATAACGTCTACATAAAGAAAATCATTAAATGATGGTTAATTTATACAGTAATTTTATTCAAAATAATTCAAAACTTTGTATTATTTGGAGTATTCGGGCTACTATTCTTATTTTGGCCAATGTAACTTCCGACCTTTTTCGAGTGTATCAATTAAAACTCTGGGAGTTTTATGTTAAACTCCTGACACTTTAAGGAATTTCGAATGAACTCCTCTATTTAATCTGCAGGGTTGCATGCCACTCATTCTGTAGGTCATGGCAATGTAGACATCTGAAGTGATTCTTTATTATATTCTTAGTATCGCCCTACTAAAAATTAGCTTCAAATTCCAGATTATCTACTAAAAATTAGCCTTCAACTTCCAGAAGACTATCTACTAAAAATTTGCTTTCAACTTCCAGAAGACTATCTACTAAAAATTAGCCTTCAACTTCCAGAAGACTATCTACTAAAAATTAGCCTTCAATTTCCAGAAGACTATCTACTTAAGACTTTATTCGTTACAATGACATCAGTCTGGTTCAATGCACATAGCACTTCGTATTAATTCAGAGTCTGTTTTCTACGGTAGACCACACGCACTAATGCCTCGAATATCCAGACGCGTTATGGAGTTAAAGTGAACAGTATCACTCTGTACATGGGTAGGACACCTGAGTAAAATATATATGAAGATTTTTTCGGCAAATGTGTTCGCTTAAAGTTATATATGATACAATCACGTTGACTTAACGGCTTGCACTAGATCACTGTGAGTAAGCGACGTTTAGCATAGCCAGTAACATATGCGTGACAATTTGGGCATATCAGGTATCTTATGTAAGATTATGGCGACATCTTCCTGCAAAACTAAAATCGGATTGTTAACACGTATTCAGCGAGTACTTCAGAATAATCCGCTAAAATTACACATTCTATAAAATCACTGAACAATCGTGGGGGTTTCGTTCTCACAGCATGCGACGAAGATAACTTCTGAGTTTGCAGAATAGTTCAAATAGAACAGCACGTAAGACGCAGTATATAACACAATTACACACTTACGTAATTATAGGATAGGTATTTTCTTTTTGTGCTACGTTATATGAGATCATCCAGTCAGCAAAGATGCGGATTGGTGATTAAGCTGATATCATGAAGGTAAAAAGAAAATCCGACTTCACCTGTTTTAAAAGTGATTGTTCCAAAATTAAATTCTGTACTCATTTCGAGTAAAACAGTATGAGGTTAAACGAATACATTCTAAAAAAAGTGATATTCGTTTTGCTTTTTCGAAGAATATTAAGCTGCTAATTATATGCACGGGAAGAGAAAAGAAATGTTGATTGTTTGAAACAAGATTTTTTTAAATTTAAATTATAAATATTTAAACAAAGAAGAAACATGGTCGTTCTAGTCAATGGCAATTCCTTTTACCGAATGGAATGGTCGATACAATTAAGAAGTAATGATAATTTCTTTTACAGAATGGGAGGCCATTACTTCTTAATGTTATTGACCATTCCATTCCGTAAAAAGAAATTGCCATTTAAAAAATAAAACGACCATGTCTCTTCTTTGTAGAATTTGGTATATATCGGAGTACTGTTCTCATTTCAGGTGTTTTTATCACAACGTTTCAGCCGATGTAACCTCCGACCTTCTTCAGGTATACCTTGTCGAACACGGGGATTTTTCTGTCGAACTCGGGAATCTGGACGGAATTTTTAACGTACATCTGAAGAAGGTCGGAGGTTAATTAAAAAATAAGTGGTCGACAGTAGTCGAAACCGGCGCGAAGGCTTCGATTTCATTGGCTAGTAGACCGATGTGTAGGTGTGTCGCTACTGGTTTCCTAAGATTATTCTACTTGTTAGATAATGATGGTGATGCTTGCAGATACAGAGGACGTCCTTAGAGAGGGCGGCAGTAGCAAACAAAAGGAAGTGTTGTCACTTCCGTCGGCGTTTATTTCGGCCCTTCTGCTGCTGACAACCTAAGGAGAAATACGCGCGCAGCAGCATTCTGCGGTGGAGCGCACAGTAGCGCACATGGCCTAAGTGACTTCTTCAGTGTTAAGTAATTCGTTATCTCTCTCTCTCTTCCTCTTTCTCTCTTTCTCTCTCTATATCTCTCTCCTTCTCTTTTTTTCTTTCTCTCTCTCTTTCTCTGATGTAAAAAACACCCATATGTCTGTTTGTTTAATACATATTCGTAACCCATATACGGCCTTCAGTTTAATTTGGTCATCATGATGACGATTATAACGACGACCGGGTTGTGGCAGTAAAAGAGAGACACCGGGCAGCCGGGACAGACAAAACGCTTATATTCGGAGGTAAGCAGAAATGTAACATCACAGATTCGCGTATAGAACACCCTTACATTCAGCTTATAATGCTGAGCGTTTAACAAAAAAGCATCAACTATGTTTCTTATGATTCGGCCGAGGATTGAACACTGCTCTTTCGGATCATTACCGAACACTTACCATCATGCTAAAGAGAACGGTGAATTTAGAAATAGTACTATAAATAGCTAAATGTTCGCATTTAGTAGACGATTTAACATTTGATTTTTTTATTTTTATTAAAAATAAGATTATGAAGATATTCAATGCAGAATCAAGCATTTGAGTTAAAATATAAATTTGAATGAATCTACAGGATACGAATTTTTGAGCGGTTCGATTATGATTTCGGCAGTGACTTACCCAATTCTTTCTAGAATCAGGTGTTCACGGACGGAACCACGATGCTGTAAATGATGCGATAGAACTAATAGGATTCGTACTTAGTATTACAAGTCCCTAGTCTACAATTGTAACCACTCCACCACGGCTACCATTCTTCTTCTTTCGTGTGAATCAGATGATTCTGGTGTTGGCATTAGTTTCCCCGATGTTTTTCTAGTTAGAAATATTTCTGGAAAGACATCGGGTATTTACGGGAAGGACCACGAGAAGGTTGCCAACATCCCTAAATGAAAGTGGTACTGTGGAACCGACTGGATTCGAACTTGGAACACCCAGGTCTTCAGTCCGTGTCGATATCCACTTAACCACCTTCACCCCCCACGGCTACCATTGAATTAAGGTGTTAGTTTAGTTATAAAATGACTTGTGTTGACGCAGCCATTTTTTTTAAATGGCGTTTATTACGTGTTGTATACGAATTCCTCAAATATTAACTTTCTTGTCTGAGAGAATTATGTGTGTAAATCAGCGTAACTGAAACGAGTGGCTTGCAAATAGAAGATTCTTTTCGACGTACTAAAAACAGTTATGTAAACACGAATCAATTTGACCGAATCTTTCTTTTCAATGTGTTTGAGCTGCGAGATGTTTTATCAAATAGCAAGACGGAAAAAAAGAATTGATTCACAATCAGCCCGTTATGTACACAAGAAATAGCTTGCAGGAAAGCTCGATCGTCGCTGTAACTGGAGATAGAAGAAAATAAAGTAACATCTGTTCAAACTTAGTTAATTTTTATTTTTTTCATCAACTAAATTAAATGTGTGAGAGATGAAAAAAATAAATGAATTGCCAGATGGTGTTTGTCATGAATATTCCAACTACCATAACCCTTTTTAAAATAAGTGAAAAAATTTTTTTTTAAATGTACAACTGTTTCTAGTTAACTTAACGGAAATACAAGGTGGCACGATAGGGGAAAGCGATTCTAATAAGGTTATCAGGATAATTACAAAAGACAAACAGCATAATATTCATATGTAAAATTACCCCCTCGCGTTTAGGTATGCCACTGTGGGTTAAAAAATCAAATAAATGTCTCAGCAATACAAAAAAAATGTCTCTCTAAATACAGTATATTTGATTACTTAAATTATATTCGTAAGTTCGCTCACGCCATTTCTCATGAAGAAAGAATATAATATTGCCGATTATTTTATTATATGAGACATTAAAACACTTTTAAAATGTCTAATATGTGCATATATAGATTACTTACTGGGTGTTCGCCTCGATCGAAACCTCAACTTGTTGGTTTGATAAAACGAAAACATATATGTGCACAAGCAACGGCTGAGCACGCCTTTTTCACTTGCAGCAAATTTCAAAGATCTGTAAGTATATCAGCGACGTAACGTCGCGCATCCATGCTGAACACCTAATCGTCCTAAATAAAGCATTGGTCATCCACAACGTAGCACCGACGTGGCCCAGGGAAATGAAGATGATTTTCTAACTATCCCAGCCACACCGAGAATGGTGACGCGGATTTCACATCTTGACGCGGTCTATGGGATTGGATCTGCTTCTAATCGAGATCTGATCGTCTACTTTAAGCATCAGCTTAAAGTGAAGATCAGATGCGATTAGAGGAGATTACATCGCATCGAGTTAAGAGGGAAGTTGGTCCGCGACACCGGTTTGACCATCCGTCGAGGAGATGGGTATGAGTTCGTGTTCCCCGCATAAGCACGTTACATGTGGTCTAGGTTCTGCGGAACCAACCCCTCAAATGTAAAAGGCCATTAGCTAGTGGAGTAAATGAGTCCTGACCATGTTTTGGTTTTTGTACTAGAAATCCTCCAAAGATGCCCTACACATCACATTTATTTTGCCCCCGCTTACACTTAAACTGTTGTATTATATCTGGGAAGACCCAATCCATTCCAATTTTCAACCCTAATCTGTTTATTTTTGACATCCCACTTAACCTCCACTCCCATCTAGAGACCAACTTGCTTGTTCTCGGATATCCAGAAAACAGTGGGTGACCTTACACTTAGCAGAGGGTAGTGAGCGCCTTACTAACCTACATTATTTCTTTTTTTAGTGTGTAAATGTGGGCCAACACAACGCGAAGTATACTTTGTAAATAAAATTCTTTTAAAATGAATTGGGGATCATCTAAGTAAGGTCAAACTATAATATGAATGTGGTATTTTGGTGAGAGTGTCTAGCATGAGGTGAGCGCAAACATTTTGACAAAATTAAATGGCCATCTACAATCCGATTAAAAATGGTTCGGACTTCATATTTAAGGCAAAAGATAACCTTGATGATTATTGTTTTTGCTTTAAAAAAATACTCGTTTTAAATGTATATTTTTTTCTTGGAAAAAATAACTACTTAAATTTCGAACAATACCGAAGGAGATATACACCGATTTATTACCGAATAATAAGTAGTAATACGTCTATAAGTATTTAATATAAGCGAGAATTGCATGAAAATGTATGTTTTTGTATATACGTTCTATTCTTATAATAGAAACCTTTCAGGGAAAATGTCGATAATTGTTTACATATAACAACAGAGCATATATAAACAGACAATATGCCGCTGCATTCCAGTGGTAAATATTTAATTCATTTTACTAGTAATCCTTACAAAACAAATACTTCAGTATATCTTAGGGACTGTTCCGTTCACAGAATAACATCCGTTCACAGAAAAAAACATATAAATTAGCCTAACAAAAAGATATCGTTGCTTCCCTTTAACTATTTAAATATTCTAAATCTCCATGATAAATGATGCATGTGAAATTTAGGTCAATATTAACACTTTAAGTCCATCGGAGCTTATATATATATATATATATATATATATATATATATATATATATATATATATATGTATATATATATATATAAGTGTAATGAAACGAACAGTAAACTTTTAGTAGATAGAACCTATAGTGAAATTGTTTAAGCTCAATATACGAGATAGAGCAATTATGAAGATAGATGAAAGAAGAGTGATAAACATGTACGAATGTCCAGATTTATTGCAAACTTCAATTGTTCAATGCAAGGTATATTCTGTAATAAAATTATGTTTATTATTCTTTCCTTAAACCAAGGCTTTTCAAAGATCGAAATATTATCATCAGAGGAATTATAAAGATAGATAAGTTGGCAGTGGAAAAGCCAAAATTCAACATTTTAAAAAAATATTAAGAAACGGAGAGTGAAAAAAAGTTCGTGTAAAAAAAGATATGGGGTATGTCCAGTTGGTAATTGTCCGTTGATAAGGTGTCCAATGAAAGATTTAGATGGAGAAGAAAAGTTTTTCGTAAAGGCAACATGGTAAAGCGTTCAAAAATGAAGTAACTCCAATAGTGAGATGTTGAGTTTAGATCGTAGGTGGAGCGTACACAATCAGAAGTAATCTGAGAAATCAGACCATTTTAAAAAGACTTCCTGGGCCGGAGCTGAATTGTATACAAATGACTTTGATAGTTAAATATTTAAGCAATTCTAAGAAGAAACTCTTTAGTTTAAGTCGAGGTCAAAATGAGGAAGTGGGCTGGAGAAAGGGAAAGTGAAGCATAAAGGGAAGAAGGTGGGAGGGGTAGTTGAATGGGTCATGGCTGCTGTTGGAAAGGAAAAGGGAGGGAGGGGGTAGGGTTCTAGTGATAAGGTCATTGTTGGTAGAACTAAATCCGATTTGAGTACGGATTGGCTATAGGTGAAGATTTAGGTCATTGAGTGTATATATTATTTGAGAAAAAGGGGGGGGGGTCCATAATTAAAACGGTCTCCCATCTACCAAAGATCAGGCTAAACATCGCTTAACTTCGGTGATCTAAAAGAACCGCTGTGTCAACGTGATTATTCCAAGGGTTTGCCGCACCTGGGAATAATAAGCGGGGTGTCAAAAAATGACTTTACAGACTACAGGTCACATTTGATGAATTGGGGCGATACAAACTGCACTCGTGTCAAACCGCTGGTTTTCAGCACACCAGTCTAGACTGCCACGTGCAACGGTGACAGATAAAATAAGAGCAACGTTTCAATATTGGCGAACAAAAATACATGTACAGACACACAAGTATACGCATACATGAATATAATCTTTTTTTAATTGAATGAAGTCTACAATTACATGTGTTAACACTATTTGTACTGGGATTCAGAATAATGTGAATATAACAGTAAAACTGTTCAAATGATCATATTATAACAATCGGACCAAAGTCAGAAGCCAATGTTGTTTCATACGTCTTTCTTGTCGGTAAACTTGTGCGATCAAATCAAAACTTAATCGCTACTACACACAAATGTTTATAGGTATTTTTCTTGGCCTTTTGGCTAAGATCAAAGTGTAGTATCTGTTCCGATACTGCACCCCATTGACTGGTATTGTCTTGGCCTTCGGGGCTTCATTTACGCCGGTCTATGGGTCTGTCGTGTGCAGTTCTAGGAGGTCCACCCTCCCAGGCTTCGCCTCCCCTCTTTGGATAGGAGTAAGTTTATTGCTTACTGCCTGAGGCTCCCCTACCGGGGAATGCCGACGGGGCTGCCCAGCCAATTTTTAAACCCCACTTTCCCGACCCGACCGTGGGTCACATCTTACTTGTGGGAGTAAGATAAAAATTGGGCTTGTGCCTAATTCCTGGAGAGGAGTAAATCAATACTCGTAATTGTTATGAACTTATGCGAAGTGCGTCTAGAGTTTATAGTAAAGTACTATTGTTTTAAACATAGTTTACCCCAAACAAGGCAGGACGCCACTGTAGACGTAAGGGGCTACTGAGAAAAAAGGAAGAAGGTTTGTGTGTGGGGGGGTCAACCTAAATTTGGAGGTGCGCAGCAAAATCTGTGTTTACATTAGTTTTAAATTTCTGCATGTCAGTAGAAAAGAGAAGACACGGAGGGAGTTCCAGAGGCCAGCAGCACGAGGAGAGAAGCTATTGGAGTATAATGTTGTCCGGTATCTGGAGGCCTCCACAGTGAATTGCTGGGATTTTGTTGATTGTCGAGTTGGTCTAGTGAATGTAGGTCGAGGGATCACCAGAGTAGCCAGTTCATCGAAGCATAATCCATTGAAGTATTGGTAAAACAAGCACAAGGATGTATACATTGCGGTGATGGGTCAGGGACTGGAGCTTGGTTGACAGTGAGGGACCTATTAGGTTGGCGACTCTTTCTTGGACTTTGTCAAGGAGGGAGAGACTAGTAGATGATGCACCAGCCCAGATTTTAGAATTTATTTTATATTATACTGTTTAATATATAACACCTAATGATGTAATGTTTTAGTAATCATCATGTTATAACTGTAAAAAAATACGCCTTAATGTTCAATTTTACACAGTAATTTAGTAGATTATTCTAATCATTTTATTTTTCAGTGTATTGAGACTAGTTGCAAGTCCTATATAAAGCGTAATGGTTCACCAAAATGACGGAACAAGGGAATATTTAAAAGAATTAGGAAATAAGTAAAAGAAACAATTGTTATCAAATTTTACCGGATCTAAAAATGGATTATCGAACACCCAATAAAGCATATCAGAATAGAATTCAACTTGGGAACAAATATGGTTCAAGTTGAATTCAAGGCTCAATAAATAGAGTTTTCTAAGAAATCAGAAGAGAAATTATTAGAAATCCGTTGTAATCGCTCATTAATATTTCCGGTCGCTGAAGCTCTTATAGTTTACCGATGAGTTCAAAATAAGAGCTAAAGCATTAAGAAAGCATGCACACGTAAAGAATCGAATCAAAAACCTCATATTAAATAAGAAACACAACGAAATACTTTTCAGTAGACTAAGAAATACATGAAAACTGATTTCCGGAAAGTATTGTTAACAAACTAGTCCAGCATTGATGGGCCTAATAGATTGGTCTGAGGTTAGGGTTATGGTTAGGGTTACGGTTAGGGTTAAGGTTAGGGTTAAGGTTAGGGTTAAGGTTAGGGTTAGGGTTAGACCTGATGGATGGGTCCGTAAACAACGTCATTGAAACAATGTGTAAACAGTACCAAGGTGCGGGTGGGAGCATATCCCAGTTAATTTGTGGGGTCTTTTTTAAGTCGAGGAAGAAGTGACAATGAACTCTGAAAGTTTCTGCGATTACCTAGAACTAAATCTCTCGAAGTGTTTTGATTACGAACCTTTAGCCAAACATAAATCAAAGATATGTATGCAAAACAACGCACCAAGTCACGCCTCAATGTTCGCCAAAAATGGTTACAAGAACAGGGATTTATCGAAGATTCGTACATTGAATAGCTACGCAATTACTGTGACCTGAATCTAATTGGAAACCTATGAAGTACCGTTAACAAAAGTATATATTCAAATAGTAAACAGTTAAACAGAAAGCATGAACTTCAGCAAGTGGTGAAAACTGCTTCAATAAATATGACGCATGTTTCCTCCTCTTTATTCATGGGTTAAATAACTCTGAATTTTTGCCCCACGCCTTCCACAGTTAAATTAATTTCAACGATGCTGCAATGGAAACAACTAACATCAGATGTAGATATCAGACTGATTAGTTAAAGACAGGAGCACCAGTGTCGTAAATAGTGCAACACTTTTCTTCATACTTCTGTTAATTTCATAACATTTTCAAAAATTCAACAATAGCAATACTCTATCATGTTGTATCTAATTGTGTTATTATGAGGAGCTCTATATATTTGAAAACGTGTACTTCAGCTAGTATTGAGTGTGACTGAGGTTAAATTATAAAGTTTGGTTCATGTCAAACTGAAACAAACTTTGGGGAAATAAATCTGTTTTCCCACGTATTGGTAACAGACAGGTAGTATCAGATCAAAGGAACAAAGAATTAGTGTCAATAAAAGGTAGAAATCAAAACCGACATTACAAGTGCGGTGACAGTACTGGTTTATCGCAAAGAAAAGCAACGATAGTTTTAGACAATTTGCGATGGAGATTTGAGGCGAGTAGACTTGCAACGATGAGTTGAAACTCCAAGTTAAGTCTCGGATAAGAACGAAGAGAAATCCCCCCGTTCGGTCTGTCTGTCCTCCACTCAGTGAGATTAATAAGTGAATAAGTAAGATATTAAGAAGATATCGACGTTGGTAAGATGAATAAGATGGATAAAAGCTGATCGGAACCTCTCAAACTCTGTTTTTTACTCTCTTTTCGTCGGCAGAAACAAGTGTGTACACAGATGCACTATCATGATGATTACGGGCCGGTAGAGAAAGAAAATATACAACGACAGAAGCAAAGGATACGAATCACGGCAAGGAAATAAAGAATTAATCAACGAGGAGATGTACCGGAGAAGACAACAACTACAGCCAGTGAAAATCGAAGCGAAAAAAATAACAAGTAAATAATGTGCATTGATTAACTTTTATTCTGGAACAGAGAGGGTAATAATTAGAGTTAAAATAAATATGAGCTAAAATAAGCGCCCATCTCACAACTGGTTACGATATGTGGAACAAAACTATAAAAGTAGTTTATAGACGTTAGTAAAGCTTCAAACTTTCGAATATTTCAGAAACGTTTACTATGAGACAGTTTAAAGGCTTTTACCTACATCTAAATAAACGTTACATAAGTTTAAATCCTCATATGGAATAGATATAAACAGTTGCAGAAAAATATTAATTTCAAAATACTTTGTGTGTTAATATTTTTCATATAATATCTAGACGCAGTTATTATATATATATATATATATATATATATATATATATATATATATATATATATATAGGAAGAGGGGAAAAGAAGAAAGATAAAGTTGGGGATAGAAAGAGGTATAGAGATAAAAGGTTTAATAGAAATGTGTTACAATTTTTCCCAGGCAACGACACGTAACACTGCTAGTATATATATATATATATATATATATATATATATATATATATATATATATATATATATATATATGAATAAATATAAAATTAGTAATACCTACAGACGCTAGCGTTTCAAGATTATTGCTCTCATCAGTAATGGAAAGTATATATATATATATATATATATATATATATATATATATATATATATATATATATATGTATATATATATATATATATAATAATGGCCGAACTTAATCTTTTTCTAGAACCAATATATTACTTACTCCTCTCCCCCGTTTTTCTCTACAGCTATGGGTTCAATAATAATATTACTACTATGGGTGATATTAGCTTTTGTTGATATTTGATTATTATAAAAACCTTCATTTTCTTTTCTGTATCACTTTCGATTCGTAATAAACAGAGCCAGAGAGAGAGAGAGAGAGAGAAAGAGGGAGAGAAAGAGAGAAAGAGAGAGAAAGAGAGAAAGAGAGAGAGAGGGAGAGACAGAAAGTTAGAAAAGCAAACACTGAGAACAGAGTGAGAGATAATTAGTGTTTAATTTTATTTTAGTCACTTGCAGTTTTTTCACAACCTATTTAAAAGTGATCACTCATGTGTAACAGATTCTTGCGGTGTTTATTGCAGCCGATACTCACTGCTTATCAAGTGTTGTCCACTTCGCTCAATAAACGTTGCAAACAACTTAGTGTTTCCAGTTTATCACGGTCATTGACATTCTCTGAAATATCAGTTGCAATACGCAAAGCAAGGATGTAAGTTATTCGTTTGCTTGTTTAGTTGAGGTCGAGATGGTGAGCTTTCTGCTTATCATTCCAATCTCTCTGACAATTAAGGACCATTTACTGAGGCAGCAACAGATGCTACTGTCAACGTCCTTATTTCATTCTTCTTCTTCTTCTTCTTCTTCTTCTCCTTTTTACTATTATCATTATTACTAATATTATTATAATTATTGTATGATTATTACCATTATCATTATTTACTCACTAGATGGTTCACAAAAGTCATTATTGGTGTGTCACTCTCGTATTCAAGTTCTTTATTTCTCTATATATGAACCCCCTCTCTCCCCTCTCTCTCTATCTCTCTCTCTCTTTCTCTCTCTCTCTCTCTCTATATATATATATATATAATTCTTACAATATATGTATTATCATATACTAGCAGTGCCTGTTAATTAGCAGTCTCTTTAAAAGATTCAGCTCGATGATTGTCAATCAGTAACAACAGAGCATATATAAGTATTGTGTACGATATTTTCAAGACATTTCAACCGAAGAACTTTTCATCTTCGTGGATTTTTCTGATAATATTGTAGTGTTGCACAGACGATATTGACATAGAAATGTTGTTTGGCTCACGGATAATGAAACGGATTGTAAAACATACATCTCACAGAAATGTTACGTTTTTTTGGAAATGTAAAAAACAAAATAAAAATAAATACATGATATTAATAGTATATAAAATGAACCTGACTTATATCTATCTATCTATCTATCTATCTATCTATCTATCTATCTATATATATATATATATATATATATATATATATATATATATATATATATATATATATATATATATATATGCTGTGCTAATGCTCTTACCGAATCATTTTGCACCATTTTAGTTGTCCTTACGAATAAATAAATCTTGATTAACAGAAACTAAACCTTATGTCTAAAATCCTTATTTCAAAATTGATCAAAATCAAATTTTAGTTTCGGAGGTGAATACTATACATAGAAATTAATATAAATAGTTACATACTAAGCTATACTTCTGTAGCTTTTAGGCTCTAACAACTACTAATATTGAAATTTTACTTACTTTTAACAGGTGACAAATGAAAGCTAAGTGTATAGAAGCGCTGACTGTTGTCAAGACACTTGCTTCTCTTACAACCCTATAGAGCAGTAACATAGCGCATCTGTCTGTTTGTGGAGGACTCTATATATATATATATATATATATATATATATATATACATGTGTGTGTGTGTAGATAGAGAGAGAGAGAGAAGGGGAGAGAGAGAACGAGTGATAGAAAAGATCAATATACATTTATATATATATACATATATGTATATATATATATTTATATATATATATACATATATATATATATATAAATTTCCTCCAGCCTTGAATAACAGATTCGAGTTGTCTTCCCCTTTCATCCTCTGATTCTTACATCCTCAAACTCCCACCCCCAACTTACTTGCCTTTGTCTCTTCTTTATTTGCCAGCGCCACCCACCCCACATTTCTGCTTGCCTTTGTCTCCTCGGTATTTGCCAGCGCCACCCACCCCACATTTTTACACTTTACATATTATAATTTTGGAATGGAATGACATGCACTTTATTTACATGTATTTAAACCTAGTGTATGTGTATGCATATATACATGTATGTGAATATGGATGTATTCTCATGTGTGTGTATGTGTATGCTCAATAAAATAAAATAATAGTAAAAAAAAAGTACCGATAAGAGAAGTAAAAAAAATTAAAATTTATAAAAAAATAAACAAAGAAATTATAGTAATAAAAAATAAATTAAATATATGAATAGATCATAATAACAAAGGAAAATTAAAGAAATAATAATAAATGTAAAATAAATAAATCTATAAATCAATAAATAGAATGAATTTATATAAATTTACTTCTAGGAGTATTATACCCTTGAAATACTCTTAAATTAACTTTAGAGATCAAAATGGATGGATGAATGAATGAATAAATAAATAAATATGTATTTAGATATTTACACTTTATGTGTGTATGTATATATATATATTTTTTTTTTAATTTTATTTTTTTTTATTTGTTTCTTGATTTTTTTATCCCTAGTTCCCCCCCCACCCATTCCCCAACGTCTCTTCTTATTCCCCCCCCCTCTTCCCCTGTTCCAACGGTTCCCTCTTTGGCTTTGATCCATTTCATAATTAAATTCCTTCTCAAATTTCAAATCTCATTTCTAAATATATTTTGTCCATAAGTTATCTCCCTTTGATGACGCATATTACATTAATAACAGTCCACACGTAAATTTTAATTTGAATTGAATAAAGAAAAAAAAATTAATTAATGAATCATATAAAATAAAATATAATAAAATTATAATAATTAGTATATTAATAAGCAAATGTTTATAATATTTTAACTTTAGTTGATTTTGACATTCTCTGCGTTCCTACTACTTCCAATTGTCTGCTGCCGTATTTCTATGTTTTGACACCGGTTTTCCCCGTTTTTTCGACCCACTCGGTCTTTTATTGTTAAAATTAACAGAATTGTTTTGTTTGATTTTTTTTTAATTTCAATTTTTCTAATGATTTTTTGTATAAAAATATAATATAATAATTTATGTTGTACATGTATAAAAAACGTTTTTTTATCTTCACCGAATCATCTTCTTTGTGTGACAAAAAGCTGGAGAAAAGAAAAGTTTCAAAAAGGCAATCAATAATGCGCAAAAAAAAAGCTAAAAGAAAAAAAAAACAATGCAGTTCGAGGAGAACATTAACAATTTTAATTCCGAGACGCGCAAATTAAAGTCAGAGGATATTTGAATGTGTTGTTACTTAGTTCATATTTTATGTAGGTTGTAGGGTTTTAATAAAGATAGCTTCTAGTATTTCTATTGTTTTTAATTTGTTTCATAATGTATTATTCTCGTTTTGTTAACTATAGTTTGTCTTAAATCAGAGGGTGGCAGTTACGTGTTTTTAAATGCTTGTAAATCAAACTTGGGTTGAAATGTGCATTATTAGCCGGTGCGATAGAGTAGTTGTTGTTAAACCAATGTAGCTGTTAGCTTTATTATGAAAGCGTCTTGGAATTTTAATTGTTAACGTTTCTTCTGGGAGTCCACTGGTTAGTTCTTTTGACGTTTAACTCTGATTTATTTTGTCAGCGGAATTGATTCGACGAAGAATTGAAAACGTTCGTAGTACATATGGAACATATATTACTTCTTTTGATTTTGACACGAAAGATGTCATTTAAAAAATTGAAAATAAATAATCAAATAGAAGAATGATGTTTGTTTATTTTACAATGTTCGCTTAAATGAACTAATACTGCATAAATACTCACAGTATATAATACAGAACAAAAAGGGTGTATTATAGCGTTGAATGGAACACTTCGAATCAGATCTTATTTCCAACTCTGAAGTTGATGAAGATGTCGTAGCCTCAATTTCTAAACGAACAGATATGCCTCATCTCACTTATCTTCCGACCGTTCAGAAAATCAAATATGTAATCAAACAAATCTTGTCCAGCAATGCCCCAGGAATTAATTTTGCCCGATAACTATAAGTAAGGTAATACAAAACTGATAAAAATGGTCTTGGGTCTCTTTATTTTCATCTGAAATCATTGCTATATACCACCAGATTTAAGTGGTGCCTTAATTAAAAAACGTTACAAAAACATCGGTAGCCGAAGCGTCGATGACAACTCCTGGGGTATCTCTCCGTTGTCAGTTGTAAGGAAAAATTCAGCTGGACTTATTATTTACAAAACAATTCTTTATATTGTCGTTATAATCTACCCTAAATCGCAGTGTGGATTTCGAGATTCACCTGGTGTGGGCGACATTATCTTCTCTTTTCGTCAGCTTGCGGAGAAAGTGAGAGAGAAAAGTGAGGAATTCTACATAGTGTTCTTTGACTTAATCAAGGCTATAACCACCGTAAACCGAGAGGCATTGTGAAAGGTGCTCAAGAAACTCAGTAATCCTTACAGCATGGTGAGTGTCATCGTGTCTTGTCACTAAAGTATGATCGATGCAGTGGTGTTTAACGGGGATATTTCTGAATCGTTTGATGTTTCGAATTGTACAAAGTAGGGGTGTACTATAGCTTCGGTTCACATTGCAATTTGTTCTAAGTGATGCTCCAATATGCTTGTGCTGATTCAACTTGGGGTGTACAGTTCAAATTTAGCACCAGTAGTGGTCTCTTTTACCATCAGTGTTTCAGAGCGAGAACTTGAGTTCGCTCCAGTGTCATACGTGCTCTCTTATTCGCGGGCAATGCTGCTCTGGTAGTAATATCGCTTAGCGATGCTCATAAAATCGTGGATCGCTTCCCGGATGCTTGCAGTGCTTTTAAACTCATATCACCATACGGAAGACTGAGGTTGTCCATCAGCCTCCATTGAATCACAAACAGATCAAAGTTGTAAAGAAAAATATACCCGTTCACTAATTCCCAAATATACCAATAGCAGTACATTGTAAAAGCCTTATATATGTAAAATCCTCCACATATTTAGGAAGTACTTTGAACTCGTATGCATCGCTGTATAATGAAATTACTAACCACATAGCCAAAGCTTTGTCATTGCTTTTGGGATCAGACGCGTTGTGAAACTAAGCACTAAGATCAAAGTCTATAAAATTGTCATTTCTTCGTCTTTGTATCGGTCTAAGACGACCATAACTTTATGTCGATGTCTTCTACAAACACTGTATTCGCCCCATATGTGGATACAGACGTGCAGATCAAGTGAAAAATGCTGCTCGCTTTGCAAGATGTAAGTTTTGAAGTATTGAAATGTTTTTTTACGTAGTCTCAATAAAAATGAGCTAATCATGTAGTAAGAATGCCATAGAGGATCCTTATGTATTGTAAACTGTAGAATAGGAAAAAAGGGTACTAGAAAGCCTTTGCTTCGGTCCAATGAAAATCTGAAATCAAATCTTTCAGCTATTAAAATCCCGACTGGAAGCGTTGAGGACTTGGCACAAGACAGGAAAAAAACCATGAGCCGCTATTTGGAATAGAATAAGGAATTTTGAAGTGTGTTGCATTGAGAAATTAAGTTTAAGGACACACGTGCATTCGAGTCAACTACGAATGTTTGTTTACTCCAATCCAGTCTGCGGATAACTCGCTGGACTAAACTCTCACAATCCCCATAAACAAGAGGTAAAACGACACTTTAGACACTCATACGTCGAAATCGACGGGAGAGCCCATCATATATATATATATATACACACACATATATATATATATATATATATATATATATATATATATATATATATATATATATAAGAGAAAACTCATGCCTAGTTTTCCTTTGGTAAGTCCTTTAAATAGTCCGAATAAGGATCTCAGTTTCGGAGGGGGATTAGCTGATGAATTTGCCATAGTTTGGATTGTTGTCCCAAGTACTTTCCGACTGATCCGGGTGCATCTTCAACCTAAACTAATATCCTGATTCGGACTGTTGAAAGGATCTACCAAATGATATCTAGACATGAGTTGTCTCTTATAATTCAACAACACTTGCCTGATATATATATATGCAAACATTTTAAAAAATGAAAATAATTGTTATAATAGAGGCGGAGACACGCACATAGAACTTTTCATGTCGTACATAAGACCTTGGTATTTCGCAATCTTTTCCCCTTCAGCTCTGTTTAGGCCAACATCATTAAGGGCACTGACTGGAGAAAGAAGATAATTTTAAAACGACGATAGAGAAACGCACACAGAACTTTTTCCACATTTGTCCAGGAAGTCGTTGACGATGTAAATTAAGCTACGCTAGATAGTATCACAGGAAAAAATCGCATTACGTTAAGCATTTTAAAATGTTACCACTGGGTTTATATTTTCTTTCTCCAGCTTTTTTGTTCACCTGCTTTTGACATCTGAGGATGATTCGACGAAGAATCGAAAACGTTAGTGAAACCTATGAAACCTATGGTACATTTATCATTTTTTTAAAGTTTAATAAAAAAAGACCATCAGAGAAATTGAAAACATAAAAAAGCTATAATTAAACAGACGAATTATGTTATTTTTAACAAGTTTGTATAAATTAGAAAATGCTGCCTGAACACACACACAATATATATATACATGATTATTTTTTTTACACATGCATGTACAAAATCAGCGACACTGGCATGTCGATGTTATCGATCAATAGTAATTACACACTGAGATCTCATCAGGCAGAGTTAGAATCCGATCTTAAAATTAGATCATATTTGGAAAATAACTTTTTTTTCCAAATATGATCTAAGGTTATGATCCAAATATAATCTAAGGTTAAGATCGGATCTTAACTCTCCCTGATGAGATCTCAGATTGTAATAGCTTTTGATCGATAACATCGACATGCCAGTGTCGCAGATTTTATAAATGTCTGTGTAAATAAAAAAATAATCATATATAAAAGCTATATTTGATATTGAGCCCTTTTTATAAACCAGGTTGAAATTCTTTGCATTACTACCCTGTGGATGTTATACCTGGAGTATTATATATATATATATATATATATATATATATATATATATATATATATATATATATATATATATATATATATATATGGAAATTCAAAAAGGATAACCACATAATGTTATGTATGCATTCATCAACGGTCCGTCTTTATTAAAAGGCTTCCTCGGGATGGTTATCTTGAAGAAAACATCACAAGTGCATAACGTTTTGGCAGCTAGCTAAAACTACGGCTGTTTTGGGCAGAAGAACTCAAAATAGGAGATACAAAATAGATGGTGTCGGTGATAAGCAACGATAGGAGTATGACTTCAATATGAAGTGTGAGGGTTGTTACAATCAATAGAGGAAGTGGTGGGTAGGCCACGACGTCGCGGTAAGATTCAACTCGAATTATGAAAATGGGGAGGGGAAGGGTATATGAGATGTGCTTATTGCATCTTTCCAATTGAGATTGCAGGTCATATACTGTCTAAAGCACGCGATGGGAGATGTAGTGATTAGGAAAGTATGAGAAAAGAAAAGAAACCACGGTCATGCCCTAAAATAAAAAAGAGGGGGAAGACGCTGATTCGACATTATATATAGTTAACATTCTCTTTCTTCCCAATATTAATTGATGGTGGCCATAGAGATTTAATATGAGGATGCACATACAAAGGTGTTATAGTGTTCGTCTATTTTCAATAAATACCGGAAGCACTCCGCTTCTCACTTGTTTGAGTGTAACCTTAATCTAAACTGGCAGTCAGTACTGATAGACTGCTGTTGTATATACTTTTCTCCAATATATTTGTTTTACTTAAACCTCGTGTCCGAATTCTCATTGCGTCCCCTAAACATGGCCATGACAAGAGATGAATTGGACATTGATTTCGAATCTTTCGAGAGGCAGTAATTAGCATTCCAAACATTGAAGATAGCATGAGCATGAAACACTGGTGTTTGTAGGTAATACTACAAAATATTTATATAAAAATATTGTATGTAGATATATTTTATTTGTTATGCAACCATGTAAATTCAAGGGAATTAAAATAAGACCATCATAGAAGATTGAATGGATATAAAAATAATCGTTTCACAGAAGTCGCGCTATTATTAAAAAAATGAAAAGATTCCATTAAACTAGCTATGCTGGTTTCTCGGTTCAGAGTTTGACTGATATAATCTTTTATTTAAATTAAATTCCCCGTCGTGTGTATAAATGTTATGAAAAGCACGGTAGATTACATGAAGGATAACATTTCATTTTATATGAAAAAAGAGTAAAAATGAATACAGTCTCTATATTTCCTGTTTAAGGGATTGACTCAAAGAAATAATTAAGAAAAGAAAACTTATATAAACAAAAAAAATGGAGTTTTCTAAACGAAATTAAGTGTTTGTACTGAGGCACGCATCCCGATGGAAAAAACGAATTTAAATTAATATTAGCGTTTGATTCTTTTAAATTCTTGGCAAAATAAATGTTATTGTATACAAATTTCACAATTTAAAATTTTCAAAAAAATTCTTAATAATTGATTTCCAGTTTTCATTTTACAGATACACTTCTAATCTAATGGAATTCAATATCGACTAGTTTAAATTGATTACAATATTCTGGGGAAAGTATAGGCATTGCATGTTTTGGAATTATATATATGAGTTTCATTGGATGATTTGAAAGATTATTCCAATCTTTGTTGTTATTTTAACATCTTTTAAACCTATGTTACCTTCGACCTTCTGCAGGGGCATATTCCCAGACTTGGGAATATTTATGTCAAATAAGAATATAGAATCTATATGGAATTTCTAACGGAACCTTTTATTAAATTCACGGGGTAGATTGTTCTCGTTCCGTCAAAAATTAGTGAGAAAAAGTGTTAATTAATTCAAACATGATTCTTTGTAATTATCGCATGTAAGAAAAAAAGCAACCCATAGACTCAGTCATAAAATTAACAATACCTTCCATGATCCTACCATAGTTTGTACGAATAGTCTTCCGTCCATATCTGACATGTCCATCAAGTTTAATAACGAAAGTCTAACGGTCTTCGTTTAATATACGCTTAATAATGAGCACACATAAATACGACGCACAAAATAAGCAACACCGATGTTATTTTGAAGGACAATAATAAATAAGACAACACGGTGGTATATTTACAAGAGTTTGCATTTACAGAAGTACAACATAGCATGTTACAGAAAGACAGATCCGAGGCTGCGTCATAATCTCCTTTATGTATGGTATATACAGGGTGGGCCAAAATAATGGTCCTATCTTTAAATTTGAATAACTTGAATTTGAATAACTTCCACAAAATAAAAGTTAAACTCACCAAACTTTATGTGTGTGTAGACTGACCCTTCCGAGATTTTTTGAAATAAACAAAACAAATTTTAGCCGAAAAACACTTCTTAAAACTTACAAAAACTAAAGTATTGTTTTTACACTGTTTTGAGTTTTTTAAGCAAAAATAATGTTTTCTAAATGAAGGTACGTTCCTTAGGGCTAATACGGCTCATGCTTGCTTCGGAAGGGGTCCTTTACTTATTCTAAAAAAAAAAAATTAAAAAAATCAATAAATAAAAAAGTTATGAATTTTTAAAAATAGGACCCTTATTTTTGCCCACCCTGTAGAAGAGTCCATATATTCCAGAAATAGGGTAGATCAGCATCACACTATAACCAACTCTGACGCTGATTTGGGCTGTTATGACGCGCTTCAGTTTAGAAAACAACTGGTGATTTTTATGTATGGGCATTACTAATGAAATAACATCAGATATATAAGTAGGGAGGCTAAGGTCCGGTGAGTGTAACGCGCATTGAGGATGATACTTCATACTTTTGAGACGATCACTAAAGTGTTCCTAATAACATATAACGGCGATTAAATAAAGATGGTTTGACATCAATGAGTGAATTTAGTTTAAACATTCAGGTATTTTGGAACGTTTATTTACAGAATATTTGAGTTTTAGAATCTAATTAACGTTTTAATCGCTATGTTGGATCAACCTTTACCGCTACTTAGGTCGTGTTGCAAAGAGGCAACCGGTGTACGAACTCGAGAAGTTAAATTTTCTCACTCACATTTTCATTATATGTATCGATGCATGTGTCCCTCGCAATATATCATGTTGCTGTGAATAGACAACTAAAAGGATAGTATACAAGCTTTTAATCTTTCTACTCAATACAAAAATACCAAAACGGAAGTTTACAACACACTATGCACTGTAACAAATGAGAAACTATTTCGTATACGTAATCCAATATCACATAGCAAATATTTCGTATACGTAATCCAATATCACATAGCAAATAGTTCGTATACGTAATCCAATATCACATAGCAAATATTTCGTATATGTAATCCAATATCACATAGCAAATATTTCCTATACGTAATCCAATATCACATAGCAAATATTTTGTATACGTAATCCAAAATCACATAGCAAATATTTATAACAAAACTGATAGTAGATACCATCCCGACGTCTGGTTAAACGTCTTCATCGAAATTTACGTAATACACTTTTTGAATAGTGGTACATGCCGAAACGTAAGACTGTCGATAATGAATGATAGTTTCTTTTTAAGTTTTCACCATCATCAAGTTGTGGTAGTATGAAGGATCTTTTCTTTTTATTAAAACTTAGTTCACCTCAAACTAGGCAAGTTGTCACTGTAGACGTAAGAGGCTACAATAAATTATTGTAAACATTAAGGGGTGAGGCATCCTAAATTGGGAGCTGTGCAGCGAGATGTTTGTTGACATTAGTAAAACCTAAACACAATACATAAATAAGCCATTGATCCTAGTTACTCTCTCTCTCTAATAAAATCCAATATATATATATATATGGCGATTTGTGTTCGGGGTTCGCGCCCGCTGACCGTTGGGAACTGGTTCCTAGACTGAAGATTGCGTTAGCATGAAACATCGATGTCTCTAGGTATATTTTAAATATTTAATATTTATAAAAAATATTATTGTTTATCAGCCCCTTCCCACAGAGGCTGGGCACTTTTCGAGGAGCTTTAATAACAAGTAGTACAAATAGCTATATGCAATGATCCGACTCGTAGATCACTCTTAGCTACTTGGTGGATAGTAGTAATTCTACTATTAACAGTTAAAATTCCCCTTTATTTACTAATTAGTTTCCAGTGGCCTTCGGGTAAGATCTTCGACTGCGAATCAGTGGCGATTTGTGTTCGGGGTTCGCGCCCGCTGACCGTTGGGAACTGGTTCCTAGACTGAAGATTGCGTTAGCATGAAACATCGATGTCTCTAGGTATATTTTAAATATTTAATATTTATAAAAAATATTATTGTTTATCAGCCCCCTCCCACAGAGGCTGGGCACTTTTCGAGGAGCTTTAATAACAAGTAGTACAAATAGCTATATGCAATGATCCGACTCGTAGATCACTCTTAGCTACTTGGTGGATAGTAGTAATTCTACTATTTACAGTTAAAATTCCCCTTTATTTACTAATTAGTTTCCAGTGGCTTTCGGGTAAGATCTTCGACTGCGAATCAGTGGCGATTTGTGTTCGGGGTTCGCGCCCGCTGACCGTTGGGAACTGGTTCCTAGACTGAAGATTGCGTTAGCATGAAACATCGATGTCTCTAGGTATATTTTAAATATTTAATATTTATAAAAAATATTATTGTATATATATATATATATATATATATATTCATATATATTTACACGGTATTTCACAAATAATTTTTTTCGTACTAGTTGTCGAAACTATGGTCAGATGGAAATTGACTATACTATCTATATAGATACTAAAATTAGGCATAGCAAAATCTGTCTTTTGATTTTTTTCTCTACGATGTATAAAGTATTTCTAAATATTACATTATATTATTAAGTAAAATAACATCGCGCCGTTTTAACAGTACTATAGGTATGAGAAATGGAAAAAATCATTTTGATATATATATATATATATATATATATATATATATATATATATATATATATATATATATATATATATATAAAGAGAGAGAGAGACAGTTATGGTATTTTAGGAATGTTTCGTCCATAGACATGTGATAGGTTGAAATAAAAAGAAAGTACACATAACTAAAGCAATAGTTTTCACGGTGTTAATACCCGAGTTCGAATCTAACGCAAGTCTAAAAGAATTCGTTTAAGTGGATATATGTTTTATATATTTAATAACTTTAAAAAATAATAACAGAATAAAAAGATTACGTATATATATCGTACGAGTAAGTTTACATTTTCCGAACAAAAGTCGTAATCAAAGCTATATAATTGTACTTACTTTCTAATCAAATACTAAATATATATATATATATATATATATATATATATATATATATATATATTAGGGGAGGTCGATTTTGAAACTGTAAATTATCGCACTCGAAGAAAGTTGCCAAATAATGTCAAAAGTTACCACAAGAAATATTTTTCTTCAAAACTTTGTATTTATTTGAGCATTGCAACTTTAAGATCAAATAAGTCGAGATTTTTTCTCACAGCCTAGATTTCACCGGCAGATGTGTCGCCTTAAATTAAACCCGGGTTTTAACAAAAAAAAGTAATACATTACTTAATAATAAATATTTTAAAGTTTATTATTCCTTTTCTTAAGAAATTAAATGTACATATTCAAATTAAAAAGGAATAAAACACTATAATATTTAATTTTATATATAAATAATTATTTATTTACATAGGCGTTTTATTTATTGGATATTTTTTATGGTTTTCACCGGTTGAAAATTCAACGAGCGAATTTGAATTTACGTGTTGATTCTGTTTATTGAATTGTCGAGCGCTGGCTTATCTAATCCCACTTTCCCGACCTTTTGTCACACCTTACCTTGTGGGAGTTAGATAAATAAAAACTAGTTCAGCCAGGGTTTTGTTACCCCACCAAATAAACCGGTATCGTCCGGGTCTTTGGGTCTGGTTTCACGCCCGTCTATTGGGGCTTGTCCGTCCTGTGCAGTTTTAGGAGGTGCACCTCCCAGGTTTTGCCTTCCCTCTTTGGGGAGGAGTAAGTGTATTGCTTACTGTCTGAGGCGGCCCTACAGGGGAATACCGACGGAGCTGCCCAGGCAATTTTTAAATTGCCAGAGTGCTCACCTCTCGAGCACTGGCTTTCTCATCCCACTTTCCTGACCTTGTGTCAATCTTACCTTGTTGGAGGTAGATAAATAAAATCTAGTCCAGCCAGGGGTTTTTACCCCACCAAATAAATCGGTATCGTCCGGGCCTTTGGGTCTGGATTTACGCCCGTCTATTGGGGCTTGTCCGTCCTGTGCAATTCTAGGAGGTGCACCCTCCCAGGCTTTGCCTTCCCTCTTTGGGGAGGAGTAAGTTTATTGCTAACTGTCTGAGACGTCCCTACAGGGGAATGCCGACGGGGCTGCCCAGTCAATTTTTTAATGGCCAGAGTGCTCACCTCTATAGCGCAGGCTTATCTAATCCCACTTTCATGACCTTGTGTCACATCTTACCTTGTTGGAGGTAGACAAATAAAACTATTTCAGCCAGGGGTTTTTACCCCACCTAAAATATTATATGTAATGGAGTTGATGGGAGAATGGATAAGGACCCATTGATGTATAAGGAAATTGTGGATGAAAATAGACAGAGAATTATGAAAAAAACTAAGCGACCAGAAAACCATTTAACTTTTACAAAAGAAACACCATGTGAAAGTAAATATCTGACACAGAGTTCTTCCTAATAGTGGTGCAACAGGTGCTGTTCATGCAGATCAAGTGGTGGATGTTTTGCATGAATTCCACAGTGAGAACAGTATCAAGGCTATACTTGTTGACAACACTAATACCAACACAGGTTGCGAAAGTGGAATGGTTGCAATTTTAGGAAAAAAACTTTTTAAAAATCTTCACACAATTGGTTGCTCTTTGCATCATAATGAACTACCTTTCAGAGCCCTTTTTAAAAACATAGATGGTTGCGCAAAGGGCCCTACAACATTCAGTGGCCCTCTGGGGAAATTATGCTCAAATGATTGCCATGATTTACCCCAAATATCATTTTCCACTATTAGCAATCCTCTAGAGTCAATTTTTAAAATTGATGAAATACATGATCTTAGTTCTGACCAAAGACTCCTTTATGAATACACAGTAGGTATTTCTAGAGGTAAGGTTGACTCTAGATATACCTCCTGGAAAATTGGTCCTTTAAACCAAGCAAGATGGTTAACTTTGGCCATCAGGCTCATGTGTTTATGGACTCGTGGTGCATACCCACAAAGGCACACAACAAAACTACACTATGTAGTAAATTTTATTGTAAATGTGTATGCCACTTCTTGGTTTGAAATTAAAAGAAATAGTAAATTCCACAATCAGCAAGTGCACATTTTTAATATGACCCAGAGGATTAAGGAGCAGCCTCAGGAAATCCAAGATATCACATTTAGAAATATACAAGGTAATACATTTTGTTTACTGCCTGAAAACTTTCTATATTCCATGGTTAAATCTGAAGAGATTGAAGTAAGAGAAGAAGCTTTAAAAAGAATTTTGGCCATTAGGTAAGTAATATTTATTCATATATTTCTGACTCAATTATTTATTCCAATTTATAGAATGATTTTTAAAGATTTTATCTAATTTCACCATAATTATTAAAGCAGTACAGATTGGAATTTTTTGATAATTCAATTAATTAATTTGTTCTTTCAGGAGTGAGGAGTCAACCAGAAAAAGATTAAAAAGAATACCACCTATTAATTTTAATGCCACACATTGGACACAATTAATAGATTTAAAATTATGCTGCATTTTTGGCATTCTCAGGGCGTGGAACGGGCAGTTAAGTTAATAACAGAAGCTTCACAAACTGTATATGGTTTTGAAGCAAGGCATCAACACATTACAGCCAAAGTTTTGAGTCAGAAATTGAGACCAGCATTTTTGTCTAAGGGGTCTTATATGGAGCAATTTGACTCTCAATATTAAGCTCCATTAAAATAGTGTTAGGTTTTTCCTTATTACTATGCTTGTTATATTTTTACTTATAACAGAAAAAAATCATTTTTTTAGGTATTCAAATATTACTGTTTAATTCATAACGTTAAAAGGTAGTTTACAAAAGCAGATGCTGAAAATGAGGGGGGGGGGGCAAATTTTTAATTTGAAGATTTCTTTAATTAATATCATTTTTATAAAATAAAAGGACATTCGCTGATTTTAAATGCACAAATTATTTGGTTTTCACACCAGTATTCAAGCAAATCTTGCAAAAACGAGGAATTTTCAGTATATTCTTGTCTACGATCTTTGATACCAAACGCTCAAAAAACCGCTGAAGTTTTTGATCTATTTTTTTGCATGAGTATTTAATAGGTCTATATACAACTTTCGGTACGTGCCTTTTTTTAATATTTAAAAAAAAGTGTAAAATCGACCTACCCTAATATATATATATATAAAGAGGTGTACTAAAAGAAGACATATATATATATATATATACATACATATATATATATATATACATATATATACACGTATATATATATATACACATATATATACACATATACATATATATATGCATATATATATATGTATATATATATATACATACACGTATATATATATATATATATATATATATATATATATATGTCTTCTGTGGTCTGGAGAGGTTGACTCTCTGTGAAAAGTACAAACAAAACATGTATACACATATGTACTCAATAATGTTTGTGTAAATACAAATGTATACTTAAGATTAGCGCTACTTGTTATTGAGCACGTTTTATAAACACTTGAGTTTCAACGGATTTACATTTACAGAAACTAATACAATACGTGTACTAGAACAACCCAACTAAAACGATTACTTCAAACACATACTGAAAACAGCAAATATAATAAAAATCAAATACTACCGAAAAACCCTAGACCCCAACTGCACCTCATTTGGTCATTAGAAATGTTCAACAGAAATGGTCACTATATTAAATAAACAACATGAAGTGTCGTAGTGGATGTGCCAGAAGTACAGATAGAAATTCCTATATGTTTGCAAACCTGAGAAAAGCATTTCCAATAAAGAAAGATAAGTGCCTAAAAAATGTGGCGTGTATATTAAAATGCGCAAAATGCAATAGACTATTCATATATATATATATATATATATATATATATATAAAATATTTGTTATTGTTTATATCTATGGACGTATACGTTTCGTCTTTTTTCAATCAAGACTCATCAGCATAGAAGTACGACTATTCATCACCGGTCACACGATTCGAAACCCTGAACAACAAGTATTTTCCAACTCCCGTCCAACGTCGCTAACCGCTAGGCCAGTTCTGAACAGCTTATAAACAATGATAATTTTAACACGTTAACGGCGAAGCGAAGAGGCATTCAAACTTCAATAAGTGAAGGAACGATGCATTTAAAGCAAGTGACGCTACGCTGTGTTACTACTACCATTTTACGGTGCTCTACTTTTTAACGAGGAGCTTCAAATATAAAATATTTGTTATTGTTTATATCTATGGACGTATACGTTTCGTCTTTTTTCAATCAAGACTCATCAGCATAGAAGTACGACTATTCATCACCGGTCACACGATTCGAAACCCTGAACAACAAGTATTTTCCAACTCCCGTCCAACGTCGCTAACCGCTAGGCCAGTTCTGAACAGCTTATAAACAATGATAATTTTAACACGTTAACGGCGAAGCGAAGAGGCATTCAAACTTCAATAAGTGAAGGAACGATGCATTTAAAGCAAGTGACGCTACGCTGTGTTACTACTACCATTTTACGGTGCTCTACTTTTTAACGAGGAGCTTCAAATATAAAATATTTGTTATTGTTTATATCTATGGACGTATACGTTTCGTCTTTTTTCAATCAAGACTCATCAGCATAGAAGTACGACTATTCATCACCGGTCACACGATTCGAAACCCTGAACAACAAGTATTTTCCAACTCCCGTCCAACGTCGCTAACCGCTAGGCCAGTTCTGAACAGCTTATAAACAATGATAATTTTAACACGTTAACGGCGAAGCGAAGAGGCATTCAAACTTCAATAAGTGAAGGAACGATGCATTTAAAGCAAGTGACGCTACGCTGTGTTACTACTACCATTTTACGGTGCTCTACTTTTTAACGAGGAGCTTCAAATATAAAATATTTGTTATTGTTTATATCTATGGACGTATACGTTTCGTCTTTTTTCAATCAAGACTCATCAGCATAGAAGTACGACTATTCATCACCGGTCACACGATTCGAAACCCTGAACAACAAGTATTTTCCAACTCCCGTCCAACGTCGCTAACCGCTAGGCCAGTTCTGAACAGCTTATAAACAATGATAATTTTAACACGTTAACGGCGAAGCGAAGAGGCATTCAAACTTCAATAAGTGAAGGAACGATGCATTTAAAGCAAGTGACGCTACGCTGTGTTACTGCTACCATTTTACGGTGCTCTACTTTTTAACGAGGAGCTTCAAATATAAAATATTTGTTATTGTTTATATCTATGGACGTATACGTTTCGTCTTTTTTCAATCAAGACTCATCAGCATAGAAGTACGACTATTCATCACCGGTCACACGATTCGAAACCCTGAACAACAAGTATTTTCCAACTCCCGTCCAACGTCGCTAACCGCTAGGCCAGTTCTGAACAGCTTATAAACAATGATAATTTTAACACGTTAACGGCGAAGCGAAGAGGCATTCAAACTTCAATAAGTGAAGGAACGATGCATTTAAAGCAAGTGACGCTACGCTGTGTTACTACTACCATTTTACGGTGCTCTACTTTTTAACGAGGAGCTTCAAATATAAAATATTTGTTATTGTTTATATCTATGGACGTATACGTTTCGTCTTTTTTCAATCAAGACTCATCAGCATAGAAGTACGACTATTCATCACCGGTCACACGATTCGAAACCCTGAACAACAAGTATTTTCCAACTCCCGTCCAACGTCGCTAACCGCTAGGCCAGTTCTGAACAGCTTATAAACAATGATAATTTTAACACGTTAACGGCGAAGCGAAGAGGCATTCAAACTTCAATAAGTGAAGGAACGATGCATTTAAAGCAAGTGACGCTACGCTGTGTTACTACTACCATTTTACGGTGCTCTACTTTTTAACGAGGAGCTTCAAATATAAAATATTTGTTATTGTTTATATCTATGGACGTATACGTTTCGTCTTTTTTCAATCAAGACTCATCAGCATAGAAGTACGACTATTCATCACCGGTCACACGATTCGAAACCCTGAACAACAAGTATTTTCCAACTCCCGTCCAACGTCGCTAACCGCTAGGCCAGTTCTGAACAGCTTATAAACAATGATAATTTTAACACGTTAACGGCGAAGCGAAGAGGCATTCAAACTTCAATAAGTGAAGGAACGATGCATTTAAAGCAAGTGACGCTACGCTGTGTTACTACTACCATTTTACGGTGCTCTACTTTTTAACGAGGAGCTTCAAATATAAAATATTTGTTATTGTTTATATCTATGGACGTATACGTTTCGTCTTTTTTCAATCAAGACTCATCAGCATAGAAGTACGACTATTCATCACCGGTCACACGATTCGAAACCCTGAACAACAAGTATTTTCCAACTCCCGTCCAACGTCGCTATATATATATATATATATATATATATATATATATATATATATATATATATATATATATGTATATATATATATATATATATATATATATATATATGTATATATGTAGAAAGATGAAAAGGAATTAGAAAAGCAAAAGTCAAATCGTATTTCTATTCAGTTGCTCAGAGCATGGTATATTCCGCAAAAAGGCAATTTATTCAAGTTAAATTTTTCCTTAAGCCAGGCTTTTCAAAGATCAAAATCTTATCATCAGAAGAAGTTGTTGGGATAGATAAGTTGGCAAAGGCCAAGATTTAAAATTTGAAAAAGTAAAATAAAAATTGTAGGGAAAAAACACGAGGCAAAACTCTGCCCGAATGCAAGCAAATGTCCGATTGCAAAAAAGTCCGGTGTCAAAAAGTCCAGCGGAGAAAGTGAAATCTAGATAGGTAAGTCGTTAAAAGGCACGAGAAGTGACAAGAGAGGATTCAAAGTTAAATTCCAAAAACCACATCTTCAGGTACAGTGAAGATAGATAGAATCCAGAGGATAAAAGGTCCAATAAAAGGTAATATATATATATATATATATATATGTATTAAGGAAAACAGTATTAAATAACAGGGAGTGTTTTTGCTTGATAAGGCGTATTTTTTTTTTTTTACAATTTTCTGAAAGGGGGATGTAGTGTGTTCGTCAAATTGCTCTATGTAAATTCCATGGGTTTCTTGTTCTATTTTCCTTCCTTTTTTGCGAGTACTTTCGATTTGATTCGTCAAATCATCTTCAGGCGGTGTTAATTTAAGTTTCTTAAAAAAATATGTCTTTACTGATGATTTTTTTAATTATTATAACGGTCAGTAATTTACAACTTAAAATGAGCGCTTATAATATTGAGATGTTACATGAGAGCGTGATTACGTTCTAATAGCGTGCAAGATTCAAAAGTTTGATTGCTTAACCGTAAAGAATTTGATTACGTTCTGAGCACGTTCAAGATTCCATTTCTCTATACTAGTTTTAAAATTCCATTTCTCTGTACTAGTTATAAAATTCCATTTATCTGTACTAGTTATAAAATTCCATTTATCTGTACTAGTTATAAAATTCCATTTCTCTGTACTAGTTATAAAATTCCATTTATCTGTACTAGTTATAAAATTCCATTTCTCTGTACTTGTTATAAAATTCCATTTCTCTGTACTAGTTATAAAATTCCATTTCTCTGTACTAGTTATAATATTCCATTACTCTGTACTAGTTATACAATTCCATTTCTCTGTACTAGTTATAAACTTCCATTTCTCTGTACTAGTTATAAAATTCCATTTCTCTGTACTAGTTATAAAATTCCATTTCTCTGTACAAGTTATAAGATTCCATTTCTCTGTACTAGTTATAAAATTCCATTTTTCTGTACTAGTTATAAAATTCACATTTCTCTGTACTAGTTATAAAATTCTATTTCTCTGTACTTGTTATAAAATTCCATTTCTCTGTACTAGTTATAAAATTCCATTTCTCTGTACTAGTTATAAAATTCCATTTCTCTGTACTAGTTATAAAATTCCATTTCTCTGTACTAGTTATAAAATTCACATCTCTCTGTACTAGTTATAAAATTCCATTAGTTATAAAATTGTCGAAACCTGGGTAAGATAAAATTGCCAGAAATATGTACTGCGCCAATACGACTCAGGAAGAGGTTATGAACTAATATAATATAAGTATACAAATTATTCATCATAATTATGTAAAGCTCAATTTGAATATTAACATGCATGCTTTTATAACTACCCAACGGTTGTTACTCGTCCACCAATATTAAATTGGAGTGATAATAAGATTTAGGTTAACAAGCAATGACCTGTTATTGTCTTTATTGTTTTGCACATTTTCCGTGCACATTTATTTTGAGATATATGCGAAATACGGAAATTTAGAAAATAAATAACGGGAAAACGTAGTGATATACTTACTTGTCGATTGAAAATATTAATGTACACCAACAATTACGGACAATTATTGAGTAGAATTTTAGTAATAAATAAAAGTCATTTATTTCTCATATTTCTGATTTCATGTTTGATCGACGCCATTTTGCGTATTTTATTTAAAACAGTTAGGTTAAAAGGCAGATAAGTCAGTCTGTCAATTTTAATATTTTCTTGATTGGATGTGTGCAATGGCTCAAAATGGCATCGATCCAACGTGTAATTGGAAATATGAGAGTAAAATTTATTTATTTATTGCTAAAATTCTATCCGATAATTTTCAATAATTTTTGGGGTACACTAATATTTTCAACTCCTAAGTAAGTATATCCATAAGTTCTGGTGTTATTTTATTTTAAACTGCCATATTTCGCATGTATCTCAACATAAGAGACACCACATGTATTCTTTTGCTTATCGTTCTTGAGTTATTTGTCATCGATACTCACTGGTGTTTTATATCATGTTTATCAATCCCACAGATGTATGAATGCTAATCTACACGTCACTAGTTTGCTTCTATATTGTATATTATACCTAACATCTGTTATCTATTTTAGAATAGAAAACATAATTATTCCGACGTCTTTCTTCGAATTCACCTTGACAGTCGCTATGTTGACACTATGATAACAGCACAGCCAAAGTAAAGGCAGACATGTTTATATATTTTCATAGATGTGACTCGGATGTGTTCCCGACATAGGAAATAGAAAGAAGCAACGTATTATTAGTGTGTTCTGACAGATCTTGGATCGTTTCCATGTTATTACCATGGCCACGTTAAAAAAGTCTACTAAACTGTATGAAGCTGTTACAATGAGGAAATCACAGCTGAAACAGTAACAAAAACATAAATTAATTAAAAGAGTGCATACCTCCGCTTGAAAACGTTAATTGAAATTCCATAGAAAATGTAAAACTTGAGGGAGCATTTAAGGTGAAGCGCAAAGTCAAAGGTCGATGTCATATAAGAGGCGAGACTTTATTGGTTAATTCCTTTAAATTTGTAAACACGCATTCAGTCAAAAAAAACCTTTAGATTTACATGAGAGTCGAACGATATTCTAATAATTACTGCCTTCGAAATGTGTACTCTGACTACTCCATTTTTACACAAATCGCATGTGCCTGCGTGCGAACAGAAAACCTCCAAAAAACACCATAACTTAACAAATCATGTTAGTTTTATATTCTGCGACGAGACATACATTGCCAAAGCTCATTTCAAATTAGTATACTTATTCGATAGAATTGCTTTTGTCATTTGTAAGTGAAAATCTTTGCGTTTCAGAAATGCATGTTTGCATGACGTATCGTATCAAACGCCAAAAACATTATTTCAAAACTACGTTTGAAATTGATACGAATTTTAAGGGAGAAAATGAGTAGAAGAAGTTAAGGTAAATGAAGAAAGCAATTATAATTCGAAATTGATATTTATTTTAACGTAAATAAAAAAAAAAATTCGAAATAAATATGATTGGAAATTCAGGTTTGCAACAAATTACATTAAATAGAGTCCGAGTGAAATATCCAAGGGAAATGGATTGCGTAAATGGAAATCCTCAATGGGAATTGCCAACGGCAAAATATACAATCAATAATTAAAACTTTTGGATACATTTTTTTTAAATAATGTGATGGGCGTTTAAATGATTTCTCGGAGATGTTCGATGAAGGTTTTATTTGATTATTTTAATTAATTTCATCGCTATACTAGCGGGAGTTTTGAAAATTCTACAGTTGTATCTTTTATCTGCTATATTTTATGGCTGTAGTGAAAAAAAAGTATATTCTATACACGTCCGGTGCGAACGCAAACTCCACGATTTCATTGTGATGTTTGTGATATATTTCCATTTTATGCACGTCAAACACAAACGAAAATTCGCCATAAAGACTTTTGGCAGAACAGCAGACCCCACGTAACGTCTTTGGACAGAACAGATACAACACTTTTATTCGAAACCGAAAACCAATCAAGTTTATTTTAGTTCAAGTTTCTGTTCGACGCTACAAATACATTAGATACATTTTTAAAAAATGCATTTTATCTTCGGCGACCATGATTTAAAAAGAGAGCTGAGGGCGATAACGTACGTACGAACATTACTTGTCTTATAATATTATATAGATTTTCTGTTGTTAGGTTTATTAATCGGCACTCTTTAATTATACAAGGTGTTATAATAATCGTTAGCAAAACTTCGGGGTATGTCCTACGTGTCTATATCAGACCGTAAACACTTAGTGTCAACGTAAGGGTTAGGGTTAGGGTTTGGGTTAGGGTAAGGGTAAGGGTTAGGGTAAGGGTTAGGGTTAGGGTAAGGGTTAGGGTAAGGGTTAGGGTCAGGGTAAGCGTTAGGGTTAGGGTTTGGGTTAGGGTTTGGGTTAGGGTTAGGGTAAGGGTAAGGGTAAAGGTTAGGGTAAGGGTTAGGGTTAGGGTAAGGGTTAGGGTCAGGGTAAGGGTTAGGGTTTAGGGTTAGGGTTATGTTATGGTGTTGGGTTTAGGGTTAGGGTTAGGGTTAGTGTTATGTTATGGTTATGGTTAGGGGTAAGGGTTACGGTTAGGGTTTAGTGTCAGAGTTAGGGGTTACGGTTAGGGTGTATGGTTTAGGGGTACGGTTAGGGTTAGAGTTTAGGGTGGGGGTTAGGGTTTAGGGTTAGGGTTTAGTGTCAAAGTAAGGGTTAGTGTTAGGGTTATAAGCAATTAAAAAATGCTGATTAAACTTACTTTTATAATAAACATCTAACACGTACAATGTGTGTGATACTCCCCTGTTGATTGTACACATGGAAAATGTATATACTATCCCTCTGACGGAATCACAGTAGAATGATACTGAAACTAGTGTCGCCACATACAACAAGAATATCTTGCAAAAAATCACACCCAACAAATATAAAACAATCTATCTAGGAATGAGAAATGAGCGTAAGGATACAGGGTAACTTTTTGATAGCCAACATGTATTTTGTTTGTTTTTGCCATCAATTTATTGTAAAGGAAATTAAATTTGTACAATAAATAAAAAAGCGATTGATTTAATAAATTATACAACTTCACAATTATGTTTTAATGCTTAGCCCCTGTTACAGATAACCTGTATTTATTGAATATATTATATCTTCGACCATATTTCTGTACTCCGTTATATATAGGGGTGAGTGCTCGGTAACACACTCTGAAAAGTACTTGTTCGAATCACTAACGTTTCTTTTGATCATTTAATTTTTTAATTATAAACATAATATATATTTGTTTTCTTTTTTGAATTATTACTTATATATTGATATATGTTTTTTTCTAAACCGATAATGAGTCAATTTTATGAAGGCACAGACACTGAATTTCATAATCCGCAATTATTACTATTTAAAATACCTCTTTTATCAGCCATCTAAGTACCCCTAGAAATCTTGCTGTGAACTTCAAGGGTTCACGAACTCTAGATTGAGAACCCCTGCCTTAATGCTCAATGATCAGTTAATTTGATTAGTGTGTATCCTACATATATATATATATATATATATATATATATATATATATATATATATATATCATATACACTGATCATACTTTATATTAATGTATACATTTTTTTCATTTTGACACAAGAAGATAAGTACAAAAATTGAAAAATGAAAAAGATACATTTATTGTTTGCTTAAATCAAAGAAATCTTTCTAAAAACCCGCCCAATGTATATATATATATATATATATATATATATATATATATATATATATATATATATATGGGAAATGAAAATAGAAAACAACTAAGAGATACTTTTATATATTCATCAATGTTTCGTCTTTATTGTAAGACTTCTCCAGGATGATGATTTTAAGAAACATGTCATGCAAGTACATCGAAATATTGGGTTGACATGATGGGTTGATGAAGAAAAGTAGTAGCCGTGGCTACTAAGAGCGTTGGGCCAGGGTCCGGGCTGCGAGAAGTTTACAGTAGCAGAGAGTGAAATTAATATGGAAAGCTGTGAGTGGGTACGTTCAGGCAGCATTTAAAAAAGGAGAGGGGTGAGGGGTTTTAGTGAATTAGTCTTAAGGTGGGAGAGACGGGAGGCCGTGCTGAGGTTTTCGTCGTGGTGAGGTTTCGCATGGATTTTGAGAGGCTGGGGAAAGAAGAGGGAAGCGGTGAACTTTGTGTATTTAGTATGTAGGTAATATCATAGTTTCAGAAGAAAAGATTTGAAGAAATGAATATCATTTGAAAGTAGACGGGGTGGGTCGGTTAGAGTATGAAAAAGGTGGTCGATAGGGTGAGAATGGTGAGGGAGAGATGGGAGATTTTGTTGTTGGTAGGTGTGAAATTTTTTGAGGGTAAGGGTATTGACCAGCTGGCTATGTCAGGAATGTGTTAATATAAGTGAGTTAGAACGATTGTGTGGAAATGTGCTTTGAACATTACAATAAAGGAAAGGAAAAGAAAAAGAAGAAGAAAAATGATATTAATTTTGTCAAGAAATGTAGTTTTGTTCAGGCTGTGTTGATGCTTTGAGATCAAATTGAGGGCACGTCTCTACAATACAGACGAAACGTTGATGAATATATAAAAATATCTCTTGGTTTTTCCTTTATCATTTCCCATTACGTAGGATTACTCTCATCCTTCCTTACTAATATATATATATATATATATATATATATATACATATATATATATATATATATATATAAATAAATATATATATATCTTATTTATTTATGACTAATATTTTTTAAATAAACCTATATACACATGTGTTTCATGCAAAATTTGCTATCATCAGTATGGAAAGACACAATGCCTACCGGTCACACGGTTCAAATCCCAATAAAGAAGTCATATTAAACTCATGAGTCGGAGCACGCACCGATGTTGCCAGCACGCATTGTCTTGAAATAGAAAACTAAATTAACGTTTTAAACAGCAAAATCAAAAGCCATAGAAGCAGGCTGTTGAGAGCACTCAATAGGCGTTGCATAACGCTGTTAATTACGGTATTACGATTAAAATTACAGCATGTTGTAAACTTTCTTAAAATGCTCTATTTAGTGAGAGATATTAATAGTTACGTATGATTCAAATAAACCCATATGACATGTGTTTCCTGCCAAACCTGTAATCATCAGTATGGGAAGATACAGGCACACGGTTTGAACCCCAATACGGAAGTCATATTTAACTCAGTAGTCGAAGCGCGTACCGATGTGCCCACCACGCATTGTCTAAGAATAGGATAGTAAATCAATGTCTTAAATCGCTTAGTCAGCAGCCATAGTATCAGGTTTTTGAGAGAACTCAATGGGCGGGGCCTAGAGTGTCGCATTACTCTGTTGTCAACTTTCTTAAAGTGCTCCATGTAGCGAGAGCTATTAACAATTATTTGTAAATAATGTTCTTAAATAAACCCATATACACATGTGTTTCATGCGATATATATATATATATATATATATATATATATATATATATATTATTATTATTAAGTATATATTTCTAAAGTTGTTTTATGAATACAAATATTTCATACATCACAAAAAAATTAAAACATGCCAATTTTTAAACAGACTGAACAGCTAAATGTATTATTGGACACATTTATTTAAACACAGTTAGAATATAAATTTAGATATGATATTTATTTATTTTGGTACATACTGAAACTGAAGAGAGCCGGATGACAAAGTCCTTCTGTACTTGAAACCAACGGTACGGATGTTGTACTAAATTTTCTGTACCAAAATAAATAAAAGTATATATATATATATATATATATATATATATATATATATATATATATATATATATATATATATATATAAATAGAGAGAGAAAGAAAGAGTAAGAGGGGGAGAGGTGTATGGATACACACATCGATACCTCAATAGATATCTGGAGAGATTGAATGGTGTATTGGCATAGATTTACTGTATTATTATTGATCCTTAAATATGGCGACTTTAGGAAACGAAATACTTCAACGTAATCTACAGACAGCATGGCACCTTCACAGATAGTGACTGAAAGAGCACATCGAACTAACACCAATTTTAATTGGCAAGCTCTCACGATACCTGAGTTACAAATCACAATGGAGTCAAGAGAAATACAGCTGAAAGCAAAAATATTCCATTGAAGTATCTACTTCGGCTTGGATACTCGTCTTTTATAAGTGTGTTCATTGATAACTTTATAAAAAGTTCCAATATTGAAGAACTTCTATATGATTCATTCATTCATATATATATATATATATATATA
>OY744526.1:8083101-8258101 GCA_963556195.1 Sepiola atlantica | reverse complement strand
GTACTTTGGACACAAATCCAAACTATGCAAATTCATCAGCCAATTCCCCTCCGAAACTAATATCCTGATTCGGACTATTGAAAGGATCTACCAAAAGATATCTAGACACAAGTTGTCTCTTATATTCAACAATACTTGCCTGCAATAAAAGAAGCTGCCTAGATACACACACACACACACACACTCACACACATATATATATATATATATATATATTTATATATATATATATATATATATATATATATATATATATATATATTTATATATATGGGAAATGAAAAAGGAAAAAGCAAAAAGGATGTTTTTTTATATATTCATCAACGTTTCGTCTTTATTTGTAAGACTTCTTCAGGATGATAATTTTAATAAAAATGTCATGCAAGTACGTGAAAATATTGTGTTCACATTATGGGTTGATGAGAAAAAGTAGTAGCCATTACTGGGTGCGCAGACCCGAGATCCGGGCTTAGTGAAGTAAGTAGCATGGAATGAAATTAATGAGGATGGTTATGAGTGAGAAAGTGGAGGGGTGGGGGTGAACGCAAATAATGTGGATGGCTGTTAGTGAAGAAGTGGAGGGGTGGGGGAAGGGAAAGGGAAAAACATCAATCAATAAGTCCTGGACCTAGTAAAGAGAAGGCCTTACTGATAAAAACATCTGATTTTTATAAAGTACTTACCTTCAACCCACACATGTAAGAATATGAGCCCAATTTGATTATAAGTTTTCAAATTACAGTTATTTATGCGAAGCTAACCGACGCATTTGGTATGATACGTATAGTGCTTTTTAATTGGCCGGGTGGCCGGGATTCAATCGCCGGTCCAGCGATACTTAAGATTTAAAAATGGTACTTAATGTCCCCTTGCTAAACACTGGAGAATAAAAATAATATGAGTAATCCTTGGAAATGAGAAACGCCCTCTCGTGTACCTATGTCTCGTAGTCAATGAAAAGTGAAGACTTTGTGTCGACTCCGACTATGGTCGATAAATATACTTACTATAAAACTGTTGCGAATTTACAAAACAATGGAAAAATCTCATTTCCGTGTGTTGATGAAGCATTACTGTCTGATGAGGACGATTATTAGTCCAGCAAATCAGGTTCTTGATGCGTGTTATACCGACACTCTTTCGTAAGAAAGAACGGTATAGAGGTGATATGCTAACTGTAAACGTGGCCATACAGACACAAATGATGATGAACGATCAGGTCACACGAATTTTAACAGTTGTCACAGAAAAACATCAGAAAAGTCCCTAAAACTTGGTTTGTCCGATCGTAAATTGGCATGGCGTGAGATAGCAACATAATTACAAATATCAAAAGACAGTCTATTTTTTTACATCTTGCATACATAATTTTCAATGAGGAAGGTGTGTTCAAAGTGGGTGCTACGTTTGCTCACAGTCGATCAAAAAATCCATTTGATTATACTACTTATAATTTTTTTTCTTATCTTTCTGTTTTTGCTGAAGATGGAGCATCCTAACGGATGCCAAACATTCACCGGCTATTTCAGACACTCCAGCCTAGAGATCTTTTTAAGATTCTAACCGTCCATTTAAGTGAAATTGTGTGTATTTCTCTTGTACTCGGTTCACCGGGTATACTCGCCAGATAGCTTTTGACATTCTTTTTCATTAGTCCTGTTGCTCTTATAATTACTGGTATGATGGTGATTTTCCTAAGATTCCAGTCTCTTTTCATGTCGTACATGAGACCTTGGTATTTCGTAATCTTTTCCCTTTTCTCTGTCCAATCCTGCATCATTACGGACACTGACTTCAACTAGGGTTGCTACTTTCTCCCTTTTTATCCCATATTACGATGTTTAATATTTATGTATTGCTGTGTGATCATTTAAAGAAACAGTGACTCCTTTATTTTAGATAGGCGTTCTATGTTATATAGTGTACGAACACACGACACACAGCATATAAATTAGATCATAAGTCTCCTTAAGTTTATATTATAAAAAAAGGATTATTTTACATTTAAAAACTTATTATTTTAGTTATGCAACAAGCATGAATTGACGGATACGTTAATGAATATTGTAATGAAATAAAAGTAGTACTGGTTGTGAAGTAACGGGCCAAGTAATATATACATGTGCGAACAGCAATACTTTTTTTAATGTCTGTACATGTCTTCGAGGCAAGGCGTTTATATTTTGTCAACTCTCACGTTAGGACTTTTATCACGCCGTCTATAGATACGTAATTCTGTAAAACGTGGCTCTATCTTGCAAATTGTTTGGCAAACAAATTTAGAAAACAGACGGTCTTAGATCAGACATCGAGACGCGATCCGTATCATAACAAATCGAACGAGGTAGTTTAGATATGTGATAAGACTTAAAATGGATCCTGTGTGGGTCTCTGAAAGGTGGTTACATTCTCACGGATAGAACACAGTAAAATCACAATGATCATATCGAGAAACCATAAAGCAAAGTTGATAATTTTTCTAGATTAATTCGGAATAAAATGCCAATGAATGGAATCGTAGAACTAAAAAGAGCAAACCATATATAAAAGAGATAACATCGATTTGGTTAACTGTTTGGTAAAATGTATTTGGTTTGGGAAACCTCCCAAAACGTAAGATTAAAATTGAACGTAAACAAGTTTTCGTGATATATTTTTAACGTAGTTCACCCCAACCAAGGCAGGCCGCCACTGTAGACGAAAGGGGCTACTGCGAAGAAAGAAAAGGGGAGAAGGTTGGGGGGTCAACCTTAATTGGGATCTGCGCAGCGAGATGTATGTTTACATTAATTTTAAATTTCTGCATGTCAGTACTGTCGGGGAAACAGGGGACATGAATGGAGTTCCAGAGGCCAGCAGCACGAGGAAAGAAGCTATTTGAGTAGAAAGCTCTCCGGCATCTGGGGACCTCCACATTGAATGGATTGGATTTAGTTGATTGTCGAGTTGGTCTAGTGAATTTACTTCGAGGAAGCACCAGAGCAGCCAATTCATCGGAGCATAATCCATTGAAGTATTTGTAAAACAAGCACAAGGATGCTACAATGCGGCGATGAGACAGGGACTGGTGCTTGGTTGACAGTGAGGGACCTATTAAGTTGGCGACTCTTTTTTTGGACCTTGTCAAGCAGGGAGATAATTGTAGATGAGGCACCAGCCCAGATGTGGCAACAATACTCCAGCTGTTTGGTTAAAACATAGTATGAAATTTAAGCAGAAGACATAGGTTAAGTATTAACCCTTTCATGCATGATTGTTTTACAGAAATTCGACGTATCTGATCAAATGTATACTTGAACTGACTCCTGAAGTGGCCTGTAAAAGCTTATAATGGATGCCTAATTGTTCGTCTATATCTCTGATTCTCAGAAAAACAAATATAACTGGTCAAATCGAAATCTATGATGTTTCATGACAACTTTTTTATTAATAGTTTTAGGACAATAGGACGCATGGAGGAGTTAAAGTGGAGAATCAAGGAAAGAAATTGACAGCAAATAAAGCAATACATTTAATACTATTTGAATCAGAAAGTATGTTTCCACTCTAATCGATCTAAAGGCCACTTTCTTGGCCTTTTGGCTAAGATCAAAGTGTAGTATCTGTTTCGATGGATACTGCACGCCATAGACTGGTATTGTCTTGGCCTTCGGGGCTTGATTTACGCCGGTCTATGGGTCTGCCCTGTGCAGTTCTAGGAGGTCCTCCCTCCCAGGCCTCGCCCCCCCCTCTTTGGGGAGGAGTAAGTTTATTGCTTACTGCCTGAGACGCCTCTACCGGGGAATGCTGACGGGGCTGGCCAGGCAATTTTTAAACCCCACTTTCCCGACCCGACCTTGGGTCACATCTTGTGGGAGTAAGATAAAAACTGGTCTTGTGCCTAACTCCTTGAGAGGAGTAAATCAATACTCTAATCGATCAAGAACAAGCAATTGTATATTATTTTTTTAGACAATCACTTAAGTGTAAGAGTTATAGAAATAAGTGTGTGTATCGTTTTAATGTATATTGTATGGTTATAATTAAAGTTATTGAAACACTGTTAACAATAGAATAGATGAACGCTTTTTGTAAAAATTTGCATGAGTATGTTTGTATATGTTTGTATAAAGTTAGATAATACAAATAGCCGAGTTAATATTCTAGAAATACATTTTTAATCAATTGTACCACGAGAAAATAAAAACATTTATTATGATATTTTCACCCTGACAGTTCATGAAGAAAGAGAAAAGAAAGATTTCCGAAAACGATCGAAAACTTAAAGACGTAAACCCCGCCACGTAGAGTGTCTTTCCCGCTTTGATATTACATCGGTTATGCATCCGGCTAAGAGTACTGTTAACACGTCGTGCCGGTCCCATCACCAGATAAACGCCCACATAATCCACCCCTACATGTGATCGACACCTATATAAGCTCAAAGATCAGTGGGTAAAGACAGAATGGAATCAGATCAGTTCTGAGATCCGGTCAGAATACGTCGATGAAGTTGACGAAGAAGAAATAGATGAAGACAAAGAGAAAGAGATGAACGAGAAAATGTGTAATAGTTGGGCTTGAAGAAACGCTCCGAAGTAAAGGGACTTTAAATGTTAGAAATATCAGTCGTAGACAATTTGTGTTATTTTGGAACATTTTACTGCTACCAAAAATAAGCGGTTTAACTTGTGTAAACTGAACCATTAATGCTATATTATTATTTCATCATTATTATGATTATAATTAAATATTAAATGTATGGTTATAATTAGACTTTTAACTATGAAATGGATTAACGTTCTTATGTAAAATTTAGGATAACAGGCTAAAGGCTATAGTAACAATTATAGAAGTTATGCTTACATTTTGTGCAACAAACCCCTCTCCGAGGGGTGATCTAATGTCTCATAAACATACTAAGCAGCTCAACATGATCCTGTTAGACTGAAGAAAACGCCGCCGACAAACAAGTTGGTTCCTACGCCGAAAAGAAGACAAACACAAGACAAATGGTTGAAGACAAGAAGAGATTTATTCGCTTTGATTTTCTCTCAAATCAATGACAAGTTTGGCGTGGGGAGACATAAAGAGGTCGATAATTTCTGTGAAATCATATCATATAGGGATATCTATGTAACGACAAGGTCACACGTGTGTGCTTACTTCGAAGCTAACTGTAAACGTCTGTCCGTCACACCCTCTCTTTGAGACATGTGACGTCCGAAAAAGTTTAATCGTCTGTCCTATATCACTGACCGGTTAGGAGCTAGAGGAATAGACATAGTGAGTAGGGTCGGAAATTCATGGTTAATCATATATAAACAGCGTATTTCCAAACGCATGTACTTCTACCCTTTCTTCTCTCCTTGAACCATATTACCTCACACCTGCTTCTATCCCCAGCAGGTTGACGTGACATATCAGTGTCAACTTGCTGATTCCATGCCCCTAAGTTTATTGTGTACGTCAGAACGCTGCCCTACGAACCCAACATGTTAGATAAATAAATACGACTTAACATTTCCGAAACAGATGACAACAGAAGCTGAAGAGAGCCGGATGGCTAAGTCTTTTTGTGCTTGAAACCGACGGTACGAATGTTGTACTATTTTTCTGTATCAAAGTAAATTAATATATATATAAATTCCCGAAACAGTTTTTCATGGTAAACAACTGATGATCCCTTAAAATAGTGTTAGAAACTAACTAATATAATAACTGTAAAAAATAAATTGACTTACATGAGTGATTTTCCACTGGAAGACTTGAGACTATAAGTTTTTTTTTTTGTTGTTTTTTTGTTTTTTTTATATAGTTTTAATGGTTGAGAAACTTCCGAGACTATATATATATATATATATATATATATATATATATATATATATATATATATATATATATATGTACAGGTTGATTCATAAGTCACTTAGCTATTTAAAATGATTACCATATGAAGCACAAACATACTATGAACTTTTGATAATTGTTATCTAACTCTCTAATTACTGCTATTTGTGATTTTACATTTGTTAGTTTATATGTTTGTTTCTATATATATTTATTTTTATTTATTTAAATTTGTGTAAATCCTCATATGGTCTTTTTTTCAGACAGTATGTCATTTACAATTGAAGAGCGAATTTTGGCCAAATTTGATGAATCTCCCACACTTGTTGAAAAGCAATGACGACCTCAAATCAAAAATCACTGCCGAGTTTGTTAAAATGAATCAATCAAATATGCTACAAAGAGTCGTAAATTCCTTGCAAAAAAGAATGGAGCTATACATGCAGAACGAAAGTGGAAATTTTGAAAATCTGCTGTACTTTAAAACTCCCATAAATGAATTTGTTGAATAAACTTTCTGTTTTGTATTACCGTATTTTTTAACTTTAGAATTTCAAAAATAAATAGCTAAGTGACTTATGAATCACCCTGTATATATATATATATATATATATATATATATATATATATATATATATATTGAGATAGATAAATAGATTGATATATAGACAAGTAACTTTTCTTCACTAACTACATGAAACCTTTTCAACAACCGATTGACATAGCAAATAACAGCTTGTCTGAGAATTCAACATTTAAACGACTCAGCCTAACATTCACAGGTAACATGAATTGGAACAAATACATTGAAGACATATCCAAGACTGCTGCAAAGAATGTGAGCTCCCTCAACCGTGCTAGTAAATACCTCATACCATCCGCCCATGTATAGAGTATTGTTGCCACATCTAGGCTTCTGCATCATCCTCTTGCCTCTTCTTCTCAGACAAGGTCCAAAAAAGAGTCGCTAATCTGATAGGTCCCTCACTATCTACCAATCTCTAGCCCTGTCCCATCTCTGCAATGTTGCATCCTTGTGCTTGTTTTACACATACGTCAATGGAGTATGCTTCGGTGAACTAGCTGCTCAGGTCCCACCCTTGATATATATACACTAGAACAACCCGACAATTAGCAAAATCCCATCCATTCAATGTGGAGGCCTTTAGATACTAGAAGGCCTTCTACATCAATATTTTCTTTCCTGGTGCTGCCGGCCTCTGGAACCCCCCTCCATGATCAATGTTTCCCCTACTGTACCGACATACAGAGGTTTAAAACTAATGTAAACTGCACGGCTCCTAACTTAGAATGACACCTCAAACCTACACTCTAATGCTCAGTAGCCCCTTATGTCTACAGTGGTGACCTGTCTTATTTGGGGTGAAATATCTTTTAAAAAATGTGTTGAACAGAATATTCCCCTCTATCATGTTTTTCATTCAAGCTAATAACATAACAAATATGCAATCTTATTGTCATTCGATAGTGTAAAATTTAGATTTAATTCCAGTATCCATTTAAAATTGTTCCCCCGGTTTCAAATTGGAATGATATAACAATAGGCTATAATTACATCAATTTATAACGAAACCTGATAAAATCATATTTAAAAGTAATTATATTTCTATAAGATTTAAATATTCAGATTATATGATTAAAACTACTATGCTGAAACATGCATCGTTTTCTTGTGACTGTTCCCCCCCCCCCTGAAACTGTTACATTATTCGAATGAAATTGGAAACGGAATCGAAGGAAGCTAAAGTAAATTCTGCTGTACACAATTAATTAATAAATAACAAAGGGGAGTTAACTCATGTTTAATAAAAAATAAACTAGCACATTGCAATATATCTAAACAGAAACCCGGTATTCCAATTCTTGAAGTGCGATATTGTAATTAATTACTATTGAGACCTATCTATAAAAATGAAATGGATTGCCTGGCTATTTGATTGCCATATTAGGACCTACTCGTTGTAGTTAATCTAAATAATACATGATAATCATGGACGGCGGCACCGGGGGTGGGGGCTTGGGCTGTTACAATACTGTAGGGCCCCATTATGCAAGGCACAGTAGGTTAACTAGTATCAAATAGCTAATTTTGTTATTGAAAAATAGGTTTTGTTTCTGGACTCAGAAGTTAGTTCAGAGAAGAGTTTGATCCAAGAATAGTCATAATAAATTTAGACACATGACGTGACCTTTGAGTCAGAGATCAGAGTGAGTCGTTTTTGTCCCCATATCGTGCGTGGGAATGATGATTACGTCACCACAGAAAACAAGAACTTAGCTTTTTAGAATCAGTCTGAGCTTAGAGGCGATACCGTTCAGACCGGGTGCGAGCATGTAGCCGGTAAACTGGTAAGGCCCCGTTCTGGGAGGGCAGAAGATATCCCAAAAGGAACCGGAAAATAGCCGGGGCATGAGAGAGTCGAAGCCGGAATCCCCCTGACAGCAAACGAACCAGAGAGAAATAAGAAGCTTGTGTGAGAATAAAGAAATGTGTGTGAAATATCCCTTCAAAAAATTCGTGTCTCGTGTATTCATTCTGTCTGAGACAGACCTCTTCCTTCGATCAAGACGACACAGCCAGCGAAGACTAGACGAATCACAGGCCAAAGAAGAGAACAGAAGATAAGGTAAACCTTGAGATTTATTTGAGAACTTTTTAGAGACTTTAAGATACGTATAAATGAACAACGGTCGTAATTGAAAAAGGCATGAGATGCCGTGAACAGATTCGTGGTTTTAAAAAGGCCTGAAGGGCCGTAAATTGATACGTGAAGATTTAAGACTGTGGTTACGAAACGTATAGAGTAAAGTGATAAATAGAAGATCTGTAGGCGTGTATCGTAACAGGGCCAACCTGCCTCCTACTTTTTGACTTGGCCCCCCCCCACTTTATGGTCATCAATAATGAAGTTATATTTGCATGTGTTTAACAGGGTCCCCCCACTTTTTAAAAGAGGCCCCCCACCCACTTTTATAACTGTGCCGCCGGTCCTGATAATAATAATAATAATAATAATAACAACAATAATAATAATAATAATAATAATAATAATAATAATAATAATAATAATAATAATAAAGAAATGATATGATTTATTTTAGTTTTAACTTAAGCACAGAAATATACTATCTTCATCACCATAATCATCATCATAACCACCATCACCATCATCATCATCATCATTATCATCATCATGGTCATCACCATTAGAATTGTAATCATCATCATCATCATCATGATTATCATCATCATCATCATCATTATTATCATCATCATCATTATTATCATCATCATCATCATCATCATGATTATAATCACTATCATCATCATCATCATCATCATGATTATAATCATAATAATCACTATCATCATCAGCATCACCATCATCATCATCAGCATAAGTATCATCATCATAAAAACCGAACTAAGTGAGAAAGCGAGTTTTAACTTTTTTTCTATCGATTAGTTCTGTCTTCTTTTTTTCAGCGTCTCTTGGGTTTTATTCGTGGTGACCCGATAATAATAAAAACAGTGCATCATGGTATTTGATTTGGTTCTATTTAACCCATAGATATCAACCTGGAAAGCACTTCTACATCAAATCAGTGTGCCACTGAGATTATTGCCAGTTGTTTAGCCTGTACTTAAGAGCTGCAATACAAATAATAAAGAATATCGAGTGAGAACATAAAAAGCCACACACACACATATATCTCTCTATATAAAGTTAGGTATGTGTATATATTTTTATATTTATATATACAGGATAATTTCCTAAACTAATGAACAGATCACTATGCATTTTGATACATATAGTTTAGGAAACACGGTAAGTAATTAAGGCACATTTTTTTTTGTAAACAATTACATTTAAGGGCGCATTCATATATAGTTACGTATATATATATATATATATATATATATATATATATATTTATTACCATTATTATAAATATATATATATATATACATATATATATTTATTACCATTATTATAAATATATATATATATATATATATATATATATATATATATATATATATATATATATATATATATATATATATAATGGTAATAATCCAGGTAAAAACATCCACAGGGTAGTAATCCAAAGAATTTAAACCGGGTTTATAAAAAGTGCTCAATATCAAATACAGCTTTATATATGAGTATTTTTATTTACACAGACATGTACAAAATCTGCGACACTGGCATATCAATGTTATCGATCAACAGCTATCATAAAGTGAGATCTCATCAGCAGAGTTAGAATCCGATCTTTACCTAAAATCATATTTGGCGAGAGTGAAATGGAGAGAAAAACAAGTAGAAGAAAAGAAATTTAGAATTTCAAAATTTAGGGTGTAACGTGGTTTAGGGCCGTTTAAAATTTTAAAAGTTAAAAACTAAAATCTAAAATCTAAAACAAACACAACAAATAAATAAATAAATAAAATAAAACAAAACAAAATAAAATGAAAAGAGAGACATATAATGAAGAGAGTAGATAGATAGATAGATAGATAGATAGATAGATAGACAGATAGAGAAATGAAAACGTCTGTGTATTCAGACCGAGAGAGGAAAGACGTGGGGGAGGGAAGGTAAACATGCAAGGTAATATGTAAAAATATCGACAGTCATTTTAAACTCAGGTCGAACAAGCGAATTTTCAAGTCAGCTGTAATTTAGTGTATTAATGTGTACGCGTGCGTGCCCCCAGATCAGCCGTAATTATATATATATATATATATATATATATATATCGTTGTACAGTTTAAGCATTAAACTAATGAAGCGATCATCTTTGGAAAGTAGGAAGTAACTCTCGTTTTCCTTATTTTGTCTTTTAGTCTTCACATTCCATGAGTATTTTTTCTGCCAAAGGAGGGGAGCATTGCTGTTTTGGGGGTTGGAATCTATCCATCGAACTCCTATCTTTGGCAAGTATTTTACCTTGATGTAGTAGTTTATTTTTAGCTCCTAACATCAAGTGTCTTCAGCGACTGTTTGGAGCTAATTCCAAACAGAAAAATTATGAATTTGGCCTTTTGGCTAAGATCAAAGTGTAGTATGTGTTCCGCTGGATACTGCACCCCATACTCGTGTTGTCTTGGCCTTAGGGTCTTGATTTACGCCGGTCTATGGGTCTGTCCTGTGCAGTTCTGGGAAGTCCACCTTCGAAGACTTTGCCTCCCCTCTTCGGGGAGGAGTAAGTTTATTGCTTACTGCCTGGGGCGCCCCTACCGGGAAATGCCGACGGGGCTGGCCGGGCAATTTTAAAACCCCACTTTCCCGACCAGACCTTGGGTCACATCTTACTTGTGGGAGTAAGATAAAAACTGGCCTTGTGCCTAACTCCTGGAGAGGAGTAAATCAATACTCACAGGGTAAAGTAAGGACACTATTTTCCTTGTAAAATGTAACATTAACGGGTGCATATCTATACAGTACGGTATGCATATGTTTACACATTACTATGTATAGCCCCACTCTGAAGCTAATTAGCCGTCAATATGATTTTTTTTCACACTGCTTCTATGTTTAAGGGTGGGTTATGTGCACTGTATTTTGTTCAATTTAGTTTCATGCAAAGTAGTAAAGAGGTTAGCATTGATTTTTGTAAAAGAAAATGAACAATGACTATTAGATGTCAATTTGTAAATACTCTTCAGATTTCAGTTGGACAGAACTTCACAATTAAGAATTCAAATTCATCAGATTTGCATTGATTTGATACACAATAATTTAACACAAATTAAGATGGATTCACTAAATGTCAATTTCTACTCACGGCACATCCAGTGTATAATTAAAGACATTTACTAAAATCAAAATAATGTAAAAGATGTTCATAAACATTTGAATAACGAGTCAATAGATAACGTAAAGGTACGTCAAACGTGTGCAAAACTGTTCCGTTCCAGGAATTAGTACGTATTTAAGTACACACACACACACACACACACACACATATATACATATATATATATATATATATATATATATATATATATATATATATATATATATATATATATATAAGTGTTTAAAGGTTCATTTTTTTTTAAAGCATCTATTGTTAAATTTAAGAAGGAATAGGTAAAATAAATACCTTTTGAAGCATTAAGATGCGATATCAATTTTTTTTTTATAAAAAAGAAAAATAATAAATCGAAACCGATTTTTTTTTTTTATTATAAACTAGCATTTTTTTGGTTAGTTTAAAGTGATACAGATATTTCGCCAAAACCTGGCATTTTCGGTGTGTAATATATCCTGATGTCATCGGATTTGTATTTTTTACTCTCTCCTACCGGCTTGTTGTTGTTATTACAGCCGGGCCAAATGGGTTAGCTGTTGTTTCCCACTATCAAATATGAAGAACGTGAATGCAGCACGTGATTTGTATAAGTGTTTTAAGGTTCATATTTTTTTTTTAAGCATCTATTGTTAAATTTAAGAAGGAATTCGGTTTCGATTTATTATTTTTCTTTTTTATAAAAAAATTGATATCGCATCTTAATGCTTCAAAAGGTATTTATTTTACCTATTCCTTCTTATATATATATATATATATATATATATATATATATATATATATATATATATATATATATAACACCTAGACGGAGTTTTCAACTTGGCCACGAGAATGTCTCAACCAAGAGAAAAAAAGAAAAAAAAGAAAAAGAAGAAATATTCTTCTGAAGATGGTAGATTTACCGAAAATACTCAAGTTAAAAAAAAAAATGTTTTTGAGATGAATAAATAATTTATTTCAAAAACAAATAATCTGCGTTGTGAAAGGTTTTCTAAATATTTTATAAAAAAAAATATCTTTGTTATTTCCACCCACCCAAGGCTTCAAATTGTGTGACTTTTCAAAATATATATATATATATATATATATATATATATATATATATATATATATATATATATATATATATATATATATATATAATATATACATATATATATATATATATATATATATATATATATATATATATATATGTATATATTATTTGTTATTTGGAGATAGCGACCGGTGTCTTTACGGTTCGTTCCTATTTTTTTCTATTTAAACGTTTCGTTTTTATTATATAAAAATATGCAAATGATCGCATTTTTCCTTTTTTTTTTCAAGTCGCCCTAAATCAGACGTGTCATCACTTATATATATATATATATATATATATATATATATATATATATATATATATATATATATATATATATATATACATATTATATATATATATATATATATATTATATATATATATATATATATATATACATATATATATATATATGTTGGATAATGGCCCTATGGGAATGGACGTATCTGTTGGAAATCGTTGGTTTGACTTGCGCGAATGAACGCGGGGTGGGCCGGCAGTCAAGTGCAGAAATGGGCTTGTTCTCACAGTCAGAAATAATATACGTGACAAGGTCACCGTGTGACGACATCCCAGATCAGGGGTCAGTGTGAACCTATGAGCAGCTCTGTGACGTTACAGGCCCTTGCGTGGGAAACAGAGGGATCAGACGTCACTCGTTCTCCGTGAGAAGCGAGTTTCGTCAGTCTTGGTTTTGGAGGCGAACCTATCAGACATGATTTTGATGTAGTCAAAAATGTTATTTAAAGGAAATATTTCCCTAAGAAAATACAGGCGAGAGATATCCTTTCCCCCCTCGTTGAATGGTTAAAGAAATAATTGTTAAGTAACTACGATAGAGTTATGATTTGCGCTCTCTCTCTCTCTCTCTCTCTCTCTCTCTCGATGTAGTGAATGACTTCCAGCTGATTAAATAACTAACGCTTCTAATAAAAATAATTTAAACTTAAAGAGATTGTTGTTGGTGAGTCGGTCGGGAAGATTTTGTTGCAGACAACGGGCAGCGTGGTTCATGGCATGAAGGAAAGAAGAAAGAATTCATCCACTAGACGACACGACCCTCTACACGGCGAGGGAGAAAACTAAAAGTATGCAAACAATATATGAACTATGTGATTTATGATGTTTTAAAAATGACGAGTATTAAATGTTGACTGCCACGGGCCTTTCAGGGAAAAGTATACGAAATGAGAACCGCCGCGGCCCTAAGTAGTAGAGAGCTATGCAATATGTATAGATATATTATTTAGCTTATTTATTTATTTATAAACCAATGTATGTTTGTGCACGCCTTATTGTCGCCTATAGGCGTAGATTATGTGTTATTGTTTAAGTATATATGTATATATATATATTTATATATGTATATATATATATATATATTTATACAAATAAACATATATATACATGTACATACCCTATTATATATATATGCATATGATATATATATATATATATATATATATATATATATATATATATACGTTTAATCACTCCTTAGCGTAGAGATAATTATTGAAACCGACAGGAGGATTCCGAACTCGTGAACACGATTCTTGACGACGGCGTAAACGTTACGGCCACCAATAACACCTACATAGACAGGTGCGACGTAAACAAGGACTGAACATGCACTAAAGCAATTTTGAGATGGATGTTGTAAAGTACCTAGCCTAAATCGTAGTAAAGAAGTATATATATATATATATATATATATATATATATATATATATATATGTATATATATATATATATATATATGTATATATATATATATATATATATATATATATATATATATTATAATTATAATATAAAATGAAGTAATAAAATAAGGTGTCAATCAAATTTTATTAGAATTCAAAGTTCATGCAAAGCATCCTTAAGTCCTTAGCTCATGAGTTTTCAAAGATAATTCTTCTCTTCAGAGGACCATTACCGCAGTTATACTACTACAGGCAATAAAATTACGCTTTGAAAATATATAAAATTATATACACAAATATATAAAAAATACATAACATCAAACATATCAATCCAAAAACATACTTTTGTTGAATCCATACAGTCCATCCAGGTCATACAAGTTGAGAAGCATAATCAGGAAGGACATTACTCCAAGATACAAACAGCAGTCCAAATATGTGAAATTGAAGGGGCCGGCAAGGTTATCCATTCGCGAAATGTGTCCATATTCAATGTTAATGATAAATAAATAAATAAATCAATCAAAATAATACAAAAAGTCCAATCAAAGTTCCGAGATCCCAACATGTGCAAATCCAATCAAATCCAAATTCGTTGTTAAATTAGAAAACCAGCCAAATCCGAATTGAGCAAAACAAGACGGACTCCCATCACATCTAGCCAGAAGAGCGAAAAATATATAAGTGATCTTCTCACCAGACATGACAAATCCCTAACGAACAGAAGGCGATATTAAATTGTCTACATCTCAGAATGACTTCAACGGGTTCAGGATTATGTCTGTCCTACTTCCTGTTTGACAGGTTCAAGAGAAGACAGCAACATACAACCCCGCCATCCATCCCACCCAAATTAGGTTTTCACTGTCTGGGTCAGTAAGCTTATTCCATGTCAAAAGGGAAAGGAGCTAAGAAGTTAAAAAGTTAAAAGAAAACTAAAAGGGAGTTAGGAAAATTAGGTCAAGTCATCACGTACCCATCCAAAAGTATTACTTAAAATCTGGCTTACAGTAAAAAACCGACTTAACAAATCTAGCCCCATCAAGTAATTTAGAATATTTATGAAGTTAAAAATTACGAAGTTATTAAATTCCAATAATTTTATAGTTTAATTCAAGATTTAATTTTTAAGATTTAATTTTAACAGGCCAGAAATTATTAGTAGTTTAATTTAAGATTCAATCCCATCAGCCCAGGAATTCCAACTCAAGGCCTGACATTCCCCAATTAAAAAAGTTTAACCTGCCCTAAGGTTTAATTTTTCCCAATTAAGATTTAATTTTCCCAATTACGAAGTTATCTAAATAATTATAACTTAATAATTTAATAGTTTAATTTAAGATTTAATTTTATCAGATTAGGAAGTTTAATTTAAGGTTAGGTTTGTTCAATCAAGAAGTCCAATCCAAATTAGGGCTTAATTTTTCCTAATCTAGAAGTTGTAAATATATTCAAGGTTTAAGGTTTAATATTTCCCAATTAAGAGGTTGTAAAGATATTGTAAAGATATTGTAAATATATTTAGAAACTGAAAATTTAGGTGTATACATTTAGAAACTGAAAATTTAGGTGTATAAACCCTTACAACCTCGGAGTCTAAATCCCTTAGGCAAAAAAGATTAAAAATCAAAAAGGACCCATCTCGAAGTCTGGACACCCCCGGTTTCATTGCTAGCCCAAACAGCTACGGCAAAACTAGTGGTGGTTTCCATATAGCATATTTGAATTTCCTTCTGTGTCGACATTTGGAGACTAATTCACTCCTAGAATTTATCAGATTTAAATGTTTAGGTGCAGTAGCTATCATTACAGCTTCAGAGTTGCATAGACCACAAGATCTGGATCCTGGGCTGTTAAGTCGGTTTTTTACTGTAAGCCAGATTTTAAGTAATACTTTTGGATGGGTACGTGATGACTTGACCTAATTTTCCTAACTCCCTTTTAGTTTTCTTTTAACTTTTTAACTTCTTAGCTCCTTTCCCTTTTGACATGGAATAAGCTTACTGACCCAGACAGTGAAAACCTAATTTGGGTGGGATGGATGGCGGGGTTGTATGTTGCTGTCTTTTCTTGAACCTGTCAAACAGGAAGTAGGACAGACATAATCCTGAACCCGTTGAAGTCATTCTGAGATGTAGACAATTTAATATCGCCTTCTGTTCGTTAGGGATTTGTCATGTCTGGTGAGAAGATCACTTATATATTTTTCGCTCTTCTGGCTAGATGTGATGGGAGTCCGTCTTGTTTTGCTCAATTCGGATTTGGCTGGTTTTCTAATTTAACAACGAATTTGGATTTGATTGGATTTGCACATGTTGGGATCTCGGAACTTTGATTGGACTTTTTGTATTATTTTGATTGATTTATTTATTTATTTATCATTAACATTGAATATGGACACATTTCGCGAATGGATAACCTTGCCGGCCCCTTCAATTTCACATATTTGGACTGCTGTTTGTATCTTGGAGTAATGTCCTTCCTGATTATGCTTCTCAACTTGTATGACCTGGATGGACTGTATGGATTCAACAAAAGTATGTTTTTGGATTGATATGTTTGATGTTATGTATTTTTTATATATTTGTGTATATAATTTTATATATTTTCAAAGCGTAATTTTATTGCCTGTAGTAGTATAACTGCGGTAATGGTCCTCTGAAGAGAAGAATTATCTTTGAAAACTCATGAGCTAAGGACTTAAGGATGCTTTGCATGAACTTTGAATTCTAATAAAATTTGATTGACACCTTATTTTATTACTTCATTTTATATTATAATATTAATGCTCTATCCAGTATATTGAGCTTCAGTTTTTTTATCCGGATGTTTCACTAATTATAAGATATTAGTTGACGCTTATATCTTTTGTTGGATTGCTTCATATATTTAAGCTCCCGTGAGGTAGAGCTTTAATTACAATCCGGATATGTTCAGCAAAGAATTTCTTCCATTATCAGCCAAAAACATACCTACTCCAACTAAGGAGGCTTATATATACAAATTGGTCCAGTCAATAAATAAGTTTTTGATAAATGTTAGATGGAGAGCTTACCATCATGATCTAAAATCATCACCGGATCGGATTGACAATGGAGACACGAAACGGCAAAATACTGGTGGAGGTGGACTACCATTGAACTCATTTAAGGAGCTCAAAAAAATTGAGAGAATTGCAGCAGCTCATTACGGCCTTAAAACAACATCTTTCCCTAGGCAGAATGATGATTTGGCCGGCTTTGAGAATGCCTTGTTCGACTTGGTCAGAAGAATTAAATTCAGGAAGCAGACTAAATATTGCAGTTCTATCGTCAAAAAAATAAATGGATTTACCAGGAGAGTTAACAAACATACGGATTTCATTGTTCCGGCAGACAAGACTAAGAACTACTACAAATTGGATTATACCTCTTACAAGAACTTAATATACCGTGAGTTGCATAAATCATATAAAATTGCACCACCCAATAAAATTATAGATATAAATTTGGAGGCTAAAAAACTACTTAAATATATGAATCTAACTAACCATGCAGAAATAGTTACGCCAGCTACACCTAGATTTTCTCTTAAAGACCATAAGACTAACTTTCAACAAAACCCATCAATAAGGTTAATTTGCCCATCAAAATCTGACTTAGGCATAATCAGTAAAAAAATTCTTGATAGGGTCATCCCGACAATCAGAAATAAAATTTTCTTTTCATTGTGGCAATCTTCAGATAGCGTAATTGAATGGTTTATGAACCTTAAAGATAAACATAGATTAAGTTTTATAACTTTTGACATAGACAACTATTACCAATCTATTACCCCAATTCTCTTAAATAAAGCCCTAAATTTAGCGAAAAATAATTCAGACCTTACTGATCAGGAAATTAAACTGATCACCTTAGCAAGAAGATCTATTCTCCAATTCGAAGGCAAATTATGGACCAGAAAGGACACCCCCAACGATTTCGATATTACTATGGGAGCTTCTGATTCTGCTCAGGTAACGGATCTAGTGGGTTTATTCCTCTTAAATGAAATGAAACATAGGTTTAAAAATTTAAGAGGGGGCCTATACAGAGACGATGCCCTATTTGTCTCAGATGAAAGACCTAGAAGATATAGCAAAACAATTGAAGAATTACATGATTTTTTCAGAAATTTCGGCCTTTCCATAACTGTTGATCCGGAGAGAAAAACTTCTAACTTCCTTGATATCACCCTTAACCTCAATGACGGATCATATAGCCCTTTCCATAAACCCAATCTAACTCTTTTCTATGTACATAAACTATCTAACCACCCGAAAGCTATAATTAATTCAATAGTACCGTCTGTTTCCAATAGAATATCTAAGCTTTCTGCCAATAAAAACATTTTCAACCAAAACGCACAATTTTATAACAATGCATTGCTCAACTCTGGATATTCTAAAAAAATAACTTATAACCAAAACAAAGAGAATGATAGAACTGTAAATATTATTACACATAATATGACAACTAGCAATAGGAACCGAACCAAAAGAAATGTAAATAAACAAAGACCCCTAAGGCACTCTATCATACCTGATGAAAATCAAGAACATATAGATAGCCCTACACCTACTGCACGTAAACGCCTTAGAAGGAAAAATAATATTTGGTTTAACCCACCTTTCAATAATAACGTTAAAACCAATATCCCGAAGGAATTCTTTAAAATATTGGAAAACTCTTTTAAATACCCACATAAATATAGCTCCATACTCAATAAGAATTCAATTAAAATTTCATACTCTACTATGCCAAATATAGCCCAAACAATAATCTCAGCAAATAGCAAAAAAATAAAAAATATCCAATCTAATTCTAATTATTCCAATCCTATAAATACATGCAACTGCAGGCGCACCAGTGATTGCCCATTGGACAATAGATGCACATATTCTGATATTGTATATGCTTGTACTGTAACTGAGCAAAATAATTATATAATGAATCCTAGAGACCACATAAATACAGCCCCTAATCAAATTCCACAATTGAGCACCACAACTAATTTGCACCATAACTCTAGACCTAACAATTCTAATATCCATCCTCTACCTCAGCAAACCGGTAATGAGTTCCCAATGGAAGGTAACGATAACAATAATATACAATCAATCAACCAACCTAATCCACATCATATAAATACAGTAAATAGAAATAGACCTGTGAATAGGAATATAAATGGCGCGGGAATAAGGGTAAATCCTAGGGTACACACATATATTGGGGCCACAGCAAATTTAATTAAATCCCGCATTTCCATGCATAACTACTCCTTCAATAACGATGTCGGTAACAACAGAACATCCCTGACCACTTTAGTTAAAAATTTAAGATCAAATAATATTCCACACAATATAAAATGGTCTATCTTAAAAAAATCAAACTCCTACAGCCCAGGATCCAGATCTTGTGGTCTATGCAACTCTGAAGCTGTAATGATAGCTACTGCACCTAAACATTTAAATCTGATAAATTCTAGGAGTGAATTAGTCTCCAAATGTCGACACAGAAGGAAATTCAAATATGCTATATGGAAACCACCACTAGTTTTGCCGTAGCTGTTTGGGCTAGCAATGAAACCGGGGGTGTCCAGACTTCGAGATGGGTCCTTTTTGATTTTTAATCTTTTTTGCCTAAGGGATTTAGACTCCGAGGTTGTAAGGGTTTATACACCTAAATTTTCAGTTTCTAAATGTATACACCTAAATTTTCAGTTTCTAAATATATTTACAATATCTTTACAATATCTTTACAACCTCTTAATTGGGAAATATTAAACCTTAAACCTTGAATATATTTACAACTTCTAGATTAGGAAAAATTAAGCCCTAATTTGGATTGGACTTCTTGATTGAACAAACCTAACCTTAAATTAAACTTCCTAATCTGATAAAATTAAATCTTAAATTAAACTATTAAATTATTAAGTTATAATTATTTAGATAACTTCGTAATTGGGAAAATTAAATCTTAATTGGGAAAAATTAAACCTTAGGGCAGGTTAAACTTTTTTAATTGGGGAATGTCAGGCCTTGAGTTGGAATTCCTGGGCTGATGGGATTGAATCTTAAATTAAACTACTAATAATTTCTGGCCTGTTAAAATTAAATCTTAAAAATTAAATCTTGAATTAAACTATAAAATTATTGGAATTTAATAACTTCGTAATTTTTAACTTCATAAATATTCTAAATTACTTGATGGGGCTAGATTTGTTAAGTCGGTTTTTTACTGTAAGCCAGATTTTAAGTAATACTTTTGGATGGGTACGTGATGACTTGACCTAATTTTCCTAACTCCCTTTTAGTTTTCTTTTAACTTTTTAACTTCTTAGCTCCTTTCCCTTTTGACATGGAATAAGCTTACTGACCCAGACAGTGAAAACCTAATTTGGGTGGGATGGATGGCGGGGTTGTATGTTGCTGTCTTCTCTTGAACCTGTCAAACAGGAAGTAGGACAGACATAATCCTGAACCCGTTGAAGTCATTCTGAGATGTAGACAATTTAATATCGCCTTCTGTTCGTTAGGGATTTGTCATGTCTGGTGAGAAGATCACTTATATATTTTTCGCTCTTCTGGCTAGATGTGATGGGAGTCCGTCTTGTTTTGCTCAATTCGGATTTGGCTGGTTTTCTAATTTAACAACGAATTTGGATTTGATTGGATTTGCACATGTTGGGATCTCGGAACTTTGATTGGACTTTTTGTATTATTTTGATTGATTTATTTATTTATTTATCATTAACATTGAATATGGACACATTTCGCGAATGGATAACCTTGCCGGCCCCTTCAATTTCACATATTTGGACTGCTGTTTGTATCTTGGAGTAATGTCCTTCCTGATTATGCTTCTCAACTTGTATGACCTGGATGGACTGTATGGATTCAACAAAAGTATGTTTTTGGATTGATATGTTTGATGTTATGTATTTTTTATATATTTGTGTATATAATTTTATATATTTTCAAAGCGTAATTTTATTGCCTGTAGTAGTATAACTGCGGTAATGGTCCTCTGAAGAGAAGAATTATCTTTGAAAACTCATGAGCTAAGGACTTAAGGATGCTTTGCATGAACTTTGAATTCTAATAAAATTTGATTGACACCTTATTTTATTACTTCATTTTATATTATAATATTAATGCTCTATCCAGTATATTGAGCTTCAGTTTTTTTATCCGGATGTTTCACTAATTATAAGATATTAGTTGACGCTTATATCTTTTGTTGGATTGCTTCATATATATATATATATATATATATATATATATATATATATATATATATATATATATATATATATATATATATATTAGACATGGTGTGAAGACATATTTTTTAAACAATTGTTTCGGATAGTATTATATTTTTTAAAACATAACTATGTGTAGAGTTAGAATAAATAAAATGTATTTTAATCTGAACATCCGAGAATCAAATTCTCCTTGTCAAAGCAGTGTTTTCCTTTTTCTTTTTCGTTATCGTCCGATGGTAATGGATCTTTGGGTCAGAAAATCACGGTATGTCTCTAAGCGCGGCTATGCCAATTTGAATTAGAAAGGGTGTGTAGAAATATTTTTTAAACCATTGTTTCGGATAGTATTATTTTTTTTAAAACATAACAATGCGTAGTGTTAAAATTAATAAAATGTATGTATATATATATATATATATATATATATATATATATATATATATATATATATATACGATGCCTGTCTAAAAAGTATCCGACCTTAGACCAGAAAAATATTTCAAACACGTAACGGGGTTGGGACCTTACTCCCCTTCAACGTAAGCCCCTTGTGTTGTGTTTGCACACACTTAGCCAAGCCGGCTATCCAGTGACGGAAACAGCTCTGGAAGTCTACTGTTGAAATGCTGTTTATCTAAGCCGTCGCGTTAGATTCAGCTGTGTTTTGAGAAGATGCGATCGGTGTAACACAGGAGACGTTCAACCGATTTTAAAATGGCCGCACATCAGCAGAGAGAGACAAACGTTCTTGCAGACCTCAAACTGCTCGAAGTGCAGCTGTTGTGTGTAGGGTGCGATAAAAGAGATAATGCAGAATGTTCTTAGTTAATTCAACACAGTCAGACTTTTTTTGTGGTCCATCTTGACAAGTGGACATTTTTCCGAAATATCAAATAATTTCTAATTATCATCCGGACATCACAAACAGTTAACACCATACTTGCTGTTTATGTAAGATTGCAAATAAAAATCAATAGATAGCTGTAAGTCTTCTCTTACGATTGCTTATTTTTGTTCTTTCCAGCTTCTCATACATAGTGTCTTCTGTATAGCCTTGAGTCTTCTTAATACATTAATTACAATTCCCAGCAATGCTTCAAGCAGACTACCATTCGTTCTTAATGTTTTACTAGTTTAAATATTAACCACTCTTTGATGTATTGTATACATTAAATTATCTTCAATTATAATTTAGATTTTGGAATTAAATTTTTTTAGATTGTTTATATGCAATATTGGAAAAAATGTGTGATTAACATCATTTCAAATTTATTAAAATATAATCTAAACATACGGATACGATTTTAAGTATGTTCGTATATTTCATAGCTCATCGTGTTAAACATTTGGCCGGAGATGTTAATGAATCCATCAATCAACTCTCATGATTTTTGCGGGTGCGGGGAGGGAGAAAGGAAATTATTGATTGGTTGATAAAATAACAGTCAATAATTAAGAGAGAGAGGGTCGAGCGATGAATATTAATTAAGAAAATGATAGAAACATTAGATTAATTGTTTTATCTAATTAGCCTTCGTTTTGATAATGTTCGCCTCAAGAATTTTTTTCTTGATTTTTTTTTTTGCGGGACAGTAGGCTTAGCGCTTCAAAACGCGATCTCAATCGACGCCATTTTGACATCGGTGGTCGCGCTATAAAAGCGACTCTAATATGTTTACACAAATTACGTGACTCGATAATTACCGGTTCAGGTGATTCTCTACATCTTTCAGAGTTGCCAGATTCCCAGTGATAATTGATCTAACAACAAAGCTGGCCCGAATCTAACGAAAGCTAATTGATCAAGATGATTTATTTATTGATATTTCGTAGTTCCTATTGAGTTGCGCCCCCACTAAGACTAAGTTAAACACAAATTCGTTTTTTATGTGAGGGTAATCAAGCATTTAAAACAGTGGCACTCTGTATGGGAAAATAAAAAATTGCCACACTCAAGTGGCATCTCTTCTCCTCTGACTGATGACAGAACCTGTACTACACTTTGATCACGATTGATGTAATGTTTTTTGATATTATTTAGGTAGTTATGATTGGTCTATTTATCGTTATAACATATACAATTGAAACGGTATTTAATTGTTTCCCATCGCAGCAATATGTGACACGAGGTCGGAAGATGGGGGAAGAATCAAGCACGCGCCCCTAAAGGAGAAGCACTCTGGCCTAGCATAAATTCCCCGGGCAACCCCGTCGGCATTCCCGGGTTAGGGCGCTTCAGGAAGTAAGTAATAAACTTACTCAACCAAAAAGACGGAAGGGAAAGCCTGGGAAGATGCACCTAGGACAACCCAGAACCGAACAGCTAAAAGGCCACCGAAATGGCTCAGTTCCTACCGGACTGATTGTCGAGAATGAATCCTCGACTGGTATCACCTTACTCCATTCCGAAGTCCTCAATCAATCGAAATTAATGAATAACTGAACGGGTTGGGGTTTCACTAACGCACAACTGCTTAGGTAAAGTTAGGAAGTGGTAACAGTGATGTGGATACTAATGTGGATTAAAACATGTCCGGGCCATTTTTGTTTTCTATCTGATTCATGGTATCGTTTTAACTATAGATGTTGGCAACCTCTACGCTTCCCCTGTTGAAAGTATGTGCTTTTTTGAAAAAACTAAGCAAACCAAATATATCGCAGAATAGATTAGCAAACTCGTGTTAAACTTTCAATCACAGATTAATATACAACCCATTATACAGCCGTGTTATCGTCATCGAGTACCCAGGTTCTTTCTTGCCTGTCGATACAACCACTCTGACGCTGATATTTAGTTTTTAATTGAAATAACGAAGAGAAGAATAGTCAAAGGAAGAATCAGACTGACGGGTTACTTGCGTGAGATAGAGAAAAAGACAGACAGATAGGAAGACGGATAGATCTTTCCGCTAAACGTAGTTATATGGAGCGTGTCCATTGTACCCATTGAGGACGTCGCCCTTTATTCTTCTTTAGCATCGCCAAACTAGAGACAATATATATGTTTGGATGTCACGTGGTGTCGATGATTTCCATTATTGTGCCACTTTTGACCCTTTAGGTGTCACCACAACAGTCCATTCAAACGATGGCACTTGTTATATAATAGTAGTTAGTAGATCATGGTGTAATTCAGTCGAAAATGTTGGAATCGGTCTTTTTTATCTAATCACCGGACGTTTCGTATTTCGACAAAAATCATATATTATTGATTCTTACTGAGTGCAGACAAAGGTAAAGAAAGACAAACTTAACGACGCAATTAAATAGATGTCAGTTCTTTTCATAAGAACAAGTTAAGATTGTCCTTCACTTTATACGATGGTCGTTATTCAGAAGTGGATAATCCTTAAACCGAAACATCAAAACTAACTTGAAGACGAAGTGTGTGGAGAGAGAGAGTAAAAGAGAGAGAGAGAGAGAGGGATCGGGGGAGGGGGACCAGGGAAAAATAATCAGGAGAAGAAGAAAAAGAATGAAAAGAAGAAGAAAAAGAAGAAGAAGAAGAAGAGGAAGAGGAAGATGAAGAAGAACTAAAACACTGGTATTCTACAGTAATATAGATAAGTCATCAACTCAAAACGAAATCGTAACGCTACGTAATATACAATGCAATATAAAGAATACAGATAATACTATACTTAATATACAAATGTAATATAAAGAATAGAGATAATACGATACGTAATATCAAATGCACCATAAAGAATACAGATAATACGATACGTAATATCAAATGCAATAAAAAGAATACAGATAATACGCTACGTAATTACAAATGCAATATAAACAATACAGATAATACGATACGTAATATCAAATGCAACACAAAGAATACAGATAATACGCTACGTAATTACAAATGCAATATAAAGAAGGATATCATATGAGACGTAATATCAAATGCAACATAAAGAATACAGATAGTACGCTACGTAATTTCAAATTCAATATAAAGAATACAGATAAGACGATACTTAATATCAAATGCAATATAAAGAATACAGATAATACGATACGTAATATCTAATGCAATATTAATACTACAGATCATACGCTACGTAATTACAAATGCAATATACAGAATAATATAATATGAGACGTAATATCAAATGCAATATAAAGACTACAGATAATACTATACGTAATATCAAATGAAATATAAAGAATACATATAATATAAGACGTAATATCAAATGCAATATAAAAAATACAGAAAATATGTGACGTAATATCAAATGCAATATAAAGAATACAGATAATACGCTACGTAATATCAAATGATACATAAAGAATACAGATAATTCGATACGTAATATCAAATGCAATATTAGGACTACAGATAATACGATACTTAATATAAAATGCAATATAAAGAATACAGATAATACTATACGTAATATCAAATGAAATATAAAGAATACAGATAATACGATACGTAATATCAAATGCAATATAAAAAATACAGAAAATATGAGACGTAATATTAAATGCAATATAAAGAATACAGATAATACTATACGTAATATCAAATGCAATATAAAGAATACAGATAATAATATACGTAATATCAAATGAAATATAAAGAATACATATAATATCAGACGTAATATCAAATGCAATATAAATAATACAGAAAATATGAGACGTAATATCAAATGCAATATAAAGAATACAGATAATACGCTACGTAATATCAAATGCAATATTAAGAATACAGATAATACGATACGTAATATCAAATGCAATATAAAGAATACATATAATACGCTACAAAATATCAAATGTAATATAAAGAATACAGACAATACGATACGTAATATCAAATGCAATATAAAGCATACAGATAATATGGGACGTAATATCAAATGCTTCATAAAGAATACACATAATACACGACGTTATATCAAATGCTTCATATAGAATACAAATAATACTATACGTAATATCAAATGCAATATAAAGAATACAGATAATACGCTTCGTAATATCAAATGCTTCATAAAGAATACAGATAACACGATACGTAATATCAAATGCAATATAAAGAATGCAGATAATACGCTACGTAATATCAAATGCAATATAAAGAATACGAATAATACGATACGTTATATTGAATGCAATATAAAGAGTACAGATAATACGCTTCGTAATATCAAATGCAATATAAATAATACAGATAATACGCTACGTAATATCAAATGCAATATAAAGAATCCAGATAACGTGCTACGTAATATCAAATGTAATATAAAAAATACGGATCATACGATACGTAATATCAAATGCAATATAAAGAATACAGATAATACGCTACGTAATATCAAATTCAATATAAAGAATACAGATACTACACTACGTAATATCAAATGCAATATAAAGAATCAGATATTACGCTACGTAATATCAAATGCAATATAAAGGATACAGATAATACGATACGTGATATCTAATGCAACATAAAGAATACAGATAATACGATACGTAAATCAAATGCAATATAAAGAGTACAGATAATACGCTACAAAATATCAAATGTAATATAAAGACTACAGATAATACAATACGTAATATCAAATCCAATATAAAGCATACAGATAATACGATACGTGATATCTAATGCAACATAAAGAATACAGATAATACGATACGTAAATCAAATGCAATATAAAGAGTACAGATAATACGCTACGTAATATCAAATGCAATATAAAGACTACAGATACTACACTACGTAATATCAAATGCAATATAAAGAGTAAGATATAACGCTACGTAATATCAAATCCAATATAAAGCATACAGATAATACGATACGTAAATCAAATGCAATATCAAGAATACAGACATTACGATGCGTAATATCAAATGTAATATAAAGCATACAGATAATATGACACGTAATATCAAATGATTCATAAAGAATACACATAATACGATAGGTAATATCAAATGCAATATAAAGAATACAGATAATACGCTACGTAATATCATATAGAATATAAAGAATACAGATTATACAATACGTAATATCAAATACTTCATAAAGAATACAGATAATACGATACGTACCATAAAATGCAATATAAAAAATACAGATAATACGCTACATAATATCAAATTGAATATAAAGAATACAGATATTACAATACGTAATATCAAATGCAATATAAAGCATACAGATGATACGATACGTGATATCTAATGCAACATAAAGAATACAGATAATACGCTACATAATATTAAATGCAATATGAATGATACAGAGAATACGCTACGTAAGATCAAATGCAATATAAAGAATATAGATAACGCGCTACGTAATATCAAATGTAATATAAAGAATAGAGATAATACGCTACGTAATATCAAATGCTGTCTAAAGAATACAGATAATATGATACGTAATAGCAAATGATTCATAAAGAATATAGATCATACGATACATAATATCAAATGCAATATAAAGAATCAGATATTACGCTACGTAATATCAAATGCAATATAAAGCATATAGATGATACGATACGTAATATCCAATTCAATATAAAAAATACAGATAATACGCTACGTAATATCTAATGCAATATAAAGAATACAGATAATACGATGCGTTTTATCAAATGGAATATAAAGAATACAGATAATACAATACGTAATATCAAATACTTCATAAAGAATACAGATTATACGATACGTAATATCAAATGCAATCTAAAAAATACAAATAATACGCTACGTAATATCAAATGCAATATAAAGAATACAGATAATACAATACGTAATATCAAATGCAATATAAAGAATACAGATAATACGATACGTAATATCAAATGCAATATAAAGAATACAGATAATACGATATGTAATATCAAATGCAATATAAAGAATACAGATAATACGATACGTAATATCAAATGGAATATAAAGAATACAGATAATACAATACGTAATATCAAATACAATATAAAGAATACAGATAATACTTTACGTAATATCAAATGCAATATAAAGATTACAGATAATACGATACGTAATAGCAAATGCAATATAAAGAATACAGATAATACGATACGTAATATCAAATGCAATATAAAGAATACAGATAATACAATACGTAATATCAAATGCAATATAAAGCATACAGATAATACGATACGTTATATCAAACACAACAGAAAGAATACAGATAATACGCTACGTAATATCAAATGCAATATACAGAATACAGATAATACGATACGTAATATCAAATGCAATATAAAGAATGCAGATAATACGCTACGTAATATCAAATGCAATATAAAGAATACAGATAATACGATACGTAATATCAAATGCTATATAAAGAATACATATAATACGATACGTAATATCAAATTCAATATAAAGAATACATATAATACGCTACGTAATATCAAATGCTTCATAAAGAATACGTATAATACATGTTATGGATTTGGTTGCAGCGAACTCATTTTTTAAATTATAAACAGCAAAATAAAACGATGTTTTATAATCGTTTTATGTTGCTGTTTATAATTTAAAAAATTGACTTTTTTTTAACAAAATGCCTTTCTCATTTTAGTACGCAGCTTGCGTTTTTTAAGTCAATATGAGTTAATGTCTGTTGATTTCTATATCATTAAAATCGAATGTTTAGTTGAGAAACAAATGAACATTTTCGACACGTTTTTGCGTTTTTTTTTAATTCGCTTTCTGAGTTCTACCAATTTTGTTTTTAACTAGATACGGTTTTATAAACTTAAAGAAATTAAAATAACATAATAACATAAAATGGCATTACATGAATATAAGAAACATACTAAATGACCGTTTATATATAAACTGATGTGATAAGTAAGGAATAGGAAGAGCAAAATAAGACCGAATCCACGTCGTATCTTGCCAGCAGAGCGAAAAACATAAGTAATCTTCTCTACAGCGATTCAACCAGACATGACAAATCACTAACGAACAGAAGGCGATATTAAATTGTCTACATCTGAGAATGACTTTAATGGATCTGAATGTATGTCTGTGTTACTTCCTGTTTGATGGGCTCAATTCGGATTTAACGGGTTTTCTAATTAAACAACGAACTTTGATTTGACTTGGGTTGCACATGTCGGCATTTTGGAACTTTGATTAGACTTTTTGTAGTTTTTATTTGATTTATTTATCATTAACATTGAATATGGACACCTTTCGCGACTGGATAACTTTGCCGGCCCCTTCAATTTCACGTATAGTGACTGCTGTTTATAACTTGGAGTAATGTCTTTCCTTATTATGCTTCTCAATTTGTATGACCTGGGGTGACTGTATGGATTCAACAAAAAGTATGTTTTTGGGTTGATATGTTTGATGTTATGTATTTTTATGTATTTCTGTATATAATTTTATATATTTCCAAAGCGTAATTTTATTACTTGTAGCAGTATAACTGCGGTAATGGTCCTCTGAAGAGAAGAATTATCTTTGAAAACTCATGAGCTAAAGACTTAAGCATACTTTGCTTGAATTTTGAATTCTAATAAAATTTGACTGACACCTTATTTTATTACTTCATGTTATATTATAATATATATATATATACATATATATATATATGAAGCTTTCAATTTTTACTTAAACTAATTGCCTATGCAATAAGGTATTTTCTTATATTACTAACATTTAGTTGTATCAGTAACAATCCACAATACATAATTCGCTTAGAATACGGCTTCGAAGCTTGCAACAAATAACATAATTTAAAAAAAAAAATGGGACCGAATACTTAGTTCATTTTAGGACATAAGATCAAAGATAGATCATCTATAATAAAATACCCATCAGAGTATATGTATTAACAATGAAATGGCTTTCTTTATTGAACTACGCTGAGATTGATGGGCTGTCAAAATAAAACAAACACAAGTTTTTTATTAATATTGTGATTGCTATTTTTTGAACGGCACTAATGTGACATATTGTATTTTCTATTGTCTTTGCAGTTTGGAACATTTTATTTTGTAGGTGTATACACGTATAAAAGCCTGTAACCGTTGATCGGTTTATCACGCTTGATTATTAAATACCATATCCTTTGTACAGGCAGTTCCCTAACAATGCCACACGTTGAATCCTTAATGGTTTTGTTTAATTTGATTAGGTTTGTTTTACAGAATATCAACGATATTTGAGTTATTTAATGCCTAAAAAAGTTGTCAAATATAATGTTATATATATATATATAGATAATTATTTATATTCCGAGAATACATACATTTTGAAGACATTACTCTTTGAAAACATTACCCTTTAAAAACATTACTCTTTGAAAATATTACTCTTTGAAAACATTACTCTTTAAAAACATTACTCTTTGAAAACATTACTCTTTGAAAACATTACTCTTTAAAAACATTACTCTTTGAAAACATTACTCTTTGAAAACATTACTCTTTAAAAACATTACTCTTTAAAAGCATTAGTCTTTAAAAACATTTCTCTTTGAAAACATTACTCTTTGAAAACATTACTCTTTGAGAATAACCACACCCAAGCTGAAAAAGACTCCGACAATCCTTCAAGTGCCATACTTATACCACTAGCGTTCTTTTGTTTTAGATATAGTTTTCAAATATAATTCAATAAGTAAGCTTGTTATTTACATTCCTAGAATGCATTGCTATTAAATAAGCACAATTTATTAGTCTAAGATAACCACAATAAATTGCTCTAAGAATACATTACTCTCATGATGCATTGCTCTCAGAAAAAGAAATATCACGGTGAAATCAGAAACATTACTCTTAGAAGTAAACTTTACCGAAAAGGGACAACATGAATCTCAGAAAACACAACTCCAAGAAAAACATTACTTACAAAAAAATGTAACTTCTTTCGAAACATTACTCCTTGGAATTGATAATATTCTTTGTTCTCAACGTGATTGACCCTCACCCACCGCTTTCTACTATCTATGTGGGGGGAAATATGAAACTAAATTGAAAGGATAAATAAGGTTTTGATTTTCTGAAGAATCAGATTGAATAATACGGTTGGCGATGAACTTATTGATACGAGGGAATGCCGTGTCCAGCCAATTGATCTGATCGAGCCAAAGTATGAACCTTAAGTGACCAAGCCACGGACCGCTCAGTCATTCGATTACATCCTACAGCATCACGGGTCGCCACCCATGACACACAGGTGTGGGTGGGGATCTTACCCGTCGCTATGGGGTTGCAGTTACACAATCTCCCAGAACAACACAAATCCCTATATATATATATATATATATATATATATATATATATATATATATATATATATATATATATATATATATATATATTTCTTTTCTCTGCCAGGGAAGCCAGCAATTAAAGGCAGATATGAACTTTTCCACATAGTGCCTTTCAACAGACAATCTTAACCTCGGATTTGCCGAATTGGATATTTAAAATACCAATCTAGGATTTTTACTTGTAACTCCACGGAAATATACATATAACGGAGTACGAATCCATACGGACCAAGTGAGATATTTTGAACCCTCCACCTTTTACGTGTAAATTGTTAAAAAACTTTCTTCAATTCTACAAACGGTTACTTTTACTATTAACTATCTACACCATAACGTTCCCTTTTGTCTTCAAAAATCACTTCGCAATACTGATAATGTTTTACTTCCCGGCCTTTTATTTATTCATCCCCAACCTTTTTTGTTTTTTTATTCTTCAATTTTTCAAAGTTAAATGGAACTAGGTAATATTTAATTGTTATAAATACCATATTACCAGATTTTATCATCTAATGAGAAGAGTGTTATCTTTGAAAAACCATGGTTTAAGGATTAATGTTACTTCTTGCAGCTAACTTTCGATGTAATAAAATTTGTAATAATTTATGTAACTTTATGTAATTTTGTACAATTTTTTGTCTTCATCTTTCTTTCTTTAATATATATATATATATATATATATATATATATATATATATATATATATATATATATATATAAAGAGAGATGTATACCTGGAAGTGGACCCGTGCTATAATGGGTAGAATTAATTAATCAATAGTTGTTATACCATTTTATGGCTCTTTACGAAAATTAAAATGCAATTTAATGCTACTATACTTTATGTCTAGAATACTTATTTAAATTCCAATAAATTTCCATTACATGAATTGATTAAAGAAAATGCCAAACATGTTAGGGTTTTGTTTGAAACAAAAATCGAAATTCGGGGAGAAATCTGAAATATATACATTTTTTTCTTAATATAAGGTATTTATCTATATTTTGCTCCCCTCCCCCGGGATCTTTTATAATTCTGAAAAAAGGATATTTGTGTAATCATTAATTTATATCTAATATTTATTGTTAAATTTTTTGAATTTTTCTTTTTTTATCACCAAGAGAATCCCATTCCGCTTCTAAAAAGCTCTCAACCACTATTAGACGGTCATTTTTAGTGAAGATATTGAATTTATTCCCATATTTGGCATTCTGGACGCACTGTCGGGCGGCTATATAGTTTGCCGTTTTTGTTTGTGAAATTAAGGTGCTTTTTGGTTGTCGTTTTTGGGAATAAATTTATAATCGGATTAATTGGTCTATATAGTGCTGAAAAAGATGATGCAACAATGTTTTTATGGACTGAACGTGTTTGTTTATTTTTTTTTATTGAATTAGGGTTTTCGTATTTTCTTGATCTTAAAGGGAGGAAAGCTGTTAAAATTTGTTATAAACGGAATGATGGATGCTATCTGCTATAAAGACCAGATAGCATCCATCATTCCGTTTATAACCAATTTTTGTGTTCAACACTACTGATTATAGACGGGACATATCAACGAACCACCGCTTTCCTCCCATTAAGATCAAGAAGATACGAAAACACCAATTCAATAAACAAAAATAAACAAACACGTTAAGTCCATAAAAACATCATTGCATCATCTTTTTCAGCACTATATCAAACAATTAATACGATACATAAATGTATTCCCAAAAACGACAACAAAAAAGCACCCTAATTTCACAAACCCAAACGGTACACTATATAGCCGCCCCTTTCGTATCTTTTCAGACTAGGGAAAACAATAACATTACAAAAAGAACAGATAAATAAATAAATAAATAAAACTTGTTAGGGAATAAAATGAAGGCCTTTCATACACGAAATAACATCGATATCCCTTAAGTCTTAGTTAATCACCATTCCACACCGGATTTTCTCGGGGACCCCCTCAGAGCTACACCGTTTTCTGTCATTGTTGACGCCATTCCTTATAGGGACGGGACTACAATCATTTCAGATTGCCGATGATTCCACTGCGCACGGAGATTTACTAAAGATGTCTAAATCTGCCCTTTTGGATGAAACCGCGGTACATTGCTTAAATATGTAATATACACTATATAAATGAATTATATTAGCTCTCTTATATGATCGAGCACTTTTTTAGATTTCTTTTCATATGCAACCTGACACACACTATATATATATAATAAAAATTAATTAGCAACAAAATTCATAGTTGATCGTTAGAAATGGGTACAATTAAATCCCATAAATACATTCGAAATTGTTTTACATATCAAGCTAAATCACTAGACGTAAATGTTTTTTTCTTTAACAGATTATTACTGTTTTAAATGAAACTTTTGTGAAAAATAAATCAATCTTACCAAGGTGTAATTTGCTCATTAAATGAATTAACTACTATAGTTTATAAGGGTGTAATGTTAAACACTGATGCAAACATATACATAGTTGTGTTGTTTATATAAGAACATTAACTACAAACTCTTGCATTTGTATAGTTCAGTCTCGTAAAATCTCATAGGTTGTAAGAATATTCTTTCTTCTATCTTACCATGTAATATAAATAGGTTGCATGCCAACCTTGGCCCATGCATGAAGAAAACCAAGTTGTTGCTATAGTTACAAGAACATAAAACTTCACAAATATTATTTTGTACTTCAGTTGCTTGTGTTCATTACTTCACACGCCTATATGTTGATCCTACTTGCCAGAAGGATTTCTGTCTAGTATCAAATCTTTTTTAGACTTCTTACAAAATGACCAAGTTAAGACAAAATTGTTGGAAGACAAAATAGATATCTTCTCGTTGATCTTCGTTCCAAATACATAACTAGTCAGATCGAGTGAGACAGCGAAATATCAATAATTACTGTTTAATAATATATGGTAAATAAATTTTCATTAACATGTTTACACGTTTAGCGCTTTGAAGGAACTAAATATCTCTCTCCCCTAATTCTATTTGATCCATGTGACGTAACATCTCTTTGTATTAAATCTTACAGTCTAGTAATTTAAACCTAGAATTCGGCAAACTTATACTGAATGACATTCTATCTTCTTTTATTTTTAATTAATCAGTTTATATACTAGTAGGCTTTACGTATGATATTTTATGCATATACTGTTTATCATATGAATGAATATATGAGAGATTACTTCATAAAAATATATTGAATCGTTAAATGCTATACAAACATTTTACTTCTTGGATTTAATTTAAATAAATATGTTTTGTTTTAGCAACAAACATTCATCGTATTTCTATTCGCTTTAGGCTCATCAATTATTTTTACAGAGATGAAGTTTTACAAAGCTGCTTATCTAATATAAAAACATTTCCGGCGTCTCAGGTATGTTTTTGTCAATCGCTATGACGTCACTTCCGTAACGATATTTATTTACTGTACACTTCCGCCTTCTCATTAAAACAAAGATACGCGTATCTGATGTTAGCAGTGAACTATTTCGCTTTAATGGATGCATTGTTATGCTACAAATAAAACAACACACTCCAAGGATGACTTCTGAAAACATACTTCAAGTCAGGTTGAGTACTCGAAAGGATTTTACTGATTGAACTGGATATAATTTAATGTTAGCCATAGAGTGTTTATCGTATTTCAGTATGAATAGTGTTTTACGAAGAATCAACTTGTCACTAGTCAGGGTTGGCTCAAATTGACCAAACCCGAACCTTCGCAGGTTGCTCTCAAATTAAAATTAAAGTTTTCCTAGTTTGGAAATGGGATTGGTGTTTTTGTTAATTAATTACGCCTTTGCCATTACTTAATTGATCGCTGAATTTACAAACACAAACTTTTTACTTATCGATCAAACAGTCAATTGATTTCCTTCTATTATATAAAAGTGAGTTGGCTACGTGTTTGTATGCATGTTCAGCTAAAAGTAAAAACTACACAAGACACACCCATAACGCTGACATATTTTTTTATTGGGGGAAGGGTGTTGTCTCGGGCTAAATAAACACACATTTTGTCATTAATATTCATTTTTGGGGGGTCACCAGGTACAGAAATAATTTGTGGGTGTCGAGATTTAGAGCGATTTAATAAAAAAATTATGACGTAGTAATCCGTCAAAGAATGTGTTTTTAGTTGCAAAAGAAAGCAAGAACGAGAGTGATAGGCAGCAGGAAAATGGGATTGAGACAGGAGGGAGGTGATAAATAGAGAGGTGTGTACAGAGACGGGCTTATATGGAGAGAAAATGTCGAGAGAGGAAATAGGAAAAAGCGAATTGAGAGGGGGAAGAGAGAGAAAGAAAGAAAGACAAAAGAGGAGCGAGATAGGGAGCGAATTGTAAAAGAAAGATACTGCACACACTTTTACACATTTTTATTCTGTTGTCCATGACTCCGGAACAACGCGGGGTCACCATGCGTGTTAACAAATATTTCACAATGATTCGGTGAATTCGATGAATGTAAAGTGTAATATTATATAATATTTATATTGGTACGTGTTGCCCTTGTTATTTTATGAATTCATCAGGCCTCTATTCAGTCTCCAAAGACAATGGGTACCCCTTGTAAGGGTGGCTGCACAAGAGGTTAATTGTGAAGCACGAGTTGCGCAGTCGCTAAATATAACTCCAGGATCGGCACTGCTTGGTTTTAGTGACAAAGCGAAGTTCTGGATGGCTGGAAACGATGTCGAACCAAGCCGAGAGATCTCTCCTAAAAAAGTACCAGATATTCTCAAATGGTCACCCTGACTATACTCAGAGTCGTTTATCTTCGCTAATCTAATAGGAACCGATGTACCAACATGATGTTTTTGTATTGGAAGTACTTTTACATAGAAATATAACTAGATGAGTAATGAGTAAATGAGTAATATAACTAGATGAGTAATGAGTAAATGAGTAATATAACTAGATGAGTAATGCGTAAATGAGTAATATAACTAGATGAGTAATGCGTAAATGAGTAATATAACTAGATGAGTAATGAGTAAATGAGTAATATAACTAGATGAATGATGAGTAAATGAGTAATAAAACTAGATGAGTAATGTAACTAGATGAGTAATGAGTGAATGAGTAATGTAGCTAGATGAGTAATGAGTAAATGAGTAGTATAACTAGATGCTTAATGAGTAAATAAGTAATATAACTAGATGGGTAATGCGTAAATGAGTAATATAACTAGATGAGTAATGAGTGAATGAGTAATATAACTAGATGAGTAATGAGTGAATGAGTAATATAACTAGATGAGTAATGAGTAAATGAGTAATATAAGTAGAGGAGTAATGAGTAAGTGAGTAATATAACTAGATGAGTAATGAGTAAATGAGTAATATAACTAGATGAGTAATGAGTAAATGAGTAATATAACTAGATAAGTAATGAGTAAATGAGTAATACAACTAGATGAGTAAGGAGTAAATGAGTAATATAACTAGATGAGTAATGAGTAAATGAGTAATATAACTAGATGAGTAATGAGTAAATGAGTAATATAACTAGATGAATAATGAGTAAATGAGTAATGTAACTAGATTAGTGCGCATGTTCACATCTACTGGATTAATCACTCGTGTAAGTAATATAGCCATTGGCGATTCGAGATAATGCATAGTAAACAAATTAAACAAAATTGGGTTAAAGTGGTATCATAAGACATACGTAACACAAACGAATCAATTGTATATCCCTAAAATAATCATATTGTTTTTTTGATAAGTCCGTGATTATGGAAGTATAGTATGCATATTGTTTGATATATAGGTTGTTTATTTTGGTTTTCCATTGCAGTATTAGAATTGTTAGGTTACTCCCGTCGCATTCGTCAACCAAATACGAAATGTTGAAACTCAGTATAGAAATATCGTATATAGAAGCATCGGTTGGTTGAAATCTTTAATATTAGCATTTAAATCGTCTTTAAAACGTAATGGAGACGAGACTTTCCTTTGTGAAAACTGTCAAGTTTCAACCTCAAGAAATGTTTGATTGTGTAGACACATTGAATAGCATTGATAAAATTGATCAGAAAAAGAGATATATATATAGAGAGATAGAGAATAGTGCGAGAGAGAGAGAGAGAGAGACAGAGAGTCTGATTGGTTGAAAGAATACATATTTCGGATTTACAAAAAGAGTGTTTCAGGAATACACCAAAATCTGTCAATAATAAATTGAGAATCTAGCTTCAAATTATAAATAGATATTAGACTCTTAAAATTAAATTAAATAATGAAAATATAGAAAAACTCCTTCGCCTTTTGGCTAAGAGTAAAGCCAAGTATCTGTTCAGATCATTTCTATCTTCAGTCAGTGAAAGGTGAATCCTTCAAGATTTAGGCAATTTTAATTTTTGTTCCACTCAAAAGTGCATTTTTTCTAAGCTTGCTTTTTACTCACATGAAACACCGATGGTTGTGTCTACCTCCGCTATCGTAGGAAGGCAAGTATATAGAAACAAAAATATGGAATATTATCGTAAACTCATTAATGAGAACCAAAATATATTGGAAATACCTAAGTAGAACAAGTAAATATTTTCTAGTGTATTATATATGGCCCATGTATTTCATATATAAGTTAAAAATAGTAATTTAAAAGTATATATTTTCGATATGCAATAGACAAGAATATAAATTAACAGGAAGAATGAATTCTCCAAACAAAACTGTGGAGACACAGTTTTTTCCTCCTACGAAATTTAAAATCGGAATAAAATGCGATTTAAAAAAGTACAACCTTTTATAAATGTTGATCAAAATCCATTAGACACGAATTCAAGGATATTACCTGAATGTTAATTCATCTTAAGATCCCCTAAATTTTAGAAAGTTTCCAGAAGTATATCATGTAATAGATTTTTTTTATCAAAATTAGAATAAGAATTCTAGACATGAGGTTAAGAATCTGTATATTTTGATTTTAATCTACGTAAAGATGTCATAAAAGTTAAGCAAAATTGTTCTGTTTAGGGTATGAATTTTACCCGTCCTGTAACGGGTATTCGTCTTGTATATATATATATATATATATATATATATATATATATATATATATATATATATATATATATATTAGGTAAAACTAATTCGAGCTCCGGAATTTGACAATGTTTACATTGAGATACCACTTAAATTCAGTCAGTGTCATATGACAGCGCATGTGTAGGAGCGCAGACTGTCAGCTCGACGGTTGAGTTTCAATCCCGACTGGAGACACTAAGTGGTCTAGCCACAATGAAGAGCTGTGGTACAGCCAAACACAGGTATGCGGATGACTATATATATAAGTATATATATATGCATTTATATATAAAAACATACATATATCTCTCTCTATATATATATTCATATATGTATATATATAAATATATTTATTTATTTATATATACATAAATGAATTTACAGTCAAAATTGTGTCACACTGTTATATATTTTCAGTTTCGAAGCAGAGTTAAACTAACACGTGTTTCTGAAAAAATGGAAACGTAATTGACAAAAAATAGGTAGAAAACTAAAAAAAAAAGTATTGTCTTAAGAATATTATTGTAAGAGGGAAAACTGTTTGAATAAAATTTGAACAGTGAGCTTCATTTAGCTGTAGAATTAGTATTCTTATAAGAATTGATCGGAAGAATATATGATAATTGTTTTTATAACACATACTCACATACACGCAAACGTACGCATATACGGCATTTCTATACTGAGTTTCAACAGTTGATATTTGGTTGAAGAAGACGACGGGAGTACCCTAACAATTCTAATACTGGAATGGACAAAAAAACATCCTATACATAAAACAATATGCATACTATACTTCCACTAATCACCAAGTTATTAAAAAAACAATATGATTAATTGTAGGAATATATAATTGATTTGTTTGAGTTACGTATGTCCTATAATAATACACTAAAACAAGATTATCTGGAGACAAACATTATATATATATATATATATATATATATATATATATATATATATATATATATATATATATTGAAAAGTCACACATTTGAAGCGTTGGCGGAATGGCTATAATAACGAGGATATTTTTTTATAAAATATTTAGAAAAACTTGCACAACGCAAATTTGGTTTTTTTTTAAATATTTATTTATCTTAAAAACATGTTTTTTCTATAAACTTGAGTACTTTCGGTAATATATTACCGAAAGTACTCAAGTTTATAGAAAATAAATGTTTTTAAGATAAATAAATAATTTATTTTTTAAAAACAAATAATTTGCGTTGTACAAGGTTTTCTAAATATTTTATAAAAAAATATCCTCGTTATTATATATATATATATATATATATATATATATATATATATATACATTTAATTTGTTCGCTAGCAGTCAGTGAAAATAAACGGTAGGATTTTATATTAAAACAAAAATATGAGTGACCAAAACACAACGATTGATTAAATAGTGTCACGAGGTTTAAACTTTTCACACCGAACCAACTTTTCAAAATGGCGTGACAAGTGTTATCTGAAAGGTTAGATTGCATTGTCCATCACTCTTATTTTGTCAGGAGATTATGAAAATACGCATTTGAAATGATCATAGAAGCGATTACATCAGAGAAAGCCGGAACAATTCATTATTTTACACCTTGTCATCGGAATAAGTTTACATTTTAATAATGTGTAATGCTGCTTTCTTTCGTTTTTTTTTTGCAATTAAGTATACTTTCCACATAAGTAGTTCATGCTTGAGTCTGTTTGTTCGTTTGTTCGTTTGTTTGTTTGTTGGTTTGTTTGTGTATAGAGTCCCCATCGCTAGACCAAACTTTGTCAAATTATTAATACTATTTATTCACTATCATCATTATAAGTGTTGTGAAATTGTTCCACAGTAAATAATAAATAAAGGAAGTCAAGTCGAGGGTTGGTGTAACAAGTGTATTAACAAAGTAAGAAAGGGACTAGCTCTTGGCTAGACAGTTACAAGACTGCGCTTTGTCTTCTGGTGTCTCGCACTATTTATAGTGACAACCGGTGTTGTTCTCCTGTGTAAGAACGGTCGGTGTAACAATAAGATTAGCCCCTGCGTGATTATTATTATTTATTCACTATCATCATTATAAGATTAGCCCCGGCGTGATTATTATTATTATTTATTAACTATCATCATTATAAGATTAGCCCCTGCGTGATTATTATTGTTTATTCACTATCATCATTATAAGATTAGCCCCTGCGTGATTATTATTATTTATTCACTATCATCATTATAAGATTAGCCCCGGCGTGATTATTATTATTATTTATTAACTATCATCATTATAAGATTAGCCCCTGCGTGATTATTATTGTTTATTCACTATCATCATTATAAGATTAGCCCCTGCGTGATTATTATTATTTATTCACTATCAGTATTGTAAGATTACTTAAAAGAAAGGTATTATCCAAGAAGACCTCAACAGCTATTAGTTTACATTAGATTTTTAGACGATTGCTGTAGTCGATTGGGACTGTTCCGCAGATAAGGATGAGATGTTTTAGGACAACAAAACATTGTTCATGGAAGACATGATCTAAGTTAAAACTGATTACACTTTGTGATATCTAGAGTAAAAGTGAAAGTAAAGGCTTTTTTCAATAAGTTCAGTCATATTCATTGTAGAGACTCATAAATTGATATATCTTGTAACCAATGAAGTCCTGCATCTCATATGACATGAGAAAATAATCATAGTTTTAACAGAATTTCAATTTCTGATGTTGTCATAATTGTATTATGTATCTGATGCTCGTTGATAACAGAAACAGTTCAGCCTGATCAGATAAGTAATTTTTGAGTCATCAACGTTTCCATGACATAACCTTGGGAACACCTAATACAATATGGAGAAGTAAGCCACAGCTACAAATTTGCTTCAGACATAGAGTTGTCAGGCAGATGTATGAAATCCAACAAGTGATTAATGCTTTGGTTCCTAATGTCGTTTTTCAAAAGCTTTACACATACAAAAGGCTTAGATACATGTGGTCTACTGACTGTCACCATGTTCTGTCTAAAATCAATAGATGTTCATTAAGTACCAAAAAATGGTTTGATACTTATGTACTACTTGCGGGAAATAGTAGAAATTCTATGTGTGTAAATATATCTATATATAAATTCATAAAAAACAACTACACAGTGGTACAATAAGGATTACCTGTTCGAATTGAATATTGGTGTCTTATTTCATTGAGGAATACTGGATTTTAATATCTGATATTGTATGTGTGTGTTTTTGTTGCTGTTAGTACTTCTTCCCTGTTCTGAACTAAATCCCGAATCACAGCAGCTCATCCGCGGTGGTCAGTATTAAGGTTGCACTAGATGGCTCACCATTTGCGATTCCTCCATCTGAGACCGGCCATATATTAACTTGAGAGCTCAGCATAATCCTCGGGGATACTTCTTTTCAAGATCCACAGCTGTCCACTGACACGCCTGCGCCACCCAAGCAGAGAAGCAGGTATGTGTGTATAATGGGATGCATCATGTGTTTGATATACGACGAAGTATAACCTGTCCGATAAAATATTGTTTAATTATAAAGTGTTGAAGTGACTGCATTTGCTTTACATTGTATTCGTTCCTTTTGTAAGCGACGCAATTTCCCAAATCGTTTCTTTCGTAGACTGTCGTAAACTATAATGCATCTAATGTTTCATTTTGATTGTGTCGTTTGAACCAAGAAAAGCATTACTTAATATAATACAGAGTCATACACAAATATAATAGAAACATGTATCATACGTATTCAAGGTTACAAATGTGTGTGGGCAATCCTGTCGTAAAAGCTTGCGGGTTGTAACCATCATAAGAACTTACAATTGACCTGCTACTCTCATAACTGACCATTTGTCACTAAGAATAATTAAGCTGAATCTTTGAGAAAAAAGACTTCATAGAAACGTTAGCGTCGACTCAGATGCAAGTTGTATCTAATCACTTAACGCATTTTGAGGGAGAACTTTCTTTATTTTGTTACAAGTGATATCGGAAGTCTATATATAAACCCATCAACTGTTATATGTCAATGTTCTGTTCTTCAATATATTGTTTGTGCTAAACTCCTAACACGTATCGGAACATTTTTCGAAGACCTGCTGCCTTCCGTGATCTCAAAATATATTGTTAACTGGAAGGATATGTGATGTATGAATCGCCGAGCAGAACACACGAAATGAAACGAGCAACAACTGACGTAGAAGCCGCAAGTCATTGGAGAGGTCATTTAGTATCACTCAAGTTCTAAAGAAGCTACTGGCGTTATTAACGGTATATCATATATTAAAATTTCTTACAATCAGTATAATAATTCAATAGATATCATTTTGAAGTTTTAACATTACAGACATTTATTTTATTTTTTCACACGCTGTCGGCTGTTTAAATAAAAAAAAACAATCGATAATAATTCCCTGAGAAACTCTAAATTAGACATTGTATTATATGTGACTGGTTATTTTTACAACATCCAATCAGTCGGAAATTCTAAAATGTTTATAGCTCTAATATAGTTTAGTACTTAGTACATAATTCCCGCCAAAACCTTCTATAAATACTACACATGGTCTAAACTGATTAACCTCATTCCCCCTGAAGATGGACTCAGATGGGTCCGAAAGTACTTGGAAAATAGATGCAAATGATGGCAAATTCATCAGCCAATTCCCCTCTGAAACTAAGATCCTGATTCGGACTATTGAAAGGATCTACCAAAGGCTATCTAGACATGAGTTGTCTCTTATATTCAACACTACTTGCCTGCAAGAGAAGATAATGGCTAGATATACACACACGCGCACACACACACACACACACACACACATATATATATATATATATATATATATAGCTTCGGAAATACGGATATACAGATGTGATTTATTTGATGTGTATATGTATAGCTATTTTTGTGACTGTCTTAAAGTACCAATCATATCTTAATCTATGTTTTCCAACTTTATTTATCTAATCCGATTAGTCCTAACTGTTAGCCTTAGGAATATATGTTCCTTTGATTCTGGCTTCTATGCTACGTGTTTGTACTTGAACCTTGTCTGAAGGCCTCAGTCTCAGAATAGCAAGAGATTCTATTCTTGGATCAATACTTTTTAATGTTCACACTCTGTATGCTTAGAGTCTTATTTATTTTATTCCTGGCTTATTCAGCAAATTTTCATTTGAGTATAACTTTTTTTAAATGTCGGTGGTATCTTCCGGATCAATACTAAAATAACCTCTTACTTTTCTATAAAGAATATCTATGTGTAGGTGTGTAAAGGGCTAGTCTGCAAACATTTGTTTGCAGACTAGCCCTTTACACACCTACACATAGATATTCTTTATAGATAAGTAAGAGGTAATTTTAGTATTGATCCGGAAGATACAACCGATAATTAAATATATTACGCATTTATGTGTTTAGTATTTACCCATGCGTGACTTAAAATATAAACTATGTTTCGACATTTTTAGGTGAGGATTCACGTTTTTTTTCTTCGAGAATAGAGCTTATTCACAAGGAACACATCGCCGCAGAACTGCTTCACCGCAGTTTACAAATTGGTGGTCATCAAAGTCAATATAAACAAGTTTTTGTTGTTGTTTTTATATAGGACCGTCCCCACAAATATTTGGACTTGATACTAAAAATAATTTCATCACATAAAATCTCATCCGCGAGTGGCATCCGGCCTTGATAAGTGGAGAACTATTTAAGCAAAAAAAAAATAGTGACACTACTGATCTCGTCTTCAAGATCATTCTTACATTTTCATCAATGTAAAACCGACTTTCGGGTGTAACTTTTTGAAGTCGAGTATGTCCATGTCGAACTCAAGTATCTAAAGGAAATTTCTAACTTAAACTTTTTCATCCACATGTTAGATATCCAAGTCGGTGTACGGAAAATTTGTTGATAAAACAGATGAACCTGGCGATTGTCAAAGGATAAGATAATTATCGAATAACCAAAAAGTGATTTGAAAATAAAATAAAACTCACAACCAGACAAACATCTGCACAGGAAAGGGCAACTATCGGATGACATGAAGGTCAGTTTTTATAAGAAACACTGTAGCAAAACATGAAACACCTGCAGCGGAAGAAGCGACATAGACTGATCAATTGTCATAATGTAAAATCATGTTGACAAACAGATATGCACCTGCAGTTGAATCACTTAAACGGTAAGAACTCAATGTCAAAAGAAAGAGATATGTCGGAAGGATTAAAGGCCAGTTTAGCAGGTGCAATTGTATCATGCCAAGAAAAGATAGACAGATTTGTTGAATTGTCAAATGAGTTCAAGCTGTCACCGAGTGCAACCTCGATGAGGTCGTCGAAATTGATATATAATAACAACCAAAAATTGAAAGAAGTTTGTTGACGATCGAGCCTCGGAGAAGAATGAACCGTCTGATTCCATGTGCAAAATCCCTTCCAACCACCACCCTCATCGTCACCAACAAATACAGATACATCTTATATTTTCATAAGATACATGTGTTGTCATTTTTATAAAGCCCTGCATAATACTACACACAGAGGTAGATTTATATTTTAAACATATGTCACCCCAAACAAGGCATGCCGCCATTGTAAACGTAAAGAGTTACTGCGAATTTGGTGTGGGTGTTGGGTGTCACCCCAAGTTGGGAGCAGTGTAGCGAGGTGTCTGTTTACATTAGTTTTAAACCTCTGCATGTCGGTACTGTCGGGTAAACAGGGAGCAGGGAGGGAGTTCCGGAGGCCAACAACACGAGGAAAAAAGCTATTGGAGTAGAAGGCTCTCCGGCATCTGGAGAGCTTAACAGTGAATGGATGAGATTTTGCTGATTGTCGAGTTGGATTAGTGAATTTACATCGAGGGGGCACCAGAGTAGGCAGTTCATTGGAGCACAATCCATATAAGTATTTGTAAAACAAGCGCACATATGCAACGTTGCGGTGATGGAACAGGGGTTGGATGTTGGTTGACAATGAGGGACATATTAGGTTGGAGATTTTTGCCTTTTTCATGGAGGGAGAGACTAGGGAATGATGCACCAGCCCAGATGTGGCAACAATACTCCATGCATGGACGGACGGTAGGTTTTTGAAATAGAGTATAAGGTCAGCTGTGAGGAGTTTACTAGCACCGTAAGGGGAGCCCACCTTCTTTGCTGCAGCCTTAGCAATGTGCGGTTATATGTTAAATATATTTATAATATTCTTTATATGTATCGCTTTTAATGAGGGTTGGACCATCAACCTCTAGAAGCCTTAAAGCGTATTACTTAACAACTTAATCTGTTGCGCTACTTGTATTCGTATCGAATATTAATCGAATTGTTATTACTACGAAATAAACATGCAAAAATCTTTCATGCATGTTTTTTATGAAAAAAAAATTATAACATTTCATACATGTGCATTATTTTGATTATTCGGACTACTGTTCTCATCTTGGATGTTATCTTCACAACGTCTCGGCCAGTGTAATATCCTCGAACTTTTTGAGGTGCATCTTCGCGTACTCTGGGATCTTTGCGTTGAACTTTGGAATCTGTACGGAATTTCGAAACGAAACTTATATTCGATCAACGGGGCAGATTGGTTTAGTTCCGTCAGACATGACCGCAAAGATCTGTCGCGTAACGGGTGTAGTGCTAAGTAATAATCAGTTAAAAGTGACAGTCTTCTGGCGGTTGAAGGTTCAATTCTCACTGCTGCTCAAATGCAATTAAAAATTACTTAAGATATCTACCCGGTCACGACTGACCAGACGAATGAAAGCTACACCCGTTCTTTATATAATGGACTCTGTTTAAAATTTCGTACAGATTCCCGAGTTCTACAAAAAAAAATCCTCCAGTTCGGCAAGATGTATCTGAAGATATTCTGAGTTTACATCGGTCGAAATATTTCTAAGAATAACCTCCAAGATGATAACAGTTGTTCGGATGACCCAAATGATACAATTTATAAATCCTCATCTAACAAATTCAGAAACATAATTGCATACATGGTTGACTTTTTCGAAAAATCTGTCAGTTTATACATTAAGTAAAATATAGTTGTAATTTGAAGAAAAAATGACTGGAAATTTACAAAAAATGCAAGATGATTGTTAAATATTAATACTTAATTTACGTTTCCAGAAAGATCAATTCATTTTTTTAACGATCGTTTTAAACAAATATATAATGTTATTCCTTCACTTATAAACATTCCTGTTTTATGGAGTATTTTTTTATCTACTGCTGCGTTTTTTTATAACAGATATGATTTAGTTTTGCTAATTACTTTGAAAAATTGTTGATATATAATTTAAAAACCAAATGATAAAACAAATGGTAAATCATCGTAGGTTTTTGAATTAGGTTGTAAATAATGCTCTCTTAAATCATTTAACTTCATTTTTTGTTTAACTTCTTTTATATTCTTAAGTATCGTTTCCACACGATTTATTTATCTTTTTTTGTACTTGAAAATAAAATTCGACCAGAATAGTATTACTCTAATATCAATTACAAAGGATACATACAGCATCTCCGAATCCTTCTTTCCCAGTAAGCATGTCATTCGAGAAGTGAGGCCATTTACAAGATGCACCCAAAGCATTTGCCGGTACAATTCGGAGCTAAGGACAAACCAGTAGAATTCAACAATGATGTTTACAATAGAAAGAGACTCAGAAGTGTCAACCAACCTGACCTGCCATGGGCAGTCTTAGAACAAAAAATCGAGAGTCGCACTGATACATAACGATGTAGTTTTGTTATACTTAAAAGAAAATTGTCATGATTTGGTCGTTTAAAGCAACTGCTATCAAATACAACTGCACGTCATGCAATTCCAGCCTTAAAAGACCATCGTGACGACCAAATATTACTTTGCTCGAGGTCAGGTATACAAACGGAACTGAATGGAAGTTTGTTGTTAACAATATATATGCGGACATAATTAATTCAAGGATTTGTGTCGTTGAAACGCGTATGCAGTGATGGTGATGATCATCATTATTATTCTGATGATGATGATGATGATGATAACCATGAGGATGATGATAATGAGTATGATGATAATGATGCTGCTAATGATGATGCTGCTGCTGCTGCTGATGATGATATTGATGATGATTATAATGATAGTGACAATGCTGCTGTTAATAATACTGCTGCAGCTTTTGATGATGCTCAATATTATTATGACTATGATGATGACCATGATGATAATGCTGCTAATAATGATCCTGCTGCTTGTTCTGTTGCTGATGATGATGATTATTATCATCATCATTATCATGATAATGCTGCTAATGATGAGCTTGCTGCTTCTGCTGATGATGATCATGATGATCATGATGACGATAATGATTATGATGATCATGATGATGATAATGCTGCTAATTATGATCCTCCTGCTTGTTAACTATTTATACTTTTAATCGTGACAAAACTTGTGCGAAATAGTTAAAAACAGGTTTAATTTTAGGATATGTAGGTAGAAATATGAAGATGAAAGCAATGGAAAAGGATACGAATCTCACATCTTGCGTTTACTTCGGTGCTGTTCATCATACAGACTCATTAGTGGCCGATATTATAGCAAATTGAAGCCCCGCATCTTATAGGATATTTATATTGATATATGAATTCGACATTAAAATGGTCGGTTAAGTTCGAAATTTTGACGGAATCTCAACTTTGTTCTTAATTTGCCGCATATATTTCATGCTAATTGATAAAAGTGTGCGAATATGAAAAAGTATAAATTGAGCAGATTAATAGGTTTTGAGTTATGAACGTTTGCATGACATAACTTAGAGAAGACGTCATACAATATAGAGAAGTTAGACCGAGATAAGATTTATTCCCTCGTTACGTTGTCAAGTGAAATTATGCAGTCAAAAAACGGACTCACGTTCTCGTTGACAATATGATTAAACGTATCCTTGTGAATTAGTAAAACGCTGGTGTCATATGACCCGTACTTAGAACAGATGTTTTGGATAAGGTGCATAATGTGGCCGTGGTGTATTCATGAATGAATTGTGTATTGTTCGCATACGAGTGGGAAACACTCAAAATCAAACTATAAGTGAACAACAGGGGACAGGAAATTCAAAACGTTGAAGCGGAGTGAAAGAGAACGAATACAGTGCGATTCAAAAACACATGCTTATACGGACCTGTATCGTTTGTTTTCTTCTAGTCGCTGATATTAATATGCAGCCGTCTTGCAAGAAAGTTGTAATGTTATACAAAGTAAATTTACGTCTTCTTGTTTGATACACAATTTAAACAGTATACATATATACATCTGTATACATATATATATATATATATATATATATATATATATATATATATATATATATTCAATGTGAGATGTTATATATAATTATTTCCATAATCAGACAATGTCACAGCCCACAAACCATTAAAGCCAATAAACCGAAAGCGTCTAGGACTTCTGGTGTGTTGGCGTTGTTTGTAGAAATAATTATACACACACAATTTTATATATATATATATATATATATATATATATATATATATATATATATATATATATATATATATATATGATTATTTTTATTTACACAGACGTGTACAAAATCTGCGACACTGGCATGTCGATGGTATCGATCAACGCCTATTATAAACTGAGATCTCATCACACAGAGTAAGAATCCGATCTTAACCTTAGATCACATATATGTATATATATATATATATATATATATATATATATATATATAGAGAGAGAGAGAGAGAGAGATAGAGAGAGGGAGAAAGAGAAAGACAGACAAACAGACAGACATACAGACAAATAGAAAGAAAGTTTTTTACAGAGAAAAATCAAGATGAGAATAAAGATTGTAAAAATACAATATCTATTACGTCCCCAGTTGCTCTAAACAAAGTGTTTTACAATCTTTATTCTCATAGTTTACTAGTTTATATAATGGCTCTATCTCGTATATCCAGCATAAATTCTTTCATGACAGATTTTAATTTAAAGGTTTACATTATATATTTATTTTACTGTTCTTTACTTTTTATGTTCTTCAAATATATTTGTATATATATATATATATATATATATATATATATATATATATATATATATATATATATATGCATAAATATAATACTACTTATATATGCATTGTATATATATAAGTGGTATTATATTTATATATATATATATATATATATATATATATATATACATACATATATATATGATATTTTTATTTACACAGACATGTACAAAATCTGCGACACCGGTATGTCGATGTTATCGATCAACAGTTACTATAAACTGAGATCTCATCAGGCAGAGTAAGAATCCGATCTTAACCTCAGATCATATTTCATAGTTCTCTCCAAATATGATCTGAGGTTAAGATCGGATTTTAACTCTGCCTGATGAGATCTCAGTTTATAGTAACTGTTGATCGATAACATCGACATGCCAGTGTCGCAGATTTTGTACATGTCTGTGTAAATAAAATTATCATATATAAAGCTCTATTTTGATATTGAGCACTTTTTATGAACCCGGTTAGAATTCTCTGGATTATCACCCTAATGGATATTTTTTTACCTGGATTATTACCATTATATATATATATATATATATACAGAGAGAGAGAGAGAGAGAGAGAGAGAGAGAGAGAGAGGGAGAAGAGAGAGAGAGAGTAATAATTAGCATTCAGAAATGTATACTAGATTTGTGTACATAGACGCCGGGCGAAACTGTTACAAGGGTATTTACGAGATGTAAGTAGAATGTTTAATGCAATTAGTAAGATGTATCAATATAATTATCCGTTTTTCCGTACTTTGCGATCAATAATTTGTATTGTTAACTGTTTCTCAATGTAACATTAACAACACTTGTTTTAGTATGTTACGCATTATATATTTTTCTATTACAAATATTGTCCCTCAACATCTGACATAAACGTTGCGCCGTCCTCAAATTTCTCTTTCTGTGTAATCTAGTAGTGCGTGTGGTCTACCACGCAACTCTATGAAAAAAATAATTAAGATAAACTTCGTTAAAATGTTGAAAATAAATGGAAAACAGATATACCGACAGAATGCCATACCATTTATTAATCGGATAAGCATTCAAAATTATGAAATGTTAATATATCATGAAGGGTTATACTTTTTTACTAGACAAAGTTATTAACAGAAATATGATATTTTCGATACTATGAAGTTATAATTTGTATTGTTTGTTTTCAATGAAATATAAGCAAAACTCGTTTTATTACATTACCCATATATTTTTATATTATAAACATCATAACGACGACACTTTTACACTGTAAGAATTTACTCAGATTAATTAGGTCTCTATATATGACAATGTTTGTGATGCTTTTAAGGTATTAACTTTCATTAAACATTGTTTTATCTAGTCTGTGTATATACAGGGTGATTCATAAGTCACTTCACTTAGCTATTTGAAATTATTACCATATATATAGCACAAACATACTATTCACTTTTGATAATTGTTATCTTACTCTCTAATTACTGCTATTTGTTATTTTAAATTTGTTCGTTTATATATTTGTTTCTATATACATTTATTTCATAATCGATCAAATATGCTACAAAGACTCGTAAATTCCTTCCAAAAAAGAATGGAGCTATGCATGCAGAACGAAGGTATACATTTTGAAAATTTAGTGCAATTTAAACCTCCCATGAATGAATTTGTTGAATAAACTTTCTGTTTTGCATTACCTTATTTTTTAACTGTAGAATTTAAAAATAAATAGTTAAGTAACTTATGAACCACCCTGTATAATGTACAATAACTGATAATATTTTGACGGATTGTTTCTATTATTTGAACAGCTATTATCACGTTTGTTCTTATTGGTTTAACATCCAGGCCGATGTAACTACATACCTTCTCCAGATGCATCTTATCTCAAACACGGGAAACTATGCAGAATTGCAAACTCATAGCTGTAAAGATCCACCTACAAAATGTCGGAAGTTAAATCGGCCGAAACCCTATTAAAATCAACGCCAATATAAAAATAGTAATTAATCTCGATAATACAAATTAATGAGCAGTATTTATAAATACATGGGCATACATATCTTATTTTTATAAAGATGTGATGTACTTATTTTTTTTTATTATCAAGACACTGGGTATTTAACTAATACACTCTTTGAAACGAATTTGGTTTAACACTCATCTAATAATATATTATAACAGAATATATGTCCATACTTCATCATACTATTCAGCTTTATATCTATCTATCTATCTATCTATCTATCTATCTGTTACATTATGACGGGCCCTGTATTTTAAACGGGTAGATCAACTTGTATTAATTGTGCCTGGGGTGAATTTGTCGGATTCAGTGCAGGTTGAGCTGATCTATATTTTGGATGAGTAAGTCGGTTCCCACGAATGATTTGTTTTGTAAATCATAATAGGTTGACAGGACCTGGCTTGCTTCAAAAGATTTGGGGTCAGTAGGGGTCAGATTTGATATAGAGATTTTCGTTCATGACAAGACAAAGGGCTGTGACGTGACTTGTTGTTGTCGGGGCGACAATCGAGATCAGTTGGCCAGTGGAAGTCGAGGCAAAAACATGCAAACACGATCAGCTCGAGGCGACAGAGATTGTCCAAGTATGTAGACCAAAAGTTAAGGACTAATCTCTAAGATGATACAAGAACCCACTTATCTTCCCCCCATCCAGTTAGCAGTGTAGTAAGGTAACCAAAAATAAAAGGGACGGCCATCGAAGAAGGCGACTCTCTCCCTGGCGTGACTTAAAGCAAATAAAACCCACCTCGGATCCTCTCGAAACGTCTTCAAAGTCCTTCTTTTTCGTTGAACCAAAGGGTATTGATTTTCAGAATATAAAAACGCAACCAGACGAAGAACCGAACAGAGAAAACCCACGGCACAACATTTATGGACGGGACCACTAGACGACAAATAATGAAATTACGGCCAGAGAAATATAAGGTAAATCATAAAATGCATTAAGATGTTTTAAAAAATGGTTGAAAAAGAAAAGGAGTTCAGATTTTTGTAATGACTTTTGATCATCGCATAAATGTACACTAAAAAAAAAAAATCCCCGTTGCAAACGACTATATAACAGAAGGGACAGTTTGCTTGTTTGATGTCGACAGTTTAAAGGCTTAAAATCGCCATTCGTTGATTCGCGTGTTTAAAAATGACAGTTTAAAGGCTTAAACATTAATGTTGAAATACTGAATGTTGAAAGGTTTGAAAACGCTTCTAAAGTTTCGATTTCGAGAAGCGTGGACGTAAGAGACCTTTAATTCACACGCGTTATGTTACATATCTATCTATCTGTATTATTGCTGTGGGTGAACCTACCTACCCTTTAATAATAACTAAATGGTAGCAACCGGCTACCATAAATACCGGCTTTTGCCGGGAGAACATAGGGAGGCACATTTAGGCATTAGCACTGCCAACACTGACTTGTGTATAATTTCTCTGTTCAATACAATTCATTATTATTATCTCTAAACCTGTTGTTCTTTTATTTCATTGTTGGTACCCCTAAACGGGTCCACAACAATTATTTAATAACTCACTTTACTACTGGGCCCTTTAAGAGAAATACAAATAAGCTATCAAATCAAAGCTTAAATTTGAGTACTATTTATTGTTTTTTTAAACAGTGTAACAGCTTACTGTATGTTTATTTGTAAAAATATAAATAGGCTTTAGTGCCTCTCTTTCTGCATAGCTGTTATGTTGGCCGCATAGACAACATAGTTCAGATTTGAGTTAAAATATTCCTCGTGTCGCGGGTTCGAACCGTGCAAGTGAAAGAACAGTTATCTACAGACTGACGATTCTTTAGAACGATGAAACAGATATATATATATATGTGTGTGTGTGTGTGTATGTGTGTAAAACCAAAATCAAAGTATACCGAGCAATCGTCCTAACAGCCCTACTCTACGGCTGTGAAACTTGGACGCTTTATAAAAGACATGAAAAACAGCTGAATGGCTTCCACCTCCGATGCCTCCGTAATATTCTCAACATCCGCTGGCAAGACAGAATTCCTGACACAGAAGTCTTGGAGCGCGCGGAGCTCCATACCATCACCACCATAGTCCACAAAACCCAGCTTCGGTGGGCAGGCCATGTCTACCGCATGCCTGACGGCCGAATCCCCAAACAACTCTTTTATGGGGAACTCAGCCAGGGGGAGCGGACTGCAGGAGGCCAAAAGAAACGATATAAAGACTGCCTGCGAACCTCCCTCAAGGACTTTGACATCAACCCCCAGTCTTGGGAGAGTCGCGCTGCAGAACGCTCTGCTTGGCGCTGTGCCGTCAGCCTGGGAGCCGATAGGGCAGAGGATCAACGCATGACCCACGACCGGCAGAAGCGCAGGAGGCGAAAGGAGAGAGCTGCCGGTCCACAGCCTGTCGATGCCGCCTTCACGTGTCCGGAGTGTGGAAGAGTCTGCCGAGCACGGATTGGCCTCATCAGCCATCTCAGGACCCACCGACCCCCGACGCGAAACTGATTGATACCTTGGTCATCGTCGACTTCGACGGACGAGCAAGAAAAGATGTGTGTAAATAATACTTACAAGTATTTATTACAATATTATATATAATGCGATTCGAAACCCCGGATTCCGAGTATTTTACAACTCAAATCCAAACATCTAAAACTACTGGGCCACCGCTGAATAGCGAATACACAATGATAATGTTAACACTTTATCCGGCGGCTTGACGTCATAAGAGCATTCAAATTAATGAAAGGAACGATGCATGTATAGCTAGCGACGTCATGTTGTGTTAATACTACACTTACAGTGCCCATCTAGAGGGTTTTTCCAGGAGCTACAAATAATAAATATTTGTTTTGTTGATTATCTATGTATGTGCACGTTTAGCCCTTTATAATCGGGACTCATCAGCATAGAGATATAACTATTCACTGCTGGTCATGCGATTCGGAATATTTATAAAATTATGATTATATATTTGTATTTACAGGGTTCACTTAAAAAAATAATTTACCCATTATTATAAATTTAAGAACACAGCTATAAGGTGTAAGGTATATATTTAGTTTAATTTACTTGTATGCAAATGGGATGGAGGTGTATCGATTCCCTTCGTGAACATTCAGTTGTTTTTATTTTTGTGAAGTTCAAACAATAGGTGATATACATAAATTACTTACTATACACTGAAGTTTTATTGATCAGATTAATTTTAAAGAGGAATAAAGTGGGAATAATTCTTTTTTACAAATAAATAATATATAATACTTTTATTCAATCTAATCCATAAGCATTTAGCACCAATATAGCAATATTTCATGAATTGTAATTTCTTTTTACAAAACAAATACTATATTAGACTTTTATTTAATTTAATCGGTAAGCATTTAGCACCAATAAGGCAATATTTCATGAATTGTAATTTCTTTTTACAAAACAAATCATATATTAGACTTTTATTCAATTTAATCGATCGGCATTTAGCACCAATAAGGCAATATTTCATGAATTGTAATTTCTTTTTAAAAAACAAATCATTTATTAGACTTTTATTCAATTTAATCGATCGGCATTTAGCACCAATAAGGCAATATTTCATGAATTGTAATTTCTTTTTACAAAACTAATAATATATTAGACTTTTATTCAATTTAATCGATAGGCATTTAGCACCAATAAGGCAATATTTCATGAATTGTAATTTCTTTTTACAAAACAAATAATATATTAGACTTTTATTCATTTTAATCGATAGGCATTTAGCACCAATAAGGCAATATTTCATGAATTGTAATTTCTTTTTACAAAACAAATAATATATTAGACTTTTATTCAATTTAATCGATAGGCATTTAGCACCAATGATGCAATATTTCATGATTTGTAATTTCTTTTTACAAAACAAATAATATATTAGACTGTTATTCAATTTAATCGATAGGCATTTAGCACCAATAAGGCAATATTTCATGAATTGTAATTTATTTTTACAAAACAAATAATATATTAGAATTTTATTCAATTTAATCGATAAGCATTTAGCACCAATAAGGCAATATTTCATGAATTGTAATTTATTTTTACAAAACATATAATATATTAGACTTTTATTCAATTTAATCGATAGGCATTTAGCACCAATGAGGCAATATTTCATGAATTGTAATTTCTTTTTACAAAACAAATAATATATTAGACTTGTATTCAATTTAATCGATAGGCATTAAGCACCAATAATGCAATATTTCATGAATTGTAATTTCTTTGTACAAAACAAATAATATATTAGACTTTTATTCAATTTAATCGATAGGCATTTAGCACCAATAAGGCAATATTTCATGAATTGTAATTTCTTTTTACAAAACAAATAATATATTAGACTTTTATTCAATTTAATCGATAGGCATTTAGCATCAATGAGGCAATATTTCATGAATTGTAATTTCTTTTTACAAAACAAATAATATATTAGACTTTTATTCAATTTAATCGATAAGCATTTAGCACCAATAAGGCAATATTTCATGAATTGTAATTTCTTTTTACAAAACAAATAATATATTAGACTTTTATTCAATTTAATCCATAGGCATTTAGCACCAATAAGGCAATATTTCATGAATTGTAATTTCTTTTTACAAAACAAATAATATATTAGACTTTTATTCATTTTAATCGATAGGCATTTAGCACCAATAAGGCAATATTTCATGAATTGTAATTTCTTTTTACAAAACAAATAATATATTAGACTTTTATTCAATTTAATCGATAGGCATTTAGCACCAATGATGCAATATTTCATGAATTGTAATTTCTTTTTACAAAACTAATAATATATTAGACTTTTATTCAATTTAATCGATAGGCATTTAGCACCAATAAGGCAATATTTCATGAATTGTAATTTCTTTTTACAAAACAAATAATATATTAGACTTTTATTCATTTTAATCGATAGGCATTTAGCACCAATAAGGCAATATTTCATGAATTGTAATTTCTTTTTACAAAACAAATAATATATTAGACTTTTATTCAATTTAATCGATAGGCATTTAGCACTAATGATGCAATATTTCATGATTTGTAATTTCTTTTTACAAAACAAAAATATATTAGACTGTTATTCAATTTAATCGATAGGCATTTAGCACCAATAAGGCAATATTTCATGAATTGTAATTTATTTTTACAAAACAAATAATATATTAGAATTTTATTCAATTTAATCGATAAGCATTTAGCACCAATAAGGCAATATTTCATGAATTGTAATTTATTTTTACAAAACATATAATATATTAGACTTTTATTCAATTTAATCGATAGGAATTTAGCACCAATGAGGCAATATTTCATGAATTGTAATTTCTTTTTACAAAACAAATAATATATTAGACTTGTATTCAATTTAATCGATAGGCATTAAGCACCAATAATGCAATATTTCATGAATTGTAATTTCTTTGTACAAAACAAATAATATATTAGACTTTTATTCAATTTAATCGATAGGCATTTAGCACCAATAAGGCAATATTTCATGAATTGTAATTTCTTTTTACAAAACAAATAATATATTAGACTTTTATTCAATTTAATCGATAGGCATTTAGCACCAATAAGGCAATATTTCATGAATTGTAATTTCTTTTTACAAAACAAATAATATATTAGACTTTTATTCAATTTAATCGATAGGCATTTAGCATCAATGAGGCAATATTTCATGAATTGTAATTTCTTTTTACAAAACAAATAATATATTAGACTTTTATTCAATTTAATCCATAGGCATTTAGCACCAATAAGGCAATATTTCATGAATTGTAATTTCTTTTTACAAAACAAATAATATATTAGACTTTTATTCAATTTAATCGATCGGCATTTAGCACCAATAAAGCAATATTTCATGAATTGTAATTTCTTTTTACAAAATAAATAATATATTAGACTTTTATTCAATTTAATCGATAGGCATTAAGCACCAATAAGGCAATATTTCATGAATTGTAATTTCTTTTTACAAAACAAATAATATATTAGACTTTTATTCAATTTAATCGATAGGCATTAAGCACCAATAAGGCAATATTTCATGAATTGTAATTTCTTTTTACTAAACAAATAATATATTAGACTTTTATTCAATTTAATCGATCGGCATTTAGCACCAATAAAGCAATATTTCATGAATTGTAATTTCTTTTTACAAAACAAATAATATATTAGACTTTTATTCAATTCAATCGATAGGCATTTAGCACCAATAAGGCAATATTTCATGAATTGTAATTTCTTTTTACAAAACAAATAATATATTAGACTTTTATTCAATTTAATCGATAGGCATTAAGCACCAATAAGGCAATATTTCCTGAATTGTAATTTCTTTTTACAAAACAAATAATATATTAGACTTTTATTCAATTTAATCGATAGGCATTTAGCACCAATGAGGCAATATTTCATGAATTGTAATTTTTTTTTACAAAACAAATAATATATTAGACTTTTATTCAATTTAATCGATAGACATTTAGCACCAATAAGGCAATATTTCATGAATTGTAATTTCTTTGTACAAAACAAATACTATATTAGACTTTTATTCAATTTAATCGATAGGCATTTAGCATCAATGAGGCAATATTTCATGAATTGTAATTTCTTTTTACAAAACAAATAATATATTAGACTGTTATTCAATTTAATTGATAGGCATTTAGCACCAATAAGGCAATATTTCATGAATTGTAATTTCTTTTTACAAAACAAATAATATATTAGACTTTTATTCAATTTAATCGATCGGCATTTAGTACCAATAAGGCAATATTTCATGAATTGTAATTTCTTTTTACAAAACAAATAATATATTAGACTTTTATTCAATTTAATCGATAGGCATTTAGCACCAATGAGGCAATATTTCATGAATTGTAATTTCTTTTTACAAAACAAATAATATATTAGACTTTTATTCAATTTAATCGATAAGCATTTAGCACCAATAAGGCAATATTTCATGAATTGTAATTTCTTTGTACAAAACAAATAATATATTAGACTTTTATTCAATTTAATCGATAAGCATTTAGCACCAATAAGGTAATATTTCATGAATTGTAATTTCTTTTTACAAAACAAATAATATATTAGACTTTTATTCAATTTAATCGATAGACATTAAGCACCAATAAGGCAATATTTCATGAATTGTAATTTCTTTTTACAAAACAAATAATATATTAGACTTTTATTCAATTTAATCGATAGGCATTTAGCACCAATAAGGCAATATTTCATGAATTGTAATTTCTTTTTACAAAACAAATAATATATTAGACTTTTATTAAATTTAATTGATAAGCATTTAGCACCAATAAGGCAATATTTCATGAATTGTAATTTATTTTTACAAAACAAATCATATATTAGACTTTTATTCAATTTAATCGATAGGCATTTAGCACCAATAAGGCAATATTTCATGAATTGTAATTTATTTTTACAAAACAAATCATATATTAGACTTTTATTCAATTTAATCGATAGGCATTTAGCACCAATAAGGCAATATTTCATGAATTGTAATTTATTTTTACAAAACAAATAATATATTAGACTTTTATTCAATTTAATCGATAAGCATTTAGCACCAATAAGGCAATATTTCATGAATTGTAATTTATTTTTAAGACCTATTGTTATAAGACTTACAGATGAAACATTTTCTACAATCAAAACGAGGTAATGGATTTTGATGTAAATTCGAAAAAGAATTCTAGACATACGGTTTAGAATTATTATATTATGGCTTACATTCTCGTAAGGGGACATAAAATAGGCGATAAAATGATTTGGTTTGAGAAATAAACTTCACCCGGCCTGGGATATATATTTTAGTATTTTTCTAAAGCTGCGTTTGTTGTTTTTTTACCAACTAATCCGGCATGAAACCTACCATTAGAATAAGAAAATAACAATCAAAAGAGATGGTTCGACATGACACATTACCATCTTTAACAGATGTGCTCTATTTCATTCCTCTTGGAGCAATAATAAATAGGCGGACGTATGTGCAATTTTCCCTGGTGAAACTTGATATACACATGCATATTCATCAAATCTCCAATTTCACTTATGTCGTCCATATACGTCAGTCCTCTATGGTTATTCAGATCAGTCGTCAAATATACAAGTGACAATATTGTCATGGCGAATAAGCAAGCAATGTGAACGTATTATGTTATATATGAAGTAAAATAAATGTTTCTCCTGTTTAATAACAAAACATGCATATACAAATCTGTTTCGTCAGTCATTTAGTCTTATCAATGGGGCATGTTTTCGGAGAATATGTTTTCTTTTCGTAGGTTTTTAATAATCGCTATAGCGTCTTGTTCATTCGAAATTACTACTTACTGAACATATATTTAGCCAAATATAAAACAATGTAATACGATTTGCAAAGTGTATACTTAATTTATGTTACTTTTTCGGTGGCTGGCTTACATTAATATCGTGTGATCTGTGCTAAAGCCGTCAACCATATATAGCAAATGATTCAATAGTTAATGGTTAGGATCAGCGATTTCCTGAGTTAGTCTACTGCCCAGGGCAACGCCGGTACATGCCTTTGCTTGTCTATCTATATAAAATACAAAAGTGTTACGTATGTACTAAGCGTGTAATATATATTGCTTTTTGATTAAGATCACTGGAGGAAAATAGATCTGATTGTACCTTATATCATCATCATCATCATCATCATCATCATCATCATCATTGTCATCGTCATCATCATCATTGTCATCATCATCATCATCATGATCATCAGTTAAATGTCTGTTTTAGATGTTGTCATACGTTGGACGGCTTTAAGAAATTGACTTTCAAAGCGACCTATTTCTGTCAAGCTTTTTATATATCCCTCTTTAATTCATATTCATTTTTATCACTTTCTCATCAGTTTACCTGACCTTTACATGTTAACTGAAACTGCTATCTCAACTGTTCTACATCTACTCTCCCTAAGAACTCTCATCCATTCCTTCAACGTGGCAATTCCATAGAAGGGTTCTCTTCTGCGTACATTTCCCTATACAACCTAGACTTAATTTTTTCTGACGTCATCAGACCATAGCATTTCCTTAAGACTCACATTACACATCCATCGTATCATTCTCATTTAATTTCTTTCCAGGCAACGCATGCCCTTAATACTTATGTGCAATGTTACACCACAATACATCATCACGCTACAAACACATGCCCGATAGGCTTTTCTTTTCGTTGACAGTAGTGTCTGTCTGTTTGTTAGTAATGGTATCAGTTCCAAGAACTTGCTCCATCCACTTGTAATTCTTGCAATGGTATATATATATGAGCAAATAACGCGTCCCAACAAGAGTGTCATGTGACCTCACATTTCCAAAACAGATGACAACAGAAGCTGAAGAGAGCCGGATGGGTAACACCTTCCGTGCTTGAAACCGACGGTACGAATGTTGTACTAATTTTTCTGTACCAGAATAAATAAATATTATGCTCTTAATTTTTAACTTTAATTCTTAATTAATCGAGCACTCTGCTGGGATTTTTCCTACCATTTTACAAAGAAGTTATATATATATATATATATATATATATATATATATATATATATATTGTTTTAATTTTGAGGAGATTTTGAACAATGTAAGCCCTCTCCCAGCTTCTATAATAAACTCCACAAAATAAAATCTTCCTCAGCCAATTACGTTTTACAAGTAAACGCAGTTTTCACAACACGCGTTTAAGTATATTCTAGTCTCATTTTCAGCTCTTTTTAGAATTATTTCCGAAGCATAAAATTAATTTGTCTCAGGTTTCCACTAATTTGCATAAGATTAACGTACCAAAAATACTCATCTGATTAGACATATACAACTACTATAAGACGAAGCATTAAATCCTGAATAAAGTTTACAATACTAGTAATACTATGCTACCCTCTATGACCTATTTCTGCGAGTATATATAATATAAGTGTTCAGTTTGTTAATGAACAGGGAATTGTGACAATTGTCTTTTTTATATACAAGGCATTTTATATCATCACTTAGTTTTGAATTCAAGTTTTTAAACATAGCGTAAATAATGAAGCTATAGAGTCACACATAAGCTATAATAATTTTCTCAACGTAATGTGTTAAGCTCTATTTATAAGAAAGTCTAAATAGATCAGTTGGTAGAATATCGGGCTTTGCAGCACATCCATATTCGGAAATGTCGGCATATCTGGAAATGCTAGATACATAGTTCTTTTTTCTAAAATACGATTTATCACAAATGAAATAACAAATGGCAAAGAGTTACTTCCCTTTTGAGTATAAAATGTAAAAGTGTTATTTACTAGATGGAAAGTGTATTCTTAAAAGCTGTTATATCCGAGTTAAGTCGATGAATAATCTGAGTAATCTTTTGATAAACATCTTTGAAATACTCTCACAGATATTAATCTTTAAGTTAAGAGTTAGTAAGTGCTACGCACATTCAGGATCAAGTCGCCAAATAAGAAAACGTTCACTATAGGGGAACGGCGGGAAATTAATTTGTTTTGAAATGTATGACACCTTTTCTTTAATCAAAATCATCTAATCGATGTTGAGCAGCATTAAAGTAAAATTTCAAGGCATAAGGTTTACTAACAAGCTTTCTTTATTTTAATCTTCCTTAAGAACTATATAAAAATAGTGCATAACTGTTCTATGCGCCTGGCCTAGTACGGTTATTCCAGTATTTTGATAAATTTAGATAGTGGTTGCTTTCATCATTACTAATAAGCCTATCATTTAACCTAACTTTAGAATGAGAAAAAAAAACATTGGTGGTTATCTCGGACGCAACATCAACATATTCAACGGATGTACTCTATTTCATTCATCTTAGAAACAGTGTGTGGAAATGTCCATGGGAAACTAGATACACATATACATATTCATCAAATTCTCCATTTCATGGACGTCGTTGCTTTATGCCGCAACACGATATGTTATGGAGATATTCGTCAAGAATACAAGTGACAATATTGTTAGGCAGAAGAAGCAGCTTATATGATAGCCTCATTTCTAGATATAAAATACGAAATTTTAATGTGCGTCCTCAGTATCTCATATCTATTGTGGCTCGATGAAGCTAACTTTCGAATGATAAGACCTTATTTATATTATTATAATACTAGCGGAACCCGTGTAAATTACACGAAATGATGTTTTCAATACGGGTCCTAATGTAACAAAGCACCCTCTATTTGTTAGTAAGTTACGCTTGCTTTATTATGAGCCACCCCCCCCTTCTGGATAAGAGTGAAATAATTGTTTAAAATAGTAACTCGTGTACGATAGACACTGCGCATATCTACTAAAAAAGGTTGATATGCCATCCGTTCAAAAAAATAAATAAATAAATAAATAATACTGGCCGATACCCTACTTTTTAAGCAGTCAACGTAATTAAATAGACAATGCCATTAAAAACGCCAACATAAAAACAAAAAATAGTTTTAAGTTTTAAGCAACGCAAAAAAGTAGTTTTTAACCAAGTGATAAAAAAAAATGTATTATTTCTTCCCCTTCCCCTCGAAATGTAGAATAAAAATCTTAGAGGTTGGTTGGGATCGAACTATGAACCAGTCGGGCCGAAGTAAAAAAGTCTTCCTCGCCAAGCATTGCGCCAGAGCGAAATACATGTAAATATTCCTAAACGCAGGCTAGTTGAATGTTTTCAAAATTTAAGTGCGGCACGCATGCGCAGAGCTATTGCCGGAAGCGTGACACACGAACACACACGCTATCGTATTAATATATATATAATTTTAATCTTAGCACAACAATCATTCTATTACATTAAACAGTCGAAATAATCAGTAAGGTATAGACTTAATATTATTTATTCTAAATATGATAAAATCTTGCGCATGTTTTTTAACGATACCATGAACCGTATTTTAGGATTATCTATCTTTTAAAAAAAAATTAATAAATATAGATATGTATACGATGTACATATAATCAATTTAGGCAGGTGAATGGAAAATATTCCCAGCTGAAAATTTCGGAGACACATGTTTTATTAAGTTGAGGCCGTTTCAGATTTTCAGTTACGTCAGAAATAATGCCATGCTTAACATTTTTGTTTCAACTTCATGCTAAATGTAATGTATATTTTATTTATCTTCTTTCGGGAAGATTAATCACAGGGTAAGATGATGGTTTTAAAAAGCCAGCGCGCTAGGTCCTACGGAAATATCTGATCAGCAACGTCGGTATTTACCGGTAGGGGCGCCTCAGACCGACAGTTACAAAGCCATAGTCGGGCTTGTTATCAAGGACGTATCGTTAAGATTGTGATCATTAGAATTAAGTATTTGTACACTTACAATAATTTTAAAAGAATATTACATAGTAGTAACGGTGTTCATGGAAACGTTTTAGATGTCGAAATTAAGAGGCAGCCACCAAACGGAAGTTATGATTAGCACATGATTACTGGACGGGGCTCTCTTCCTTACGTGACGAGACGAGAACGATAAAAGACGTGTTTTGTCGGCTGCCTGACCAATGAGGACAGATTGCGTCTGGCGACTGATCTAATAAATCTCTCTCTCTCTCTCTCTATCTCTTATCTCCTCTTCCCGTGCTTTCCCTTTTGTATCTCTCTTTTAATTATTTGTAGAATACTATTTCTCTTATGCGACTGCAATGTATCCCCCCCTCTCTCTCTCTCTCTCTTTCTCTCTCTCTCTCTCTCTCTGTGTCATTCACACGCTCACACATGCGAATGTTATGCTCTGTCCTTTTAAATGAATCTGTTTTTATAAACAAACCAACAGCTTGGTTTTGCATCAACAAAAGAAACAACTATAATTTTAGTGGCGACTGTGATGAGACGATAAACGTGCGTGTGTATATGACGTAATACACATATCTGTATCGGTTTTTATAACAGAAAAACCTAATATTATATATACCTATTTCCAAGTTAACCTCTTCATATTTCAAATAGAAATTACATTCAACATTTTAGGTGTAAATGAGACTTGAGAAATTCAGAGTTTAAATGAAATATAGAAAGAGTTTAAAATGTGAATTTAGTATTTTTACAAAATTTAAGAGAACGGAATAGAAAATAATAAAAAAAACGACATGGTCATCGAATAACAAGTGACAAGTGTACAACTACTGATAATACATTTAAGGTGGGACGAAAATGGATGGTGAGAGAGGGAAAGGAACCTGTTGGAGGAAGAGTAATGTCACTGTTATTAGAAAGCGAGCATAGAGTGTGGTATCGCCTATTAATATAAAAAAGGGGGTTGGATGTCTATCAATGCATAGTTTTCAATCTTACTTCAATGGGGCCGTTAAAGATGCACTTCATGAAATTAAATGAAAATAATCGACTTGTTGCCTCAGTTAAAAATCATGCGACTCTCTTAGTTTTCTTCCTTTTCGTTCTGCTCTCAACAACATCAAGTCAATAAAATTGATTCCCGACCCTCAAAATGCAAATTGTTTCTTTTTTTTATTATTTCAATCTGACATACTCAACCCAATTGCATTAGTACGACTACATCTTTGGATTCGCTGTCTCAGACGTCATAATAAACACTCCACGAGTCGTTTCTTCTAACGTCATCAATATGACAGTGCTCGCAGCCTCACTAGCAACCCATGATTAGAATATTCCTCTAATTCTCAAAGTGGACGCCAGTCAAATACATGCCTTTTTATGGCGTTGTAGTGGCAGTGGCAAGTTGAGGCAACTTCCACCGCTCGATCCATTTTCAGGATCATCACGCCCGCCACATAGTCTTAAATACTGGAATTTAAATGATATTAGTAGACTTGTCAAATAGTTGGTTTCTTTTCTAGCATGCACAGTCAAACAAGTTTAAAATAATATTTTTGGTAATTTTTGTAAAAAGCATTGTAAAACTTATGATGTTCGCAGCTCCAAGAAATAGACAAAATAAATCTAACCCTTACACTAACCCTAAACCTTACCTGTCTCTTGTGAAGAAATGTATTGTTATTATCACTCAGATAATGATGGCAATACAAGAGTCATTCACTCTTGCTCAATGAATTTCATCGCAAAATTGAAAAGTGTATAACTTATTTGAAAATGAAGACCCACGAGAACAAAGATAGTGCAATGTTTCCCTCTAGCGATTCTTTGCGAAAAAACAATAAATCGTTTTCCACTTCAGAAAGACAAAACTGAGAATGGATATTAAAATGAATGGATTGCAATGAATTAAAAAGAGAATACATGTATAAATGGCTACCAATATATATATATATAAACAAAACATTTGTGTGAATATGTTAGTGCGTGTGACGTGTGTGTTTTCCCTATAGAAAGACATATTAGATAATTTACATAAAATCTAAAAGTGAATAATTATGTAAAAGTTACGGGGGAGGACAATGCCAAATGCCAGGCATCGTTAAGTGCACCGCTTAGAAACTATGAGAGTAAAACCCCCTTAAAACTTTAAGAATATCGTTTTTTGATGAAAGTTATATAATATGTAGAATATGTTATCGGTGAAAGAGAATGAAGGTCGTACGTGATCTCTACATTTTTATATATGTGTCGAATATCTACGGGTCAGAACCTTGAAGTGGTAATGTTAACAGAGGGACAATGATGTGGTATAGCCATGTTACGCGTTCATCAGGTCGCACGAAGACAATTCTGCATGGAAACTGCACAGGGAGAAAAAAAGAGAGAGGGCGAACAAAAAAGAAGTGTGAGGACAACATCCAATAGTGGAGACCGGTCTGGCGCTGAGTAGCACGCTCAGGAAAACAGAAGATTAGGGCTGATTTCGAGGTGATCTTTGCCCCCCCCCCGAACACTAATTCAGACCACAGGAGAGATTATGAATGCAAAAGGAATACTTAGAGCTTAATTCCAAGGAGTTTGTTTCTCATATATTGAGTCATATATATATATATATATACATATATATATATATATATATATATATATATACATATATATATATATATATATAAGTATACATTTTTATTTATACAAACATTATTGGTTACATATGTGCATACATGTTTCGGTTGCACTTTTCCCAGAAAGACAACCTCATCAGACCAAGAATTTTCGAGAAAATTCTTGGTCTGATGACGTTGACCAATAATGTTTGTATAAATAAAAATGTATACTTATAAACAGCTCTACTTGTTATTGAGCACTTTTTATAAACACTTGAGTTTCTACGGATTTACATTTACAGAAACTAATACAATACATGTACGATATATATATATATATATATATATATATATATATATATATATATATATATATATATATATATATTAATAATATCTGCCCACACCTAAAAAAGAATGACTGCCTCTTCTCAATATAGATACATACTAGTTAACAATACTAAAATAATACAGCACGATACTTACAGTAAAAGAGTAACAATTTCTAAAGCCCTCTACATAAAAACTAAACACCCCACAATAAATCATATGGATTACGAAACTAGTCCCAAACTTTATTAAGTGTCTAGCATAGTAATAAACGTAATCAAATTCTTAGTCATTAAACAATTATACGTTTGGATCTTGAACGCGTCCAGAACGTAATCAAATTCTTAACGGTTAAGCAATCAAACTATTGAATATTGCACGCTCTTAGAACGTAATCACGCTATCATGTAACATCTCAACATTATAGACGCTTCTTTTTAAGTTGTAAATTGCTGACCGTTATAATAGTAAAAAAAAAATCAACAGTAAAGACATATTTTTTTAAGAAACCAAGACTAACACCGTCTGAAGATGATTTGACGAATCAAATCGAAAGTACTCGCAAAAAAAGGAAGGAAGATAGAACAAAAAAACCATGGAACTTACATACAGCAAATTGAGCGAAACACTAAATTGACCATTCGGAAAATTGAAAAAATAAAAAAAATATCATGAGGCGAAAATACTCCGTGTTATTTAATATTATTTGCCTAAATATATATATTAAATTATTTTTATAATATTTTTTTTAATATCATCATTGCGCAGTCATCAATAGAGAGATACACATTCACGTCAGTCGCATGATTCGAACCCTGGAACTAAAGTCACGATCAATATACTCCAATTCCGTGAGCGCTAATCAATGAGGTTACTGCAACTGACTACAGAAGGGGTGAGAAATAAACCTTATATATATAGATCAACGGAGGCGGGCTCCTATAGTCTGCCGGCATAGCCGTGTTCCAAAGGAAAGAACATGCATTTTAGCTTTTGGTGTTAACTCATTTAAGGGCCTAGCTAAATAGGTACTTCAAATAATCATTTCAATAATAAATATTTAGATATTATCTACGTACGTATACGTTTAATCATGCGTGTAGAGATAACAATTAACGCCAGCCGCACGATTTGATCCCTGGAACAAGTGTCACAATAGACTCCAAATTAAATTTAGTTGTTTCAATAGAATGAACATTTTCTCATAACTTTTGTTATTTTGAGGTTCCGGATTGCTAGTTTCAATTAGATAATTCCTGCAAAATGTATATAGTTTTATAACACTTGTTCAATTAGTCTAATGTAATTAACGGGTTACTGTATATTCAGTGTTCGGCATTTACAAAACAAAAAAATTAGAGAGTACGAACTACCTGTCATTATTCAAAGTGCTCCTCCAGGATTTATCTTCAACGAGAGTTTACTGACTGGTGTGCAGTTTAATTAGCTTAATGTATATATATATATATATATATATATATATATATATATATATATATATATATATATATATATAAAGTATAAAGGTATACTCAAAAAAGAATAAAAGGGAAATACCAGCAGAGTGCTCAATTAAATTAAATTAAGAGCGTAATATTTTTTATTTTTAAATACAGATTTTAATCAGACATGGACCAGTGGTTTCTGACAAGAAAAGGGTTTTAAATCCCCTATTCCGTCTTCTTCAGCATAGTCTGAAATAGTAAATGATGGAAATTAATTGAAACCATCGTGATTTATATATATACATATATATATATTTTATATAACAATAAATAGTTACCTCCCTGCTTAGATAATTTAATTAATTAGAGTTACGTACCTTATACTATGCTCTAAATATAAATATAAATAAATATGTTTTTTTATTTACTCTTAATTAATAAATTTTTTTATTATTATAAATTTTTTTATTATTATAAATTTAATTTCATTTTAATTTATTTTCCCTTCCTTCTTTCTTTCTTTCTTTCTTTCTCTCTTTTCTTTCTTTCTTTCTTCTTTTCTTTCTCTCTTGTTCTTTACTTCTAAATATAGAATCTCTTACTTAACGGTTATTTTTCTGACCTAGCGTCTGGCCGGATCCTCATTTCAAATTCTTTGTCCATAGCGTTTTATAACGGTTATAAATATTTTTTGAAGAAATTCCATCATTTACTATTTCAGACTATGCTGAAGAAGACGGAATAGGGGATTTAAAACCCTTTTCTTGTCAGAAACCACTGGTCCATGTCTGATTAAAATCTGTATTTAAAAATAAAAAAAAATATATATATATATATATATATATATATATATATATATATATAATTTTATTTCAAGATACCATATCGCATAATGGTTCTCCGGTGTAGTGTTTAGATAGTATTATTATTATTATTATTATTATTATTATTATTATTATTATTATTATTATTATTATTGTTATAATGAATTTTATTTGATATGCAAATTACCATATCACACGGTAGTCTTAAGGGTAGTATATTATTATTATTATTATTATTATTATTTGATTATTATTATTTATTAATGTATATATAAGTGAAATTTGAAGCTGAATTATTTCGACACTTGATTATTGGGGAAATAGTAGTTTGATCAGTACCGTTGGAGAGCCATGCATATTATAACTGTCTTGTTTTTAAATCTCCGAAACAGTTACATGGTAAACAGCTGATGATCCCCGTGTTAATATTAGATGCTTAAGGTCTCCTGTTCTTGTTTCACTGTTAGATACTTAATCCCCCTTTTTATTTTATTTACTTACTATTATATTGTTTTTATTTATTCATGAATTTTCCAACGAATGCTAAGTCTGCAATATTTTGGATTAAGTTAGTTTATCTGGGAATGTAAACTGCATTTTCCTTTTTCTTGTCTTTTTGTTTAAAATAACTCAAAGCTTCTTTAGACTATATATATATACACACATATATATATATATGTATATATATATATATATATATATATATATATATATATATATATATATATATATATATATATATATAGCACTAGATAAAGTGATAGAATAAAATAAGGCGCGAATCAAATGTTATTAGAATTCAATTTTTAGACATTATAATATTCAACACCAAGTGAGTTTTCTGAACTTTTCATATGATTTGGTTAATTCTATCGTTTTATTAATTTGCATACACCTTGGATGCATTTTTCACTGTCATTTAATGCATCGATAGCAAACAGATTTGCCGCCTGGATAACTTTTTCCATCAACCTCTTTGATATATTTTATGAATATGTTTTAAACTTTATGACTTGGATGAACTGTATAGGTTTAACAAAAAAGTATGTTTTGGGCCGATATATTTGATGTTTTATATACTTTTATGTATTTTTATATATATATATTTAATATATTTTACAGGTTTAATTGTATTACCTGAAGTAATGTAATTGCGGTAATGGTCTACTGAAGAGAATACTTTTCTTTGAAAACTCATGAGTTAAGGACATTAAAGTACTTTGCATGAACATTGAATTCTAATAAAATTTGATTCGCACCTTATTTTAATCTTTAACTTTATCTACTGCTATTAATGCTCTATCCAGTATATTGATCTTCAGTTTTCTCCGGATGTTAACTGATTACATATATTAGTTGCCTCTTATATCTTTTGTTATATTAACCTTATATATATATATATATATATATATATATATATATATATATATATATATATATATATATATATATATATATATATATATACAGGGTCGGGCAGATAAATTGGAACTAATTCAAAATGCTAATATCTTTTTTTATTTTTGATCACATGATTACTGTTTTTTTTACTAAAGATCCTTAAACACTTTATTGCAAGATAGCATAATTATATTTACTCAAATTTGTTTTAATATGGCGGAATTAGCACGAAGAATAACTATATGCGAAATGAGACGCGCCGGGAGTTCTCCTTCGGACATTGTTAAGAGCACTGGCTATGCAAAAACGACTGTCTATCGGGTTGTGGCTAATTTCGATACCGAGTGTAAGGTTGAGAGAAGTCGGCACAGTACTCGTAGTGATCGTAAGCGCACAAAAACTTTCCTGGTGAGACTAAAAAGGTCGATTAAGGCAGACCCAAGTCAGTCGATGTCGAAACTGGCAAAAAAGCGCAATGTGAGTCGCAGAACTATCAGCAGAGCAATCAACGAAGATCTTGGGATGAAGTCCTACGTTAGGAGACGCCGTAATCTCCTCACTGCCCGTTCAAAAGCTATCAGAGTTGAAAGATGCCCCAAGCTTATCAACCATCTTAAACACAAAGGAGGACATGTGCGCATTTTTGTTGATGAGAAAAAGTTCATCGTGGATGAGGTTCCAAATCGCCAGAACACTCGAGTTATTGCCTGTGACCCTTCGGAAGTTCCTCCTGTGATGCAGAGCAAAAATCCTGCTTCTGTGATGGTTTTTGCAGCCGTGGCAAGTGATGGAAAGGTAATGCCTCCTCATTTCATCGAAGCGGGTCTTAAAATCAACACAGCGGAGTATTTGAACATTCTTAATAATGTGTTATTGCCTTGGATCCGTAGAAACTACGATCCTACGAAAGTCATGCTCATCCAAGACTCGGCACCAGCGCATGGAGCAAAGAAAGTTCAAGATTTCATGAAGGAGAATCTTCCCTTGTTTGTTCCGAAGGATATTTGGCCCAGCAGCTCTCCAGATCTTAATGTTTGCGACTATTATCTATTCGGCGTCGTCGAGGGACAGACTAATGTGAATCCACACCCAAATATAAACTTATTGAAGACAGCCATTCAACGAGCATTTCACAATCTCGATCCCAGTAAAATAAAGAGGAGCTGTTCACGGTTTCGTCAAAGAATCTCCAAAATAATTGATGCAAAGGGTGCTCATATTGAATAATTTTGTTCAATAGACTGTAATAATTAAATAAATAAATGTTAAAATGATATATATCCATATTTAATCCTTTAAATTATGAATTTTGTAAAAATAAAAAAAAGTACCAATTTAGCTGCCCGACCCTGTATATATATATACTTTTAAGGAACATTTACTAATCAACCAATTAAAGTAAAAAATGTTTTATTGAAATAAATTAAGCATCACAGAAAGCAAAAATAGAAAAATACGTAAATGAAAGGCAAAAATACATGAAACATGCGAAATCGGGTGTTTTTTATAAATAAATGAAAGTTTAAGACTGGCAAAAATTCAACAATCTGTGCGGAAATAGTTCCCAGTGCAGTATTCTTTTCAATATACTTTGTTAAATATAAACTATCTTGTAAGTTACGAGTGTTAAAATCCATTTTTAGATTAATTTTGGGGAAACACTTTATATATTCTCCCCCTGTCAGTTAACGCTTCAAAATTAAAGATAACATTTCTTTCGGATGCACCGAATGAAATTTACACAACTCTTACTGAAATATAACCTTTTTTCGGGTGATACAAACAAACATTGCAGATATATTTTCTTATTTGTTACGTCTATATAAATATTCTTGTTTATATTAATTACTTTTATTTTCATTAAAACAAGTTTTTTGTATGTTTTATTCAAGCTATATTTTATGCATATGAAATAGAAAGAAAAACGAAATGGCACTAGTGATTTTCGCATATTCTAGGCGCTAAATGGCGACAATTTTTGAAATTTAGTTCATATTAATCAGCTCACTGGAAATTGTACGGTTGCTTTCTAAAAATGTAAATGACAGAATGACAGATTATTGTTTTACATTATACACAAATACACATATTTAATTTGGAAAAGCGTACGAACTGCATCTTTCAGTAAAACAAAGTTGTTGAATCTGTAGAGCTTTGTTCTATTATTGCTTTTAAATATATCCCTTTCCAAAATGGGGTTATCTACTTTTCTTGCTGATACTTTTAAGATTACAACTTAAAAAGAAAAGTCGTCTTCTGCTTGTTGTTTACACATGAAATAGAAACTGTATTATTACTACTAACACTGCGTCGAGTTTTGATGAGTTTCGTCCCTTTAATTTAGTTCAAGTGTATTTGCAGCATTACGAAGAAACAGTATTTTATGTTACATTTTTACTTTCGTGTAGAACGGGAGTATTATTATTAACACTGGACTATCACCAAAGATTCGTGAGAGACATATATATATATATATATATATATAAAATATTTGTAATTATTTATTATCTATGTACGTATACGTTTCGTCCTTTTTTAATCTGGACTCATCAGCATAGAGATATGACTATTCACTACCGGTCATGCGATTCGAAACCCTGGATCACAAGTTTTTTCAACTCAAATTCCGAGCAGCTGATAAACAATGATAATTTAACACTTTTTAAAGCGGCGTGACGTCCAGGCATTCTACTTCTATTAGGGAAGGAATTATGCATTATAAAGCAAGTGAAGTCATGCTGTGTTAGTACTACCATTACAGTGCTCTACTTTTTTACGAGGAGCGACAAATATAAATATTTGTTATTATAATTTGTCTGATTTATAAACGACAGCAAGGCAGGGGGACCAATCTCTATGTGTTCAATCAAATTATCGTCTACGATGTAACCGGATGCATAGTATGAATGTGTACTTAAAAACCTCTAATAGTAATTTAGTTATTGGCTATGGAATTCCTCTAACAACTAAGATCAACAGTGATAGTTACCTTGGAAACTATGTAATCACCCCTGTTTTATCAAGAGTTAACACAAAACACATCAAAAACACCTTAGTATTTACGGATTACTTGAACTCCACAGACCAGCGACGACACTATAGTTAGCCGTTAGCTTCTCAGTGCTCAAAATAGGTAATTCAAAAATATGTAGGAAAATCGGACGACTTCTAGTTCTGCTTGTCGGACGAGAGATTAGGGGCATTAAGACAAATAAAGGCGGAAAAAGAAAAGAGGATAATGAATCAGTTAGATAGAAGAGAGACAGCCGGGATATTTCGACTGAGAAGACGTGCAGAAGACAGAGGTCAGCTGCGAAGATTTGCAGAGGACGGAGTTAGTCCTAGCTTAGTTTTGGACAACGAAATATTGGAGCGTTAGCTTTAAGGTAGACCTACTGACAACAAGACCATAGGCATACGCTCGAACACCGGAGTCCAAGATATTGCTTGCATACGATGTGTGTTTCTGTATTTTTATTGTTATTATATATGTACACTTTTACTGTTGATCATAACGTCTTGCTCCGGTCACCGAAATGACTAGACGATGTGTGAAATAGTAAAAGGTAGGTTGCAAGTATATATCTGATGATGTGGGTGCTCAGGTAAGAATTATCACATACAACGAATATTGGGGTCATGGGGTCAGCGAGTATGTACTACACATGTCACATCACCCTGGTAGCCAGAAGCGGACGTGACGTCACATGGCTTTAAGAGAGATAGGGTAAAACGCCTTGAAATAAACGGTAAATTAGAGGGGCCAACATCTCCAAAGATGCATTGTTGGATTCAACTTTAATTCAAGCGAAAATACACACATGGAGACGATCGTGGAATGACTGGCTCAGTCACAGAGGAGGGATTGGGAGACACAAGGGATGTTTTTGAAAAGCCACGTATTCTATTTAGTTTTGACATGTGATGAATAAGACTTTTCTAGAGAGGTGAAGTAATATAACTGACGGAGACGGAGAATAAGGAAACCACGTTCAAAACCGCGACACATGAGTTTGTGGTAAGGCGATGAATCGAGGGCGCGATATAGTTGCATAGCATATCTGCTTTATATATACCGAATAGCAATAGTTCTTAGAGAGGCGTATGTGTGGTTTCACAAAATATTCATTATTACCCTTTTAGTCAACAAATTCAGAAAATATCATTCTACAGAAACCGTGTAACCCTGTGCTACCCGATATGTGCAGATAAGTAAACAGGTTGTACAAACACCCACTGGCTTGTAGCACAATCTCCTTTTAGATCGAAAGCCGTCACGAGTAAATCTCTAAGAAAAAACTTGAGTTAGATGCCAATATTGAATTCGCTATAGCATGCAGTTTCGTACTGGAACCCCATGCGACGGAGCTGACCCTAAACTGTACAACCCATTACGTGTCATTTGGATGTAACCAGAGCTGTAGAATTGAGGTGGTGTTACCAATGAAACTTTCATATGATTTGTCCAGGCCGTAGGCCAGAGCAGTAACCCTAACCCGAAGCACAATCTCCATTGTCAGCTATTGCAATGGAAGGCTTACTTGAGTTCATATTTTTTATTGAGGTTCAGGATATTGATTATATTTTCTTCATTAGAACCGCAACGTGTACATGAATATTATTCAAATTGATAGCGAATCAGTTTTCGTGCTTGATTGTTTTCATGACCTGTTTTTGGCCGCCATGCTGTACACTTTAGTATTTGACGTCAAGTTTTTTTGGGGCAGTCAATCGAAATGTTTCCTTTTGTCCAGCATCATCATTCCGTGCTGAAATTACTTATGTAATGACATACATATCTCAACTGTATCGTTACTGTCACAAAGGTTGTGTGGTACTTGATAATAAATAGTAATGATTTTGCCTTTACTTTCAAACATTTGACTTGCGGTCAAATTCATGGATGTATATGGCTATTGGAGAGATATGGCTATATAGATAGAATGGTGTTTAATATATGTTTTATTTCTGTTTAAGTCGATTTATTTTCTTTTTATAATATCGGTGCACGGATCGAGAGATTGCTTTTTATAAACTGGAGAGATAGATTGAAAGTTTTATAGTTTTGTGGATTGTCCTGAAACGGACAGAGTGTTTCCATTAAAATGCATATTGATCGCGCAACACTTGTCAGGAAAAAATACGTCGATTTATGGGCGTCATTTTCGACTGGTCCAATGTGATGACCAACGTGTCGTTACGAGAGTAAATGGCGCCTGTGTTTGTAGACAGTCTGACGAATGTGCCAGAAACTGTGAAGAACTAACATCCTGTCAAAAGCGTGTTTCAGGCCATCTGTTGTCTTTTTTGTATTCATTCATAGTTTTACCAATGAGAAACCATTTATCAATCTCAATAGCTACTCGAAGATGGTTTTTTTTATGGAACTCTTGTCAAATGAAAGTGTAGAATATTATGGAAAGATTTAAATCATTAGTAGACGGGAAGTGTTTATACAATTATTTTTGAAACTGCATATGTAGGCGACCATGTTGTAATATGTGGGTAAGCAGTCCCGTGGCAATATTTTCTCAATATGAGAAGTATTTGCAAAGAAACTGTGTCCATAAAAATTCGGACTGGCACCAGGCACAGTTAGGATAAAAGTAATTTCTTGTTGTAATACTAAAATGAGGTTTTGTTGTGAATGTTTTACAGGGCGGTGTGAGGGGGGGGCAGAGATCGCTGCTCAAACGAATAGTTAGCATGAAAATAACGATAAAATATAGAAGGAGTAGTAGCGTCTCATCTGTCCGATAGTGGCAGTACTGAACAGCGAATATCACGCTCCGCTGATAACACTCGGGATAAGTACCGGACTTAATGGGGTTTTTTTCAGACGGATAAGGAACAAATAACACATACTACTACTAGGACTACGACACACAATAACACTTGTAATAATACAATAAAAATAATAATAATAATAATAATAATAATAATAATAATAATAATAATAATAATATTAATAATAATAATGATAATAAAAATAATAATAATAATAATAATAATAATGATAATAGTAATAATGATAATAATAATACAATAATAATAATAATAATAATAATGATAATGATAATAATAATAATGATGATGATGATAATAATAATGATGATGATGATGATGATGATGATGATGATGATGATGATGATGATGATGATAATAATAACTATAATAATAATAATAATAATAATAATAATAATAATAATAATAATAATAATAATAATAATAATATTTGTGTGACAGAAAATGTAAATGAAGTTTCAGAAAAGATTGAAAAAACAAGACCGATATTCTAGACTCACAGGAAATAGGCTTATTGTCACTTTGATACCAGAGAAAAGTGAACGATATCAGCTAAAATCAATAGTAAATGGCTCTTGTCAAAATGCAAAGTAATTTGCAATGGCCACAGAAACACGCGGGTAGTTTTGCTAATCTGGTGAAATTATCTGTCATTTAAACTTGAGTTGCTGACAGTCAATTAACTTTAGTAATAGCTCGTGTGAAAACTCCTAGTCAGTAAAATATTCTATTACTAATAGAGACTGTGTATCGGTCTGTCCGAAGCGAAGCTATATTATTACTTATATTAATATTGTATTATTTACTATATTTTAATGCTAAAGGTGGTTTAGTATACTATTTCAGACTAAGGTATTATCTATTCAGGACGTAATCTAGTATCTGTTATGGTATCACAATATCTTCATTCCAGGCATTTTCTCGTCCTATTAAGGATAGTGAAGTATATATTCGTTCGTAATAATACTATTATCCTAGGCATTGCCTACTCTCTTTATGGGGTATTTATTTATTTGTTAAGTCGTCATAGTACTATCCTCCCAGGCATTGCCTTCTCTTTTATAGGGAGTAGTGTAATATCTATTCTGTTATCATGAGACCGTCCCCACAGGCATCACTTTCTCCTTAGGCGAGAATTGTAGAGCCTGTTATGTGGTCAGGAAGCACTATTCCCAGACATTACCTCTCTTTTGTGTGTTGTATGGCATATGTTCTGTTAACATGAGACCATCCACTCAGGTATTACCTTCTCCTTAGGCGAGAAGTGTGGTGCCTGTTATGTGGTCAGGAAACAATATTCGCAAACATTACCCCTCCTTTGGGTGTTGTATGGTATATGTGCTGTTGTCATGAAACCATCCTTCTGGGCATTACCTGTTCTTTTGAGGGTAGTGTAGTGTACGTTCGTTCGTTTTTAATTGTACATATTAGGATACAAAAGATGTGACCTTGGAGGTGCATATATTTCCTGGTAATGATAATAATGAAAATAAAAATTACACGAATTTCTAGAGAAAAATACATTTTTCTTTGAAAATTTGCTTCAACATGAACAAATATTTTGAGAAAAATACAATAAACTTAATTATTTTGTTCAACAAAATTTGTAATTGGGAAAAAAACATTCTGATAATTATTTCCTAATATTGATGTATCTAAATAATCAATAAGAAAAATACGTTTCTTTTAACATCAAAAACAAAACAAATAATTTTATTTTTCAAACTGCTGAAACGTTTATATTTGATAAAGAGTTTTTCTTTTAAAACAATCGATCTATTTAAAAGCGAACAAACTTTCGCAGAAACTTTTTGCTAATATATTAATGTTTTTGTCTCACGAGTTTCTGATCAATTTTTTATTACAACATCAATGTCTGACACAAAAATAAAAAAACATAAGCGTGAACTATTCTGATCATACATAAATTATCATTTTAAAATTGTATGTCGCCAGGTTCGAGTTTATGGATTTTAAGATATATATATATATATATATATATATATATATATATATATATATATATATATATATATATATATATATATATATATATATATAAGAAATAAGAGTGATAAACATGTTCGAATGTTCAAATAAATTTCGATTGTTCAATGCAAGGTGTATTCTGTAATTAACCAGTGTTTATTATTCTTTCCTTAAGCAAAGGCTTTTCAAGGATCGAAGTCTTATCATCAGAGGTGAAATACAGATAGATAAGTTGGCTGTAGAAAAAGCCAAAGTTCAAATATTTGAAAAATATTCAAAATATTCAAAATGGGGGGAAAAAGTTCGTGTAAAAAGGATATATAGTTTGTCCAGATGGTAATTGTCCGTTGAAAAAGTGTCCGTTGAGAAGATTTTTGAGAAGACGAAAAAAGATATATATATATATATATATCGTAATAATAAAACAAAAGTAAATTAACATACTTATATATATATATATATATATATATATATATATATATATATATATATATATATATATATATAATAAGAAGAAAGAGATAAAGTATTGACGGTTCGCTTATGAACGCCAATTGGAAACGCTGTGAGTTAAAAGAAGAAGAATAAAGAGAAAACATCGGCAGTTAAGCTTATATACGCTGTGTAGGCAAGGAATCTTAGTATTTATAAAAAAGGACTAAAAGTATATATATGTATATATATATAATTTTAATTTAAAAACATGTATTTTTAAAAATATTTTGATATGTTGATATTTTTTATATTTTTAATATAAAACTGAAACTAAAAATACATTAATCACCTAAAAAGTAGTGTAATGGATCCGTCTACACACTTTAAAATACAGCAACATTTTTGTAAGTAACGGATAAATTTTATTAAACAAACGATGTAAGGTACGGAAGAATTTTTATTTTTTATTTATTTATCTTTATTTTTTATTTTTATATATATATATATTTTAACTAATATAAGTATGCAAACTATTTATACGGAACAAAACGTAGATTTAGTATACGGAACGTTTATGTTTTTGCTTTTTAAGGGAAGTGGGGTATGATCAACTCTGCTGGGAAGCCAGTAAATTAAATACTGTCTTGTTGTTAAATTCCCGAAACAGTTTTTCATGGTAAACAACTGATGATCCCTTAAATAATGTTAGAAGCAAATTAATATAATAACTGTAAAAACTAAATTGACTTACATGAATTATTTTCCACTGAACGACTTGGGACTTAAGGGTTTTTTTTAGGTTTTAATGGTTGAGAAACTTCTGAGACTATATCTATAACATAATGATAGAGGATAGATGCCTTCATAAAAAAAGATGTGTTAGATGCAGATATTTTTATTAAACTCAAAATTAAAAACTAAAACATTTTTTTTTCTTCTTCTTCATCTTGACATTTTTATCTAATAGTCTGCTTGATATAACACGCATCGACAAAGCTTTAGACACCATTTTTTTTCGTAATAAACCTTCCTGGTCTTAAAATATGCTTTCCCTAATGTATACCTACCAGCGACCATGCGCGATTTAAGTTCAATTTAAAACAGACCTTCGTACTGTTAATCCACAACATCGGACGCCACTTCTACAAGACTAGGAAGGATTATTACTAAAAAAAATGGTTAATAGCTTTTATTTGTCTAAAGCTGTGTCGAGGCTTGTTATATCAAGCGAAATATTAGATAAAAAAGTCAAGATGAAGAAGAAAAAAATGTTTTAATTTTTTATTTTGACTTAAATAAAACATACCTGCATCGAACACATGGTTTTTATGAAGGCATTTTGCCTGTATCTTTATGTTTAAAATTCAAAAGATGCGCTTGAAAAAATGAACTTTCCCAAATGTATATATTTATATATATATGTATATATATATATATATATATATATATATATATATATATATATATATATATATATATATATGTTACACCGGCCGTTCTTACACAGGAGAAACTACACCGGTTGTCACTATAAATAGTGCGGGTCACCAGAGACACTGAAGACAAAGCACAGTCTTGTAACTGTCTAGCCAAGAGCTAGTCACTTTCTTACTTTGTTAATACACTTGTTAAACCAACCCTCGACTTGACTTCCTTTATTTATTATTTACTGTGGAACAACTTCACAACAGATTGGCGACGAGGAATCGAAACGATTTCACTGCAAAAAAAAAATCACCCAAAGTGATTCGCAAGATCTTCACGGAAAAAAAACCCATCTTAGTCAGATATTTGGATTCGCAAGGATATACAGCAAATTAACTACTGAGTAGTTAAGCTAAAAAAAACAAAAAAACACAAATTCAAAACTTGCTACCAAAAATCGAAAACTAAAAAACGCGTAAGACATTTTCAATTATTGAAATAATTGAATACACTGATACCTTTATTTTTTTCTCTTCAAGTTTCACTGACTCGTTAAGATAAATGTTATCCGCGTCAACTATTACAGATATTGTGTAAGTTTGTGGTTATTATTAGGACAATATCTGATATTTGAGCAAAATCCGGATTGACTATTTATTAAAACGGTCTACCACAGAATTGTCGAGAGCAAAGGGCGGACAGTAAACAAAATATATTCGCGTAAGTCATTTATGCTTCTAACAAAGAACTGTTAAATAAGCAAGTCGCATGTTTGCAAAATGAAAAGGGGTTAAAAACTAGTCTTATTAGGCTTATAGCAACGAACTTGGTTTTGTAAAACTACGTACAGATATAAAAAAAAATGTCTTAGTTTTATTTTTCAAACAAAAGAACTGGGATTGAATTTTTTTTTTACTAAGGAATAATATATTTATTGCTTTGTATTGAGCAAATTAATTATATTAAGCACGTTGTGGGGAAAACTGATTTATTTTTACAAGTGTAAATTGTGTGGTGCATAATTTGAATTCGTGAATGATGGACACTGAATTCAAAGATTCTCTTTTTCAATAACTTAAATTCCAAACGGAACAAAATGTTGCGTTACAAAGACAGCAAGTTGAACAACAAATGGAACTTCAAAGAAAACAAGTTGAAATTGAGGAGAGATTTTAAAGAGAGTTGTTGGAACAGCAAAAAGCCCAAAGAAAAATGCATGCTGAACAAAAAGAGCATACGACAACACGAGAAGAAAGATTCCAAGAAAGACTGCTACAACAGCAGAAACACTTCGAAGAACTCTTGATAAAAACACAAGAGTAACAGAGAAAATGTCTGGAGGCAACACAGTTAACGAAAGCAAACGAGGATCATAATGCATTCTCCCAGACGGCTGTGTGGAGCGCTATCGAAATTTTCAATTATAATCCAGAAGACGAGGTCACTTTTGCTCACTTCTATAGAAGATATGAGGATATTTTTGTATCGGACTGCAGTACATGGATAAGCATATCGAAGAAAAAGTCAGGGAGTGTAGAGGATGCGCCTTCGCTACGAAAGCTCCACCAACTCAATTCGGATCGTGGACTAAACCGGACCGACCTTGGTCTAGAATTCACTTAGATTTTGCGAGACCACTGGATAGGTTCTACTACCTCATTGTTGTAGACAGCCTAGCTAAGTGGCCGCAAATACTAAAATGCAAGAACCCCACATCCAAGGCAGCTATCAACTTCCTATACGAACTATTAGCTAGGTTTGGAGTAGTAGACTGCATTGTCAACCACAATGGTACTCAATTCACGTCTACTGAATTTAAACACCTTTGCGAGGATCATCTCATCGAGCAAATAACACTCCCTCCATACCATCCAAGAAGCAATGGACAGGCGGAGAGATTCGTTGACACATTCAAGAGAGCTCTCAAAAAAGCTAGTGGATCACCAGCGGATAAGTCAATACAACAGTTTCTGCAGGTTTCACTCCGAATGCAAACATCGAAACGTCGAAGACACCTGCTGAGGTCATGTTCGGACGCAAGGTTAGATCGATTTTCCACAAGTTGTTACCAAACCAGGATAGGGCAAATATAAAAAGAACGATAACAAAAAAACGGTATAAAGTTGGCGAAAAAGTTTTTTTATAAGATCTACAGAATCAATAGCACTTTCTGGAAGTCCGGCACTGTGGATAAACAAATAGCCAACATGGTCTATATGATTAAAGGGACCAGATTTCGTGCACAAACGTCACACTAACCAAATCCGGAAAAGATATTCGAACAGTGAGGTGACCAGATCGCCCGAGGAGGACATCATGGATGCAATGGTTGATACTTTTCAGGTGCCCATACCTGAGACTGCTCCTGAGATTAAGAGATCAAATAGAAAACGGAAATCGACTGAGTTGATGATGGTGATTCCAAAACAAAAACGTTATTAATCCCCAGAGGGGATATTTTCAAAGGGGGGGGGTGTTACACCGGCCGTTCTTACACAGGAGAAACTACACCGGTTGTCACTATAAATAGTGCGAGTCACCAGAGACACTGATGACAAAGCACAGTCTTGTAACTGTCTAGCCAAGAGCTAGTCACTTTCTTACTTTGTTAATACACTTGTTAAACCAACCCTCGACTTGACTTCCTTTATTTATTATTTACTGTGGAACAACTTCACAACAATATATATATATATACATATATATAATTATCCGTGCATTACCAATTGTTTCGTAAGACGTTTTAATTATGTGTAATTTGTACGCAGAGGTTGGCGTATGTATGTCTATAAAAATATATGCACACATATATACATAACTTTATTTATTTTACTAAACAAGGTTTTATGAAATCAAAGATCCCTTCATAAGACTAACACTAAATTAATTTATGAGGTGTATAGATATATGTGTGTTTATTGAAGGTTAGTCTTACATCTGAAACCTTGAGTTAGTAAAGCGGTTTAGCATGTTACTTTCCTTAACTCGAAGTGACCATATAGCTATATGTTAGTGTGTATCCTTCGTGTGGGCTTTTCTTACGTAGGCCTGATTCCAGGACAATAAAATAATAACAAAATATTAATATAAAATATAAAATATGAAATAAAATAAGATAGAATCAAATAAAATAAAATTTAAAAAAGATTTGATTTTATCTTATTTTATTTCATATTTTATATTTTATATTAATATTTTGTTATTATCTTTGACACTATTATTTCTTATTTTGATTCTTACCGGTCCCAACCACGTGACTTTCCAAATTTCAATGTTAAACTTCTCTTCTTTTTTCTCCATTTCTTTTTGTTTTTCAAATATTATCTAAGGTTAAAATCGGATTTTAACTCTGCCTGATGAGATCTCAGTTTATAACAGACGTTGATCGATAACATGGACATGCCAGTGTCACAGATTGTGTACATGTCTGTGTAAGTAAATATAATCATGTATAAAAGCTCTATTTGATAGTAAGCACTTTTTATAAATCCGGTTTAAATTCTTTGGATTACTATCCTGTCGATGTTTACCTTGCCTGGATTATTATATCTATCTATCTATCTATCTATCTATCTATCTATCTATCTATCTATATATCTATCCATATATATATATATATATATATATATATATATATATATATATATATATATATTCGGGAGGGGGTAAAACTGTGAGAATAACAAACCTACAATATTTCGCTAATGATATGTCGTACAATAACCAAAAGAAATCACTGGGGAAATCAGAAATGTAAGTAATAATGTGAAGTGCTGAGTAGTACTTGTGTCATCGTACGCTTATTGCAAACTACAAAAAACTGCGCTTTCTAAACTAAATAAAAGTGCAGCTAGCAATGCATTTGCACGTCACATTTGTGCAACGTCTGGTTGTCCGTGGCGCTTGTGAACAAATCTCCACCGGTTGTCGTCATCAGCAACCCAGTTTGTTGATTGTTTGTGGATACAATTACTCGGACGCCGATGTTTAGTTTTTAAAAAGGTTAATGAATCAGCAAAGAAACAGTTGCAGAGATACAAGATAGACGTCTTAGTGGTGTGCGCGAGGTGAGCTAGAGAAAAGAAGACAGCCAAACAAATTCAAAGATAGATCGGTAAGCTGTCTCTCTGCACCTTACTATATTGTATACAATCACCGTCACCCTCATGGAGAATCGTCGGGGAACGACCATTTAAACATCCGCTTGCTAAAGTTGTCAGCCGTAAAGATACATAATCTCTTCGTACGGAAGTCATGAGATTTCATCAACTTCAGTTTCTCTTGAAGTCCCTCAAACTTTCCATTTAATCTCATAGTCATGTAGATGTAATAATTTCTCTTCTTCTCACTCCCATCAGGTATTTCAATTCTTCTAGTATCTCTTCAAAACGTATTTCAGACGCATTTTTATAAACTAGACTTGAATCCGTGAATTAATTCATATTTGGCTATGACAGCGGGAACTTTGAACGCTGATTATGCCGCTTTATTTTATTACGTATTTTCGTTTCATTACGAGTATTTTACAAATTTGACTACATGGGGCATTCAAAATATGTACATCCTAACACACTTTTATGTTTTCCACTTAATTACTGGTGGATTTTCACTGTAATATCTATAAGTTTGCAAACCAAGATTTTATTATTGTAGATAATTTTCTCATAAAAATGTAACTTTCGATCAATTTTTTTCTAAATTTTATAAAACGAAACTAGACAGATTTGTAATAAGACGTAAATGACTCCTCTTGTAGAGCGACAACTTGGGTAGGGAGTGTGGCAGAAAGATTCTTGCCTATATTACATCTACATTTCTTCATGTTGGTACTGTCGAGTGAACTTGGAGCAAGAATGGATTCCGAAAGAAATACGTCATACAAAAGAAAACAAATATGTCGTCATTTAAAGACAGCCATATATGAAAGGTGGTGTTCTGCAACAAGTTCTTCAGGGGGAAAAGTGCAGTACATTTATTGGAACACATTTCGTCGAAGTATTTATAAAACCAACATGTAGATGCAACTCTGAGGCGATGCGACATGTTATAAATTCATTTTTTTGCATCCTGTTTAAAAGAGAGAGACTTGTAGTTTGTTAACCAGCCCAAATGTGGAAATCATACTACTGTTAGTCTCGGTATAAACGGTAACTATTTGCTTGTTAGAGTTGAGTTACGTTTAGCCTATATGTATTTTGAGAAGCTTGGTGAAGGAAAAAGAAAGATCGACCATTTTTGAACAAGAAATTATCTATTTTTGTTGATAAAGACGAACTATCTAGTTTATTAAACTCAACTATAAACCGCTCTACAATGTGGTGATCGGGAGTTACGTAATCACCAAATAATATTTCCAAATATGATCAATTTACAAACACCTTACAGCACATAACATCTCCAAAGATAACTTTAGAAATATCTTAACCGGTAGTACATCCATCCTTGCTGTGTCATTTTGCGGTATTCGCCTCCCCATAATAGAAGCATTGTTCATTCAATTAAAAAAGCCCAACATCAACCATGCTCGTTATGAGGGATGCGAAGGTGTGTTGAAATGATGTTGAATGTATTTATTGTGTTTTAATCAGATGGAAACGTCTTCTTTAATAAATTCACCAATCTTATTTTGTATTGATCAATCATCCGCCTGAAGACGACCAATGATGGTCGAAAACGTTTGCGTCAAATATGGAGATTTCGTACACTCCTTGGTTAATAGTACAATATCTATAGTTCGACCAATAGAAAGATTGGATCACAAAAGGAATAAACAGAAGTTGACACGCCTGTTCAACCAGGTATGTATACAAGAAAGAATATTGCCTAATTATACAATATATATATATATATATATATATATATATATATATATATATATATATATATATATATTGTTAAATATACCAGACAACTTTTGTCTGGATATCCTCGTGTAGATCATTTCAATTGTCTGAAACGTTCAGTGGTAGCATTTTGACACACGATTCTTTTTTTGTAGAATTACTTGTAGTGAATTGTTGAGACGTGAGATCATGAACAACAGTTTTATTTTCTCTGTTTGTTATAAAGTATATATTAAACATATTTTCGAACAAACCTCATCAGTTAAAATTGCAAAACATGTTTTTCTTTATCTTCAAAATAACGCGACTATTTCATTCGTTTGTTCTTTCCTGCGTTTAACTAAACAGGCAGCTGCACACACACGGAAGCAATGCATTTATATTAATGCCGATGAAGTGAAAACGAAATCATGAGTTTGTGATCCTGTAACATTGTGTAGTGGAAGGCAGAAATTTAGTGTATGATACGAATGTATCGGTATGTCTTCACACTAAATATAAACATTCATAGGCTGTCTTGTATCCTTATAATACCAAGTCCCTATATAGTGACTTGACAGGATGATTTTCCTCCACACGTGAAACGAATGTTGTGATTGACTTACCAATAGTAAAATAATTTTAAAATGCGACAATTAATATGGAGTTGACTAGCCAATCAGCACAATGATAATCCAGTTGTTTACCGCTTGTATGCTTTGAATGAGATATCTTATTTTAGTGGCACTTTTATTCGGTTCAGTTCTTCGATGCTGGTAATGACAAGTATCTTGGAAATTTAGGCTAATTTCAAAATTAAAAAAATCGGGGAACTCTTATTGGCTTTATTGACTGGTGGTTAACTTGCTAAACAAAGCACACACATAAAACTCTTGTTAATTGCAATTAATTAAAATAGACAACACTAAAACAGTACATCCTATTCATATCCCCAGGGCCAGAGAGAAAATAGGGATATAATGCTTACTACGCTACGTTATTTGTAAACTTATTTTCCTTCGCTTATTTCGTAAGAGTTCTATCGGAATGCCTCTCAAGTTCTTTGATCATATAACAAGAATCACGTGTCGCTTAACCCGTTTCGTGTTGTACCACATGTGTCAAAGTTTTAGTTCGGACAATTACGTTCTTCTGATAGAACTATGCAACACCTGAGTAAACTCTCTAATTTTTTTGTTTAATAAATTGTGTGAGGTTAACATCTTACTAATTTGTGCAGTAATATTTCATGAATTATATTTCTAATTATTAAAATTTATTGCAAATATTAAAAAAAAAGTATTCTATCTAAGCAAAAGGCATGAATTTAAATTCATGTTAAGCATCCTTAAATTTGAGAACTGTTTTAAAATCAAAACAACGTAATGGATGTTTATCAAAATTACAATTATTATTCTAAACATTATTCGAAACATATTTGTTCCGCACACACTTAATGCTCCATGTATTTTTCCTAGCAACCACTGGTTGTTTGCAGACTTAGTGGAATGTTCCAGGTAAAGGGACTTGAATCGAATGAAGAATTGATATAAGAAACTGGGATGTATTCTGAGGTCAAGGACAAATCATTCGAACAAATCATTCGACAAGTCATCGAATTTTTTTCGAAACGTTTGAATACGTTTATCACCACATAAAAAGCGTATGTTGATTAATAAGGTCAGATTTTGCCTAAAACAGTTTGTTTTATTAAGAATGCCTAGGAATTATTGGGTAATGGGTTATAGTTGTTACCTGGGTTGTAGTTGAGCAGCAAGCTGTTTGTTTACATAACGTTTAGATTTCTACATGTTGGTGCATTCGAGATAACAGGTAACATTCAAGTATAATATAATTGATTTTATTCTCATGTAGTATGTACAGGTATTACAAGCGAATCTGCACAGACTTTATGCTCTATATACGGATCTTTCAACCACTGGCTGTTTGAAGACTTAATGGTATGCTCCAGAAAAATAGACTTGAATCGAATGAAGAAGTGGTATAAAAAAAACTGAGATGTATTCTATTGCCAAGGACAAATCGTTCGACAAAAATGCATCGAATTGTTCTCGGAAGGTTAGAATACGTTTATTTATTTATGTTATTAACATAGTTCATCCCAAACAAGGAAGGCCGCCACTGTTGACGTAAGGGTCTACTGAGAAAAAAGGTAGAAGGTTTGGGGCGGGGGTCAACCTGAATTGGGGGCTGCGCAACGAGATGTCTGTTTACATTAGTTTTACATTTCTGCATGTCAGTACCGTCAGGGAAACAGGGAGCAGAGAGGGAGTTCCAGAGTCTTGCAGCACGAGGAAAGAAGCTATAGGAGTAGAAAGCTTTCCGGCATCTGGGGACCTCCATAGTGAATGGATGGGATTTAGCTGATTGTCGAGTAGGTCTAGTTATTTTACGTCGAGTTGGCACCAGAGTGGCCAGTTCATCGGAGCATAATCCATTGAAGTACTTGTAAAACAAACACAAGGATGCTACATTGCGGCGATGGGAGAGGGGCAGGAGCTTGGTTTACAGTGAGGGACCTATTAGGTTGGCGACTATTTTTTGGACCTTGTCAAGGAGGGAGAGACTAGTAGATGATGCACCAGCTAAGATGTGGCAACAATACTCCATGCATAGGCGGATGGTAGCTTTGTAGAGACACAGGATAATGTCAGGCGTGAGGAGTTTCTTAACACGGTAGAGGGAGCCCATCTTATTTGCTGCAGCCTTGGCAATGTCTTCAATGTGTTAGTTCTAATTCATGTTACCTGTGAAGGTTAGGCCGAAGAGTTTGAATGTTGCATCACAGAAAGAGATTATGTTGATTTATAACGTCATGTTTTGCCTAAAAAGATTTTGTTTTATAAAGTAGGCATGGGAATTATTAGGGATGGGTTATAATGGTTACGTGGCTTGGAGTTGAGCAGGAAACTGTTATTTTACATTACGTTTAGATTTCTACATGGTGGGGTTTTTGAGATAACAGGTATTGTTCTAGTATAATATACTTGATGTTATTATTTTTATCTTTCCAGTCAAAATCATAACTTTATGTTAACTAACCGAAAACAATCAGTGAAAAAACGCAAATAATAAAAGAATACTATTTGAAGATTTACAAGCAAAAGCTTCAAGTAGTATGTTTTTATTATTTGCGTTTCATCACTGATTGTTTTCGTTCCGTTAAAATAAAGTTATGATTTTGACTAAAAAGATAAGAATTTTGACAACTTTCACGACTTCCTTATGAAATCGATGATGCATCGCCACAAGATATATAAATGTTGTATTGTATCTTATTCGAGAGTTAGTTTTCTTCCCTATCTTCATAATCCACAGTTTAATTGTATTACCTAGCTTTTGTATCTTCCAATTAAGCCGAGTAAATAGAGTTTGTTCAAGTTTATTTTAATATGGCTTCGTGTATCGACTACCGAGTTTAATTTTTCCATCTTGCAATATCTTAGCTTCTCAATTTCTTTTGTCCTAATTTGTCGCGGTGACTAGACACGTTTCACGCTAACCATGCTGTCACCATAGACGTTCACTTAATATCCTATTGTATGGATATCATTGGTGTATCTCAATGAGATATTATTTGTCACCAGTTTTGATGTATAGCTAAATTCCTATCTGTAGAACACATTGCCAGAAGATTGCTTAGTTGAGAGATGCAATATGGTTATCTACAAATATGATGACAATAAGCACTTGTCATTAACAATACTCATATGTCACCAACTTGTATTTATTCGATTTGTTACTTTGCTTAAGAAAAAAAATACATTTACAACGAGGTCTAAAAAATAAAAAAAACAACACATAATATTAAAGTTCATCGTTTGCATAAAGTCCGAATCGTTTTGAGGAAGAGAGGGTAGATGGTAATCGAATTTTGTCAAAAACGTTTGTGTTACCTCACGCTAGACACTCTCATCAAAATACCACATTCACTCTATAGTTTGATTCTTCTTTGATGATCCTCTTTTTTTGTAAAAAATTTGATTTACAAAAAAATAATCGTGAAGAGTTATACAACATTTACAAATATTAAAAACAGATAAATTTTGATTACTAGGACCCTTCGAACACTCTGCTAAGTGTTAGTTTTGCCACTGTTTTCTGAGTTCCCAGCAAACAAGCGGGTCGGTCTCTAGATGGGAGTAGGTGCTAAGTGGTATTTTAAAAATAAAACAGATCGGGATTTAATATGGGATGGATGGTGTCGTCCAGATCATTCGATTAGCTGTGTTACATCCTCTAATAACGTACCTTATTTTTTTACCTGACAATTTTACAGATTGATAACAGATGACTCATTACAAAAATATAATGATTAACATATTTTCGTCAGGAACCTGCATTATAACAACAACTACAAGTATATGTTCTTAATTTTCTCCGTGAGATTATTAGCAAACGAAATCTCTAAATAAATCGTGTATTTTTAAGATCTTCTAATCAATGGAACGCGTTGTGAGAAGTGTTCTACCCTGATTGGTGCAATATTGCCATCTTCAAATGAAATATCAACAAAAAAAACTCCATAAAATTCATTACAGTCTACATTTTCAATCCTCTCATCATAGTATTTATCATTTAACGGACAATCTATGCATCGTATTAATTGTTATGCTCGATTTTCTTGTAGCCTTGATAAATCATAACTCATGAGTGAATTTGTAAAATCTCTATAAGAGGCTTTAACGAACTTAAGATGATCGTAGTAGTCTGGGTTACCTGTTCGACAATCAGTTCGACAAAATGTGGTTCGTTGTGCTTTCTTCTAACGCTTCTCTGTCGTGATGAAGTATAGTTCTGTTAAGTCTCAGGAGGTAACCTCCCAGGCTTTACCTTCTCAGAAAGAAGCGGTTAATTTATTGCTATTCGAGGGAGTTGCGTTTACCAGAGAATTCCGACGGGGCTGCTTAGAAATGTATAAGACCACAGTGCGCTTATCACCGGGCGCTGCAGTTTTTAAAACAACACCTGACCTTGTGTCTAACCCGCTAGAGATGTTAAATAAAATAAGAGGCAGCACCAGTCGGTTTGTCTGTCCGTTCGTAGTGCTACTGTATGAAATATTATTTCCATCGCTAAACGCCTAAAATTGAATAATCGCATCTTGAGAATATCCGTTCCTGCTATATTTCCTGTACTCTTTCAATGCAGGAAAATGTTCTCTCAGAGGCACCTCCCCAGATGTGGCAACGGTACTTCATCTTATGACGTGTATTACTCATACAGTAAACACACCATTACATGCGAGTAAGTACCTAGCTAATGATCAGTGAAATACTATAGAATTAAGATAGTAAGCTTCTGAGATATTGGATTTATTTGGTAAATATTTATGAGGATATATTTTTATGTGAGTGAGAGCATTTTACGACAATTCTTGTTGGATAGGGTTAGTGTTAGGGTTAGGGTTATGGTTGGGTTATGGTTAGGGCTAGGGTTACAGTTACGGTTAGAGTAAGGGTTATCAAAGCCCAAAGGCGACTCAAGAAGAAGAGTTTATGAGGATTTTTTTTTCAAATTTAAGGTGAAACCACATGTTGAGTATTTATAACGATTGTTGGAATCGATCAAAATTAGATATTTTAAGAGGGTTAGTGTTAGGGTTAGGGTTTAAGGTCAGGGTTAGGGTAACGATTAGGGTTACCTAAGCCCAAAGGCGACTCTAAGATAAAGGTTAATGATTTTTCTTTCAAATGAACGGTGAAACCACATCTTGAGGATTTGTAACGATGGTTGGAACCGAGCAAAATTAGATATTTTAAGTGGGTTACGGTTAGGGTTAGGGTTTAAGGTTAGGGTTAGAGTAAGGATTAGGGTTGCCAAAGCCCAAAGGTGAATCCAGGATAAGAGTTTATGAGGTTTTTTTTTTCAAATGAACGGTGAAACCACATCTTGAGACAATGGTTGGAACCGAGCAAAATTAGATATTTTAAGTGGGTTAGAATTAGGGTTAGGGTTTTAGGTTAGGGTTAGAGTAAGGATTAGGGTTACCAAAGCCCAAAGGCGAATCCAGGATAAGTATTTATGATTAATCTTTTCAAATGAACGGTGAAAGCACATCTTGTAACGATGGTTGGAACCGAGCAAAATTAGATATTTTAAGAAGGTGGCTCATCAAGCCTTTCTTTTACATTGAACTTGAAAACGACTATCTGGATACATGTTTACAAATTAATACTACTAATAAAACATGACCTCAGTCATGGGTTTGTTGAATTTAAAGTCAAACAAACATATTTTCATGGTCAAATGTTAGTTGATGAGAGAAAATTGCATACAATGTCTTCAGAAATCACCTGTTTTTAGGCTGAACAAACAAGTCGTAAGGATGACCCATTGTTTATTACGATTGTCAGTCAAATACTCCAGGTCACGGGGAAATTGTTGGCTCAGTATTCATTTTTACAACAAGGTCTAAACAAACAACAAAAATAACATATTAAAATCCATAGTTTGCCTTACGCATGAAGCAATTTTACGAACGATTTTTATTTATATGAAGTTTGTTATCTGCATATATTTATATATTTCTATGTATTGTATGGTTAATTAACCAAATTATCCGATCATTATTCATTTTAAAATAGAGATGATGGGGGTACAAGGTCGTAATGTGGGCTATATTAAAGTTTACTTTTGTTTTAGACAAACGGGTTAAAAAGAATTTTGAATTTTTTCTGCAAACTTTGTAAGATAATGAAAAGTGGAAAAATGAATCGTGGACGAGTCCATTGTTGATGGAACGTCGAGAAAGAAAGAAAGCGACTTGATAATCGTTAAAAGAGAGAAGGTTTCGCAGTGCAAGCGAGACTTGAAAGGCGGCGGTTTCAGAAACGCGAAGAGACGGAGCGCTTGGTGATCGGAGTATCGAAGTGCCGGAAGAATGGGAGTTTAGCGATGTTTATGGCACCGATGAAGCTGTATTGGCTATGGTACCCAAGCCCGTCTTGCTGTTAGGATTTCGTGTTCGCTGACTAAAGATGCGAATGCTAAGCAAGTTGGCACTGTGAAGAAATCCCCTGACATGTATTTTATCAAACAGACAATTGGAAGTGCTTGTGGAACAAGTGCTACAGTTAACGTTGTGACCTCAGCAAGAAAAGGTCTTTCATGAGACAAAAGTATGTCAAAAGATTTTTTCATATGTCTGTGCGTAGCCGGCGTAAAACATCCGGTGATGGGAAATAAAGAAAACCAAAGTTTGTTCCATATACGTTCTGTTCTTTGTCATTCCTGTTGGATCTTACAGGTTACCCCGAAAGAACGCCTAATGCAACAAATTCACATATCTTCGGGTGTTATCAAATATTCACAATAGGGAGTAGGTATCAATTAACAAATATTCCCTAAATTTAATGTCCATTGCGATATTTTAAAGGCGCCTTTAAAAGGCATAATATGAGCAAAATCCCTAATTTGAAAATTCAATAATTTGCAGTGAATTTGATCCGTAGTCATTAGACACCAATGCAGCAATATTTAATCAATTGCAATTAATTATTGCTAGAAACATAGTTGAATCATTCTACCGCTCTAGAAGGTATATCACGCCTGACGTCATCCTCTACCTGTACAAGAGTCCTCAACTAGAGTACTGCTGTCACATATGACGATGTGCAACTCAAAACACCCTTTCTTGCTTTGACAGAGTCTAAAACTGACTTCGAAATCTAGTGGGGAATTCCTCTTCTTTTCCCTACTAAAACTCTTTCACAGCAGAGATGTTGCTAGATTGTCTTTGCTCTATCGTTATTTTCAACTGAGCTGAAATCTATATTACACCCTTGTAAAACAATCTACAATAAGAACCCGCCTAGCTAATAACACTGTCGATGGTTTCCCTTTCTCCCTCTGCGTGCTCAAGACGAAACGAAGCTTCCATGGGCAGATACTCTTTCCTAGAACTGTCCGTCTGTGAAAGAATGCCGCGAGCCTGTATCCCTGCCGACTAAAATATGGTCGTCTTCAAGTCTAATGTAAACAAGTTCTTGTTGAACCGTATCAGTAAATAATAAATGTCTGCTTTGCTACAACCATCGTGCCGGTGAACGCAATGTTGTCTCATCATTCACCAGTCAAACTCTTTAACCCTTATCCTCGAGTGGCCTTTGGGCTCTGATAAGCGATGACCTCTAATATTAAAAAATACTTTCGGAAGAAAACTGAAATGAAATGACACTTTGTTGCCGTTTGAAGATCATGCTACAAGTATGACAAAAAAGATGGCATACCTAGTCAGAATGAAATAAAGGGTTGTTAGATTCATTGTTATCTAACCGGGAAAATCCGACCGACTTCACTTTATATATTAGATTAAAATAGAAAATAATCAAAAGAGTTCAGAAATCCTGATATGAAACAAGTAGTAATATTTAATCTTTGGTTTCAATAATTTATTCTGAACAATGAACAAAAGCAACGAGTTTCAACTTTGTTCCTGCCCGGCTCTGTTCTGGGTCCATCATTATGTTTTTATTTGGAGTGTATTGCTTTCGTCCATCGAGAAATCACGCTTTTTGACAAACACAATGTTCCACTAACTGATTAGTACATTACGAAAAGTTGCATCAACAAGACTGGTCAAGGAGTACACCGTGTAAAATGTCAGGAGATCTTTTTCCCCGAGGCAGAACGTCCAGAAAATGAATAGATAGGTTTATTGTCTCTAACATTAGAAGTTTTCCTCGGATAATGCCGCGTGAATTTTGGGATATTTTCGCAAAATGTTGTACTGATTGACGCTAAGTTGTTTCAAATAATTTACTCGTAAGAAGACGAGTAAATATTATCAACATTATAGAAGAAAACTTAATCAAGTAATCGTCACGTGGTGTTAGTAATCTGAATTTGCATTTTGTTTGCGCGGGAATTATTTCTTAATTCTTTCAGAATGTGGCTACGTCATCATTTGTTAAAATTCCAACACCTATAGATAACATTTCAGCGATACAGAGATATGTACATATGTACTAAATGTTTCGCGTCTCCCTTTTTCCTCAGTCATAGAACTAAATAAAACTGAATATAGCCCACAATACTCACCCTTACGCACCTTTGTATCAAAATAGAAAATTGTCGATTAATGTGTCTATACATTTACCACGTACATTAAATGAAATGTACCCCTCCCCCTGAAAAAACTGATTGCACCAGCCTCGACTGATACCACAGTAAATAGTCGTCAAGAGTCAAGTTGGATTGGAAGACTGTTCGCTAATAAATCAGGTGTCCAGGGGTCAATCGTCTGTCGAGTGGTACCAACACTTAAAAAAATACAGTACGTGGTCCCCCCTTGCTAAACACGCATAATTATGAGTGCAGGATCAAGGGTAGTTTCATTAACCCTGGGGAAAAGAGTAGCTCTCTTTACTACAACTCTGTAGTGTATAATTAAAAGGGAGCCGCCGGGTCGCCGTTGACTATGATCGCTCACTTCACTTTAGTTTTTCTTAAAGAGATAATGGTATAGTGAGGGTAAGGTATACTAGTTGTATTTATGCATATATTATTAATTCTATTACTGTTTATTTATCAACTTTTGTTTTCCTATTGTCATATTTCCATGTTCTTTGTAATCTAACAACATTCATTATAAATCCTTTATCAGTTCATGGGTTCAGTTATGTTTGAATGTTTCTAATTAGTGCAAATTGCATAAAAAAATAAAACTTGATTCAACAGAAATGACTCCCATGTATCAATTTCACAAGGAAAACATAATATTAACACATGTTATATTCCAGATTTTAAAAACTTTAAAAATAGTTTTGATTTTCTTGATTATTCAAGGAAGATATACTAGAATGTTTAAATATTTGAAAGGCATTTGGAAATTGGGATTTTACCTAGACAAATGTAAAGTACTACATGTAGGATCCAGGAATGTTGGAATTGAATATGTACTAAACAACAACAAAAATCAAATAAGTAGATGGAAATAATTTATACACCATCCACTATGACTATGCAATCCCTACAGCTACATATCTAGAAAACGGAGCTGTTAAACCTGACATCGTGATATGGGACAAAAGGGAGAAAGTAGCCACCCTAGTTGAAGTTAGTGTCCCTAATGATGCATGAGTAAACAAAGCTGAAAAGGGAAAAATTACGAAATACCAAGGTATTACGTACGAAATGAAAAGAAACTGGAATCTTAGGAAAATCTTCATCATACCAGTAATTATAGGAGCAACAAGATTAATGAAAAAGAATTTCAAGAGCTATCTGTCGAGTATACCCGGTGTACCGAGTGCAAAAGAAATACAAACAATCGCACTTACAGGGACGGTTAGAAACTTTCAAAGTATTCTAGGCTGGAGTGTCTGAAATAGCCGAAAGATAAGAATTTTTTTTTTAAATAGATGAGCATTGAGTTATATATATATATATATATATATATATATATATATATATATATATATATATATATATATATATATATAGAGAGAGAGAGAGAGAGAGAGAGATAGAGAGAGAGAGCGAGATTATCTTAATATACTGTTATAAACGTTCAAATCATGAAAATGTATTCAGCAATATACTATTAAACATATACTATTAAACAAATACTATTAAACATATATAAGGGTTTTCGTTGATCGTCTGTGCTTACGTAAATAGAAACAGGTGATTAGTTGACAAACATCATAGGCAGAATACATATACATAAGGCAGTCGTTATAACCTTTTAAATAACCGAGTCCGAATCTTATGTGTGTGAATAATATTTTTTTAAAAACAGCCGGTCCAGCAAATTTATTGTCTTAATGTTCTCACGTGAGACACTGAAACATATAAACAATTCACCAAATTATTATTCAACTTTGCAACAGAATCAGTAACCTCTGCAGCATAAAAACAATCATCTTCTGTTAGATACAAATCATGTAGACATTTGTGGAAAGGAAAAAAATGAGTAAGACTGAAAAAAAAATCATTACAGCATACACATTAAGACCAACATTTAATATACAGACCTAAAACCAGCAATTGAAAATTTCATAACAAATGAATGGCAAACCCTAGGTGCCATTGTCTTTTTTGTTGGTCATCCGCATGAAGATAGATACGAAGTAAATAATAGTGTTTTTAGGGCCAATAAAACAATAGGTAAGCCCATGCATCGTAGTTACTTACTCTCGCGTGTAAGTACTAAGCAACGTAGTTCCGTCCACAAAATTTCACGAATAGTACGAGCTACGAAACGGTTAAGATGGTAATTAACATATACAGGTTCTGTAGCACTATCACTAAAGGATCGAGTATGTACTAGTGTTTAGGAAGCAATTTATTTTTTTACAATATTCCTCACGAACCGAAGCTTATAAGATTTACAGGAGTTGCCAAAAAGTATTTAATTAAAGAATTCTTACGCAAACATATCTGAACATCTCGAAAACACACACGACGCGTTATATATGGCATTATTATTACAACTCGGTCTATGCAACTACGTCAGCACTAAAACACTAACATAGACATTCTCTATTAAGGAATCTTCATGAACACAATAAGACATATGACGTTGGGGCTTTGAATACATTTTTGTTTCATAAAAGAGATACAAGAATGTATTGCAAAGAAAAGATACAAGTTGAAAATGCATGTCAGTCAGATATTAGGAAAACAAAATGATGAGGCGCCGGCAAAACTGGCAGGAATGCAAAACATGAAAGTGTAAATAAGAGGTCAGAAGCACTTCGAGCGTGGACAGCGCATTGTATTCGAATGCTTCCAACAAAAAATATGCATATATATATATATATATATATATATATATATATATATATATATATATATATATATATATATACATGAACGAGGAAATCATAAATATAACATTGTATCTTTTAATTATATCCTATCTTGAAAAGCCAATGTTTTGTATATAGGATATATATACAGGGTGATTCATAAGTCACTTTACTTAGCTATTTAAAATGTCATTTACAATTGAAGAGTACATTTTTATTGTGGTTCATATGGCCAAATTTGATGAATCTCCCACACTTGTTGAAAGGCAATGGAAACGTGATGTGAACGGAAAGCCTCCTTCGCACAACACCATAATCAATCAAATATGCTTCAAAGAGTCATAAATTCCTTGCAAAAAAGAATCGAGCTATTCATTCAAAAAGAAGGATAACATTTGGAGAATTTGCTGTACTGTAAAACTCCCATTAATGAATTTGTTGAATAAACTTTCTGTTTTGTATTACCGTATTTTTTAACTTTAGAATTTCAAAAATAAATAGCTAAGTGACTTATGAATCACCCTGTATATATATATATATATATATATATATATATATATATATATATATATGTTTTTAAGCTCGGGCAAATTTTGATATAGTATAACGATATGATAGATTTGCCCTTCTTAAAAGGAGTTTAAAAATAAAAATATGGGTGAAAAATTTAATAATAAAGGAAAGAAAAAGAGTGTTTAAATAAAAATAAATACTCTGGGTGCGAATTATTTGCACTCTTAAGTGTGAAATTTTCCATGCGTTCAGTCTTCAGTGTAGGAGAGATGTAAATTCTAGCCGGTTGAAAGACACAAACTCGGTTTTATAGTCACCACTGACTCATAAACCGATATTTTACCCTTCAACTAACAACAATTAGTACGCACATGAAGAGAAATTACACTTTATATACGCAAATCAGCGAACGCACATATCAGCAGTCGGACAGTGTTCAAGAAAAATAAATTAATTAATTCATAATAATTATTACGGAGTAGTAGTAGTAGTAGTAGTAGTAGTAGTAGTAGTATTAGTAATACTAATAATACTACTAATAATAATTATACTATCTGCACAGAACAATGCGTTTCGAACTGACTACAACAATGTAAGAGCATACATGTATGTGTGGGGAAACTATGTAAATGTGGTAAACTATGGTAATGTGGTAAACTATGTGGGTAAACATGTATGTGTGGGGAAACTATGTAAATGTGGTAAACTATGGTAATGTGGTAAACTATGTGTGTAAACTATGTGGGTAAACTATGTGGGTAAACATGTATGTGTGGGGAAACTATGTAAATGTTGTAAACTATGGTAATGTGGAAAACTATGTGGGTAAACTATGTGGGTAAACATGTATGTGTGGGGAAACTATGTAAATGTGGTAAACTATTGTAATGTGGTAAACTATGTGGGTAAACTATGTAGGTAAACTATGTGGGTAAACATGTATGTGTGGGGAAACTATGTAAATGTTGTAAACTATGGTAATGTGGTAAACTATGTGGGTAAACGATGTGGGTAAACATGCATGTGTGGGGAAACTAGGAAAATGTTGTAAGCTATGGTAATGTGGTAAACTATGTGGGTAAACTATGTGGGTAAACTATGTGGGTAAACATGTATGTGTTGGAAAACTATGTAAATGTGTTTAACTATGGTAATGTGGTTAACTATGTAGGTAAATTATGTGGGTAAACATGTATGTGTGGGGAAACTATGAAAAAGACTGATTTTTTATATGTAGACAAATGATTAAGACACAAACCGGAGACAGTACTGGGAAATTAAAATCACAAACTCCTCTTTGGCATGGACGTACTAACAGATAAATTAATCCAAGCGAGAAGAAAACACCGCATAATTGTCGATGGTGTAAGCTCCAGCAGATCACATGATGTAGATCAAGCAGAGAGAAAAACAAGGCAAGTACACGGAACTTGTCAGATAACTGAAAGGGATATTGAGCATGAATATAGTAAATATAATACAAATGACCGAAGAAACACTAGGCACAGTTCAGAAAAACCTGGAAAAATGACTTGTAGATATTGGACTCATTTGGAAAACAGATTATAAAACGTATGGCATTGATGAAAACAACTGAAATCTGAAGAAAAAATAACAGCGAATACGGAAACTAATATAAACTGCGAACGCTAACCAGTCAGATGGGAGTTGCAATAGAAATAAAACAAAAGAGAACCCACCACATTGATCCAAGCGAACTAAAACAGCTAGTAATTTCACAAACTGCCTGCCTAAAATACAACAATGTGATGCCACTAGCTACAAAATATAGTAGTGAAATATCGAAGAGAATTGAAATACTAAGGAGGGAGAGAGCACTTTGCAGACCTCCACCCGATGTGTGCGAAAAATAGTTAGACTCTATTGAATCCGTAATCGGAAAGAAGACCTATGGTGGATGCCAGCGAGAAACCAATGGTAATCAGTTGTTACGATAATGCAAAGTCATTTTCAATGGTTATCAAATGAAGAGGAGAGTACTGGAAATCTGGAGAGATTTTCTGTCACTCAGATTCTATGAAATGACGTATAGTTCTTTTTATTTTATTATTTTATTATTCTTAAATGTGAGCTATCTTGAGTTGCCCATTGTTTCATACTTCCGCCTAATCAAAAATCCCTTTAATTGGGTTGCCTCCTTTATTTACTGTTTCGCCTTAATATCTAAAAAAAAATAAAATTAACCCTCACCCTAACCCTAACCCTTTCATATTCGTCCTCGTTCTCGAAGTCGAATGTGTGCTCTCGTCCCATTTTCCCTTTTTTGTTCTCTTCGTCGAAATGTGTTGATATATGTGTGCGTTGTTCTTCTTTTACGTCAATATATGGACGTGGTGTCGCTTGTTCCCTCAATTAAATAGTAGTCAATTTCTTCGTCGCTGCTAGGAATCTTCTCGTCATGACATCTTCTTGACGCCGTATTAATTCTCGTCGCTGTGTATACAAGTTCTTCATTAGGTTGTAGAAACAAGAATTGACATATAAGACAGGGGTTCGGAATGGAGATCTCTTTTAGAGAAAATATTTAAAGCAATGGTAACTACAATTAACATTTAAAATTGGTGGGATTAAACAAGTCTGTTTTATGACATAGTTATATCTTAATATCTAAAGTAATTAAAATCAACCCTAACCTAAGCTTAACCCCTAATCCCTCTTGCTGAAAGAGTATCAATTGCAAATAATTCACTAAATGGTATAAGATAAACACACGTTGCGATTATAGTAATAAATGAATGTGGATGAGTATTAGCTATTTACAGTCTTATAGTGGGTAAACGCTATAGATCCCATCGGGTCTTAGGGTGTCATGCATCGCAAACTGCCATAATTTGGGTTTATTCCTCTCTCATTTAAGGAAAACAATCAAACTGACGTTCATAACAAAATCAAATAAAACATACAAATCTACGATGTTTTTCTCAAAGGTTATTGAAATCATATGTACATTATATGTGATGCATAGGATTATGATCAATACATTATTTGCACGTCAACATGGTGAATAATTTCAAGATAATGATGATGATTATGATAATGATCATGGTGATCATTATGATCATAATCATCATGATGATTTGCACTGATCGATAATTCAGAATTTAATTATTAATCAACAACTGCGAGTCGTGGTTCATTGATTCCTACAATAATTAACTGGGCACCTGTTATCCAGACTCATAATTGTCAATTATTATTTCAGGTCGAATATGATTCGCACCTTCACACAGCATTAGCTGCACATAGTGAATGGTTTAGCAAGTCTTCATTATTTCGAAATTATATTCGGCTTAATAATTAAATTCCAATAATGTGTGCGAATGAGTAAGTGGGAAATTAGAGCAAGTTGATATAATATATGAATATCTTACCAGTGCGATATATTGTTCAGCTACCAATAAGCGGTTAAGTGAAGAAGTGTGTTTATTTTATGTTGTTTTGCTACTACCCGATGAGTCAGAGATTGCTCTAACAACCGGCCAATTAGACGTTACCCTATCGAACACTCGGTAGCGCGTGGCTTTATCACACGGTCAGTTAGGAGTTATTCTATAACATAGTAAGTTATACGATGCTCTATCACATGCTCAGTTGTAGACACAGACAGTTCTACGTTGTTTTATCACACGGTCAGTTTTATATTTCTTTATTACACTATTTATTTTTAACATAGTTCACCCTAAACAAGACAACTTACCACTATAGACGTAAGGGGTTTCTGAGAATTAAGCTTAAAGTCTTGTGGCTCATTGTAAATTTGGAGTTGTGCAGCGAGATACATTAGTTTTAAATTTCTGCATGTCGGTACAGTGGAGGAAACAGGGGGAAGAGAGGAAGTTCTAAAGGCCGGCAGGTCGAGGAAATAAGATATTGTAGTAGAACGCTGTCCGGAATCTGGTGAGCTCTACAGTGAATTGATGTGATTTCTTTAATTGTCGGGTTGATCAAGTGCATCTACGTTGAAAGGGAGCTAATGTAGAATGTTCATCAAGGCACATTTCATTGAAGTACTTGTAGAACAAGCACAAAAAGGCAACATAGTGGCGATGGGACATAGACTGGAGCTGTATGGATAATGGGGGGCATCTATAACACGGTCAGTTTCACATTTCATTATCTTTGAGTCTGTTCGACGTTGTTTTAACATATTGCCAATCTACGTTGGTCTATAAGACGCGAAGTTCTGCGTTGCCCTATCATACGATCAGTTCCACATTTTCCGATCACCCCGTTAGTTAAACGTTGTTCCATAACATGGTCAGTTCTGCATCTTTTAATCAAAGGATTATTTCTACTTTGTCTTATCAAAAGGGTCATTTTCAAATGTGTCTACCACACACAAAAACAGTTCTACGTACGCTATTATATAACCAATTTTACGTTTCTCTATTACGCGGCCAGTTTCATGTGATTCTATAACACGGACGGTTCTACACATCCTATTCACAAGGCTAGATGTAGGTTTCTCTGGCACGGTAAGTTCCACATTTTCCTCTATCATGACCAGTTAGACGTGGCTCTATTACACGTTAAGTTCAACATTTCCCATCAGACGGTACCCTCAACTCTTCTATGTACAAATGTGTTCTTGCAATCATAGATCTGTCAATTCGTGTAACACACCATGAAATAACGTTGTGTACAAGCACATGCCAAATGGGGAACCTATTCTCTGACAAACGTGTTAACTATCTAAATAATCGGTTTGGAATATTCACTGCTGTACGTAAACAATCTACAATCATTGTTTCAGATGTATCCACGTATCACTATAATAGTCTAATGTGCAAAGATCACGCTTGAAGTTCAAAATAGCATATTCGCCGATATGTGTATATGGATAACACTCTCACGCCTAAGTAAGGACATGTTTAGATGCCTCTACGCATAGGAGGCTTTGTCCTGCTTAAAACGGCATTTTAATTGCCAAACGTCTAAATGCAAAGCACATATTTTTAAAATATCTGCTCTAGTTTTCTTATACATGTAGTCAGCGAACTCCTGCTTAAATTTGATTGAATCATTGATAAATTACACAAATTTCGACCGGATGTTGGTGGTTACAAACACCCTTTTAATGGCGGATTATCTACACTAAATTTTCTATGCTACAAGTTTGAGAAATGTGAACTGTAAAATTTGATAATAAATAAAATTTAATAGGATTTTAGAAGTTTTAATCTTATACAGTTCACGTACACAATAATCAGAACATTGAAGAAAACATACCGTTCCAAATGACCGCACGGTCATTTCCAGGTGTCCCTATATAACGACCAGTTTAACGTGACAATATCATACGTTCAGTTCCTGATATCCGTATCACACGCCCAGTTATCTGTTTCTCTTTCACACGATCAATTCGAACTTGCTCTATAATTTCACTAATTTGACATTGTTCTATACACGGAATATCTTACATGGTTATATCACACGGTCACTTCCCTATTTCTCTAACACACAAACAGATGTACAGTGCTATATCACACGGTTTATCATATATTATTCTATCACCCATTTTATAATCACACGGCCAGTCTTACGTGGCACTATCACATGGTTCATTCAGCATTTCCCTATCACACGGCCAGATGTTCGTTTCCCTATCACACGGTCAGTTCTATGTGGCTGTATCGCATGGTCAGTTATGTGTTTCTCTTTTAAAATGTATGTTATACGTTGATCTATAACAAACTCAGTTCCATATTACAGTTCATAGGTTTGGTTCGACGATATTTGTCATAGGGTCAGTTCTATGTTGCTCTGTCACATGCTCGTCCACATTGGTCAATAGTACGGTCGATTCAAGGCTGCACTATCATACAGGGATCGAACCGGGGTCGTCCAGCCCAAAGACAAACACAGGCCTTCCATATATTTGATACTGAGTTATGCTTATATATCTCTTCAAGAACTTCTGGTGATCCTGCTTTTTCATTAGGTGGTCTATATACCCAGGAAACGCCATCTCAGCACTACATAATTCAGACGCCTACTAAGTGGCTCATTACCTATAATAGTTTGAGCTTTCCAATTCAGTGGATGGTAAAATATTGTAACAGGATTTGTGCTGTTATACTATCACTTTTTAGACCAGAAATATCAATGTAGAATAGATGCATGACATATTGAAAAGCAAGATCACAACAGTTGCTCTACCCGGATTTCTTTTATACAGTCAATTCACTATTTCCGATCACACGCCCCTAATAATTCATCAACTGGATGTGTAATAAAACTACGTTGAAATGAGAGATTCAATTCTTACATCACACGTTGAACTCTATTTGCCATGCGTTCGGTTCTTTGCAATAGGGTTAGTTGTATGTTACTTGATTATACGTATCTCAATCACACATTCAATTTGTTGTTGTTCTATCAGAGATTAAATGCTTACAACACACTTTAACCGCTTTCTATCAACCTTGCTATTAAACGTGCTCATGTATTTTTCTTGTGTTTCCATTCTCACACAAGATAAAGACCAAGATAACACAAGTACTGCAGCAATAAATCATATGTTATGCAAATAATTAATATATCTCAGTTGTAACAATTTTAAAATCATCGTGATGCAATCTATACACAATTGCCGTGTATTCTTTCTATCAGCTATTTGGTCTCAACGTGTGTAAATAACTCGGTTGAAGTTGAAAACATATGATTGATAAATATTTCCCAGAATATTGATAACATTATTTGCGTTTGGAGTAATCGTAGGTGTTTTAAAATAAGAACAGTTTCAAAAGAATAAATGTTTTTTTTTAATTTATGTTCATTCCAAATAAATAACGCTGCTATTCAAACCTAAACAGCTATCATGATAGGAGCAATATTTATAAAAGGTCACGTGGGTTGGGAGTTTGGCAACATGATATTTTTACATTACATTAAAATGTCTGCATCTTGATACGATCACTGGAAACAGGGAGTAGGGAAGGACGTCCAAAGACAATCGATTCGATCAAAGATCTCTTAGAGTTTAAAACTCCGACATCTAGGAACATATACAGTGAGAGGGACTATTCTCGTTTAAGGGATACAAGTACAGTACCTTCATCGGAACACATTCCTTGGATGGTATTGTTAAAAAGGCACATGGGTGTAATAGTGCGGCGATGCGATATTGGAAGATACTGCGGTACCTATTTTGTGCTCACCGTCCAAGTGAAAGAGAAAGAGACATAGAAGCAAATTGTTGGTGCCCCTGCCCAGATATAACACTTTTGTTGCATGTTTACATCTTGGCGTTATAGATAGATTATTTAGATCTCAATCTTCCGCTATTGAATATAACATCGATGGTATAGGATAACTTTGAAAATACCAGATGTTACATCGTTAATAAAATGACTTATCCAAACATATTCGGTACAAATAAACTTTAGTCTATATCTGACTTGTCCACACAGTTTCATCTATGAATGATCAACAGTTTATATTTTTAAATGCATTATCCAGTATATATTTTATCGCCGTGCTATACTACGAGGTGTTGTACTAAATGAGCTCACACTCACTATAACTTATTCTACCTCCTCAGATTTTTATATCTAACCGGGTAATCAACAGACTCTTCTTGCCTGCAGAATTTATAACTTGGAAATCTTTATATCGGAATTGGGTCACAATACGGGATTTCGAAATGAATCCTGTATTTATTCCACGGCGAAAGATTATTCTCAGTAAGTAATCCATAACCCAGTGTTTATATTGATGGTATTCTTATTTTGCATCGCCTATAACAAGTACTGAACCTTCAACCACTAGACGAAAGTAAAAAAAAACATAGAAATGCCTCAATTTGGGATTATTTATCTTTAGATCTTCATTATATTAAATAGAGTTGATCTATATACAAAAATATTAAGATCTCAAGGTATATAAACCTTACTTGATTCGGTATTAAATGACTCTAAAAAGGTTGATATGCCATAAAACAAAACAAACGAACGAAGAGACATACGCACATGTCTACCGAAAGCGTAGCAGTTGTAAGTAAGTAATGTAAGTACTGTAAGTACTGAGCAACCCCAACAAGAATGCCACTTTCAAGTGATTGTTAATCGACGCATTAAACCGTTATGCTACTGATTAATATGAATAATTCTGGTATTGATTTTAGGAATTCAAATCTAATATTTTCCAGATGTATTGTATATAGTTATAACTATAAATATTTCCACCTTTTAAAAAAACATGAACTTAAGGAAGGTCAAAAGTTACATCGGCTCAATCATTGAGAAAATAGCAACCAACATGAAAATAGTAGCCTGTTCTTTTTAGTTCCTCTCACCTTTCAATCTATAACCATGTTTTCTTTTTAGTGTGTATTTGGCTAAGATCAAAGTGTAGTATCTGTTTCGATGGATACTGCACCCATTACTGGTGTTGTCTTGGCCTTCGGGTCTTGATTTACGCCAGTCAATGGGTGTGTCCTGTGCAGTTTTGGGAGGTCCACCTTCCCAAGCTTTGCCTCCCCTCTTTGGGGAGGAGTAAGTTTATTGCTTACTGCCATAGGCGCCCCTACCGGGGAATGCCAACGGGACTGCCCAGGCAATTTTTAAACCCCACTTTCCCGACCCGACCTTGGGTCACATCTTACTTGTGGGAGTAAGATAAAAACTGGCCTTGTGCCTAACTTCTGGGGAGGAGTAAATCAAAACTTATATTTACTGCAAACAAAGCACATTGCCAATGTAGTATAAGGGGTTACTGTTAATTATATACCAAACACATGAGTTGCAGGTTGTGCAGCGAGGTGTATGCATGAATTATATTTAAATGTCTGCATGTTTGCACAGTCGGGGAAACAAGGAGCAGAGAAGAGAATCCAAATCCTACAAGATTTTTCTATACACCAATTGTATTTGTGTCTACTTCGTGTTCTTTTAAAATCTCACTTGATCAATTAAGTAACATATTGTTGCATAGCCCTCTCCAACTTATATATTTTTACATACCTTAGATTACTCCCTCGTCGTGTAGAGGGTCGTGTCGTCTAGTGGATGAATTCTTTCTTTCTTTTCGTGAACCATGCCGTCCGTTGTGTGCAACAAAAACTCCACGATCGACTTACCAAACACAATCCTTTTACTTTCAATTATTTTTATTACAAGTGTTCGTCATTTAATCAGCTGGAAGTCATTCACCACGTCGGGAGAGAGAGAGAGAGAGAGAGAGAGAGAGAGAGAGAGAGCAACTCACTACTTTATCGTAGTTACTTAACAATTATTTTCTAAACCATTAATAGAGGGGGGAAGGATATCTCTCGCTTGTATTTTCTAAGGGAAATATTTTCCTTAAATTAAATTGCTGACTACATCAAAATCATGTATGATAGACTAACGAAAATCGCTTCTCACGAAGAACGAGTGACGTCACATATCCCTCTGTTTCCCACGCAAGGGCCCCTGACGTCACATACCCTCTCGCAGGTGCATACTGACCCCTGACCTTGGATGTTGTCACACGATGACCATGTCACGTCTGTTAGCTCTGACTGTGAGAACAGGCCCTATTCTGCACTCGACTGCACCCGCGCTAATTCGCGCAAGTCAAACCAATGATTTCCAACAGATACGTCCATTCCCATTGGGTCATTATCCAACAATATATGAATAGTTGAGCGCAGTTGCGGCTCATTGTTGGAATAAGCAGCTACGCGTGTATATTAACATGTTCTTCTACCAGAAAATTATAACACTTCTGTTCCTGTTCAGCAATCGACTCGCTTCCAAATTATTTTCAAATAAGCCATGTCGAAAGGAGAATAATAGATTACATTTCGAGGAAGCCATCTATTCATATATGAATAATTCATAATTAACGCATGGGTTATAGTCAACATAACACCTCAAGTCATTACATAGGATGTATCGTCAAAATATGAATGTAGGTTTAACAGAAATCGATTGAAGCCTGACAAAAGCTTTACTTTCTGTAATTCTTCGGAATTTAGATAACTGGCATAGTCGCTGCTCTATTATTATAATATAGCTGATTAAATCAATTTTTGTTCTGTTTCAAAAATGTCCCCGGCATATTTTAATTGAACAGAATCTCTCTCTTTCTCTTCCCCTCTTTCTCTCTATGTATGTTTTTCTCTCTCTGTCTTTCTCTCTGTCTTTCTCTCTGTCTGTCTGTCTGTCTGTCTCTCTCTCTCTCTCTCTCTCTCTCTCTCTCTATATATATATATATATATATATATATATATATATATATATATATATATGAGATCGAAATGTTGCTATAGCTTTGAAACGCCGTTGAAATGATAACTTTGAAAAATTAGATTCAAAAATGTTCCCGGTATATTTTAATTAAACAGAATCTTTCTCTCTTTCTCTTCCCCTCTCTCTCTCTCTCTCTCTATGTATGTCTTTCTCTCTCTGTCTTTCTCTCTCTCTTTCTCTCTCTCTCTCTCTATATATATATATATGTATATATATATGTATACATATACATATATATACATGTATATATATATGGATATATACATATATACATATATATGCACACATATATATATATATACACATATATATATATGAGATCGAAATGTTGCTATAGCTTTGAAACGCCTTTGAAATGATAACTTTGAAAAATTAGATTCAGCCAGGATTACACGAGGTGTTGTCACTTAAATACAATATTTATTAAATCATTAAAAAAAGCTTTAAAAAAATTTCATTTTTTTAACAAATCTCGCGTCATGTTGGCTTATTTTTAAAATGTCAAAGTTTATGTATATATATATATATATAATGTTAAATGAAAAAGGAAAGACAAAACCTATGTGATTTATGTAATCTATCAACGTTTCCTCCTTATTGAAAGACTTCCTCAGAATGAAGAAAGCAATGTAGAAAAATCATACAGAATATTAATGTTGATATGTCAGAAAGTTTCCAGACTTCGGCATTGCTATTTGCATGAACAAGCAGAGAACGAAATACATGATCTTAATAGTAGTGTTATCAGCCATGGTCAGTCTTTTTCAAAGGACGCGAGATAAATACATGGGTTTATATATGTTTTTTTTTGTTTGCGTAGTGTAACCTATACAAAGACAGGTGATATAATTAATATTAAATCTATAACTATTTTGATGTAAAATTTACCAGAGAATACAGTGGATGTGTTTCGCAAATTCTTAAGTGACCCCCTTAAGGAGGCTAACAGAGCATAGCCCATTAAAAACATTGATTATGTCTTTTTTATTAAATTTAATTTGTGGATCAATTTATTATTGTTATTTCTAAGCTTTTTAATTGAATAAAAGCTTGTGTATAATAATATGCTATTTTATTGTGTGTATTGTTTTATTTAGTAAGTTGTAATGTTGTGCCACTGGTGAGACAGACAGTCAGTCAACCAGACAGACAGACAGGCAGACAGACAGACAGAGAACCTCTTCGTTATATTTACTGCTGTAATACATTGCTTTTCATGTGTAGTTATAAGAGTTCGCTTTCTTGTGTAAATATGAAAATATAAGACCTCGAGACCTTTTTTTCCGACCTATGACATTTTCTAGATTTGTAGGAAATGCCGGCCTAATAACTTCTTATTGTGATCTACTCTATCCCGTCACGTTATGGTATTTTTTGACTCCATAAATATAGTCGTCGTTACCAAACAGCGATAAGAGAAGCGATGTTTGATAGAACACTGGCGATGTTGGTTGCCAGAAAAAGAATTATGTGGATTAAATGTCAACATCATATTCTAAGGGAAAATCTTTGACTTAAAAACGTACCTAATGACCAACGCTTAGTATTTATTTTGCTATTCACTAGATTAGACAGTTTTGAATTATTGAATGTGTTCGATTAATTCTTTCTGCCCCTAAATGTAAAATATAAATGCCTAAAGAGAAGTTAAGAAAGTAGAATTACAAGAACATTACCTGAAATATTTTCGGTAGACTTGTGAAATGTAAGATGTCTGCCAAGTTTTAATTAAAACCAAATATTCAACTGGCTTATAAAAAGGAAGAAATGTTCCATTCACATAATTAAATCAGATTGATGAAAACTAAATAAAGTCAGTAAGTAGACCTTGCGGGTTTTACTTATGATATACGTCATTATGAAAAGTAAAAAGATCCGTACTTGTGCTGATGGCTTAACAGATTTGAGTTAATAATTAAAGGAATATCTTTATCTGTTGTTAATTCCAGATAAAATATTCGGAATGATCAGTCGTGGAAAACTGTTTTTTTTTCTTCAAATATTGGTTTCAGCGATGCTTACCTTTAAATACCTGTAGACGTGAATTGCAAAAAGCCGTTTTGTATAAATACCCAGAGGGGTTGTATAAATTTGACAACGACTTTTTGGAGGCAAGATCGCACCAGCAATTTTCTAAATAACTCTTTCACACCATACTTATTTGAAGAGAATTTTTGACAGCATACATACGTGACATCCTGAGAAACAGTACATTACATGTACACAAAATGTTGAGAAAATCTCAAACTTTCGATGTAGATTCAAAGAGGAAATACGTAATTACTTTATGCCAGGGATTAAATATATCAGTCAAACAAGATAAGAAGATGATAAGCGACAGGGTCCGGAGCACTCTAGCTCTATCAAAAATATACCTGCGCCTTGAAACGTAACATGTATTTCTTAGTCTGACAAATTATTCTTGTTAAGTTTGTGCAAAACATGTAAAGTTTGTGAGCCCTTCTACATGAGCGATTCAAAAAACAATTTCCTCTGGTGACTGAATGACAAAACATTTGAAAATTGAATAACATATTCAGAGTTATCCCTAACGCAATATTATGCAGATGTATAAATCATTGTAGCATCGTTCCTTGCATGTTACACTAAATGGACACCGGTCCATTGAAGCTAATCGTTTACACGTCTCAAACGGTACTTCCTGATAAGATAAGGAAACATTCTCTTTAATTACTATTTTAAATTGAAGATTTACAAGAACAACTTCCATGCCGACAGATTGTAGTTTCTAAACAACTTGGTGACACACCGAGTCTCTCCCTGAAAACTGAGGTAGATTTAAAACATAAACTATGTAACACTATAAATATTCCTTCTGTAAAACTCGAAGAGATAAAACAAACTACGTTAATTCACGACTTACTATAAAAAACGTAAAAAATATAATTTAAAAACAAAACGACAAATATATGCGTGACGAATTTGTAATTGATGGCGATTGAGTAAAAAAATCAAAAGGTTCAGTCTAGAGAGAGTATGGACACCCGGGTAAGGAGCTGGCTGCGCGTGTAATTGCGAAGCAAGGGTTGCGCAATCCGCAGAAGCACCTCGCCTGAGTCGGTACTGCTTTATTCCAATAGCAAGCAGTTCAAGACGACTAAGAACAATGCCGAGATAAGCAGAGAGCACATAGAGCACGTGGTATTCCCAAATGGTCACCCATTTAGTACTGACCAGGCTCGACGTCACCTAACTTCGGTGATCTAACCTGAACCAGTATGTTAACGTAGTTGTGTCGTATATAGGCGATTGAGTAGTGGTAAGTTATACATAGAGCATGACTGAAGAGAACACCAACAGTCTTTAATACCGGGCATGCTGGAATGTCGACAATTAAAAGTCTCATGAGAAAATACATTTTTTAGACGAATGTATCCAGCAACGGTATGTAAATAGTATGCTTTGGAAGCAAATGCTCACAGGAAATTGCCGCCCGTGACCCAAAACTGACCGAATGTATGTTGCATTAAAATTTAAAAGTGTAGGGGTCATATGAGTCAAAGACTGACACTCTGACGAAATTTATACATTTCGCGTGACTTCCGGTAAAAACATGTCATGCCTTTAGTGTGCAAAACATAGACGTGAGAAGACGTGCTATGCGATCTACCCAAGTGTGTTGGGCGATCGACGTAGTGAAACCCCTCTCTCTCTCTCTCTCTCTCTCTCTTTCCCCCTTTCTCTCATGCATGCAAGTTTATGTTCTACACTTTTCGAATAAACCTCTCTTATAAAAGTGTCGGCGTGTTGATGGATCCATATTAATTCGAGCGAGAATTCACCACTGAAGAAGATTGTTGAATGCCAGCCTCAGTCAGAGAGGGATGCTCTAGTTGAACGTGGAAAACGGGAGATCTGTATTTGAACGTCCGCGTATTTTATTTCATTGTGACCTGTGAGACATTAGACCACTTCTTGAGAGGTAAGGTCATGTAACATCAGATTGTGGTAAACAGTCTCTCTAAATGGCCAATCTTCAAGAAGTAAAAAGAATACCAGTCGATGCAACCCATTCGGTTTTACATGAATAATTCAGCAAATTTAAGGGCGTTTACTGCATTGTGTCAGAAATAGAACGCAAGTCACGTCCAGTAAATTCAGAGAATCTTGTCAAATATATTTCGTGAAGCATACAACGATCATGCCGTACCATGCAAGAAGCATTTCGTTAATACATCTGACAGTTCTCTTTAAAAAGCAAGAAGTACTCCTAAGGACATGGAATAAGTTTAGCTGGTCTATAGAGTATTGGTTTACTCCTCTCCAGGAGTTAAGCACAAGGCCAGTTTTTATCTTACTCCCACAAGTAAGATGTAACCCAAGGTCGGGTCGGGAGAGTGGGGTTCAAAAATTGCCTGGGCAGCCCCATCGGCATTCCCCGGTAGGGGCGCCTCAGACAGTAAGCAATAAACTTACTCCTCCCCAAAGAGAGGGGGCGAAGCCTGGGAAGATTGACCTCCTAGAACTGCACAGGACAGACCCATAGACCGGCATAAACTAAGCCCCGAAGGCCAAGACAATACCAGTCTATGGGGTGCAGTATCCAGATGTTTGTCTCGCATGTTTCAAATACTATCCACAATCAGACCATATATGGGCTACTGTTGCCATATTGGAGCTGGTGAATTACTCTCCTATTTGAGGGTTGTTGATGAATTGCAGAAACGTATCTGTGATTTAATTGGGCTTACCATTTCTTTTTCTCTACAGCCCCACTTTCACAAACGTAATGTTACTTATCTCAGTCTTTTCTATAAATACCATTTTTACATGTGTTCTTCAGAATTATGTTATCTATTCCCCGCTAATTTTGTTTAGCTCGTTTGACTCGTTGGTTTAGTGGCCTCTATCAATTCGCTATTTTTATTCCTCATTGTAATACAGCTTCCTATTGCAGTAGCTTTAATCTGGAGCAATTTCCATAAAAAAAAGTATAGATGGTTAACTGATTGAAAATATGATATGCATGATCAAGTGACCAATGTTTATCCATAAACGACAACTGGATCAAATAAAGAAAACGGTATGCAGATGCCGTCGACCAAATTATCCCAGACGAATGCTAGTTGTATTTTACACAATTTGATTGGTCGAATGCATGTTGTATTTTACACAATTTGATTGGTCGAATGCATGTTGTATTTTACACAATTGGATTGGTCGAATGCATGTTGTATTTTACACAATTTGATTCGGCGAATGCATGTTGTATCTTACACAATTTGATTAGTCGCTGGCTATCTCTGCTTCATTTTTGCGTAGCCAGCACCTTTCCTCGCACAAAATTTCTCTCGTCAGATATCTGTAATTTTCTGATAGCTCTAATCTTCAAGCTGACTCCGTTACCCATCATCTCATCACACATGTGAGTTCCAACCGAAATGACGTGTTAAACACCTAGAATGTATTTTTTTTACACTAAAATCGATTTTGATGATCTCATATGAACAAACTTGTGTTTCTCCTGTTGTAGTTTCCCAAATGCCTACTCGCGCTTTAATCACCCAAAGTCCTTCTTAAGATCCCAACGTGTTGCCATATAAATAAACAGAAAAGCTCGAATATGTACTTAGTCATAATGAAGTGTATATATATATATATATATGCCATTCACATCTAGATTCTGCGTCTAATACACTCGAAACAGACCTGAAGTCCTTGCAATGTGCCATGTTGTTGTTAAGTACGTTTATAGTAACGAGAAGTGCGGGTTATATATTTTTTCGGGTGTCTGTAATTTGGTTATGAAGTTTGTGGTGTATTTCAAATAGCCTGGAATAGTCGGTAGTACGTCTTCGAATCTACGTAACTTTAAATTGATTGTATCCGTGTGCTAATACCCAACATGATCGGTCTACCTGAAAGTAAATTTACCAGAAACTGAGTTAAGTGTTATATGTAGGGTGTTGTTAAGGTGTAGCCCAGCTAGTCCGGTCAGGCATGAAGTGGGTAAGTTTGTAAAAACATCATACTTTAGACTTTGGTGGAGTTAGACTTTCGGTGCATATACTTTTATCGTGACAGAGTGGGTTATTGAGTACATTGAGTTCCGATAGATATAGTTGGCTGGGGAAACAAGAGAGTTATTTGTAAAATCAGTGGTGTTAAGTAGTGATTCCACTCTGGCTGTGTAATCATCGGGTAACGGGACTGAAGAAACCAGGAAGTCGAAATAAATTTTAAATGCTGACAGTTACAATGTGTATGTGATTTTTTTTTACATTCTTTTCTTGATCTGTTCTTACATTGAGCTCTCTAACTCGGATTTCTTACTAACATTATTAACTTTAACACTAAATATGTATATATATATATATATATATATATATATATATATATATATATATATATATATATATATATATGTTGCGATTGTGTTTATTTACACAATATATTTTCATTTAGAAGACATTATTAGATAAAACGGAGTGTGTTTTCATTTATTTTCAATTTTCAGAATAATCCATGTAGTATTGCGGTCAACTTGGTGTTTGTAAGTTCCGTTGGTTTCTAGTTCAATTTCCTCTCCACTTTCCCGAGTACTTTCGATTGATTCGTCAAATCATCTTTAGGCGGTGTTAGTCTTTCTGTATTTACAACTATGTAGTTACTTTCATTTTCTTTCGGCTAGTAATATACGCCTTTTAAATTAGCGTTTGTAATATTGGCATGTTACATGCGAATATATATATATATATATATATATATGAGAGAGAGAGAGAGATAGAGAGAGAGAGAAAGAGAGAGTGTCAGGTTGTATATGAAAAGAAATCAAATAAAGTACTCGATCATATAAGAGAGATAATATAATGTATTTAGATACTGTATATTACATATTTCAGCAATGTACCGCGGTTTCATCCAAAAGGGCAGATTTAGACATCTTTAGTAAAACTCCGTGCCCAGTAGAATCATCGGCAAGCTGAAGATTCCACTGGGCACGGAGATTTACTAAAGATGTCTAAATCTGCCCTTTTGGATGAAACCGCGGTACATTGCTGAACTATGTAATATACAGTATCTAAATACATTATATATATATATATATATATATATATATATAGATTTAGATTTTTCACTTATAAAATAGATCATTCAGTGAAGACCGGGGTTGTTCCAATAAAAAACAAGCTCGATGATACTCGATTACAGAGTACAGAGCATTTATATGTGATTTTATGAAGGCTTACCAAAGCATTCCTTTCAAGACACCAATGATCACCATTAAAGATATTTTTTCTTACAAATACTATTTATTCAAATTAAATGTTTTTTCCTACACGTGTTTCACTACCAAGCAGTTACTTGCTTGGCAGATCATCAGGGAAATTAAATGTCTGGAAATATACGAAAATAACATCATCATATTTGTACTGCTAACATATTGAAATATATACACAAGCATTATGCAAATGTATACATGATACGAAATTGCATTTATCATTGATAGATATATGTATGATAAATACATACATATATGATATAGTTAAAAATGTATGTATGATTGGTAGATAAGAGAGAGTGATAGATGTTTATTTGAAAGATAGCTACTTTTTTCTATAATGTGTGCCTATATTTGCCTATATATTTCGATGTATATGGTTTTACTATTCGACTAACTTACCCATAATTAGACATTATGGAACTTATTTCTTTCGCTAAAAAGTTACGTAATGTGCATTGCACTCAGGTTGGAGTTAGGTTTAGGGTTAGGGCTTAAGGTTCGGGTGTAGGGTTTAGGGTTAGTGTTAGGGTTAGGGTAGAGGTTGATTTAGTTATATGCAAACAGGAAAAAGATAAGGTGTGAGAGCATCATAAGAATTAAGATACCCTCGAGTTTTCTGAAGTTTTAACAATAGATATTGCAAAACAATTAATGGATGTTCTCAAAATATATAAATTGTTTCACCAGGGACTCATATAGGGATACCATCCATTTTGAAAATTCAAATATTAAAGATATGCATGCAATTATTATCGGAAGCTATACGACACTAATTATGAAAGATTATCCCTAGTTTAATTTTTTTCTTAACATCTCTAAAACTTACAACTTTAATCGTAAACATTTTTAAGAATAAAAATCGTGGAATTAATTTTCATCAAAAGTGGTGATGATTAGGGTTAGGGTTAGACTTCTAGACATAAGGTTTTGTAGATGGTCCAAACTGTTCTGTGCGATGCATTTATTTTGCCCGTCCTGGGACAAGTAGTTTACTCGATATATATATATATATATATATATATATATATATATATATATATATATATATATATATCTGTATATATATATATATACACATATATATATATATATAAATATATTTATATATATATATATATATATATTTATATATATATATATATTCTGTGTATTTAGGCAGCATTTTTTCATTAATACAAATGTTAAAAACAACAGAACTCTTCTGTTTTGTTAGTCCTTTTTTATTTTTACAATTCGTCGAATGATTTTTTTATGTTGACATCGAATGAATTAATAAATAAACCGTATGTTACACGAAAGTTTCGACTCCTTCTTGACTAACAGAACAGAAGAGTTATGTTATTTTTAACAACACATGTATTACTATACATATATATATAGGTATATATATATATTTATATATACATACATATATATATATATATATATATATATATATATATATATATAGTTTGTTTATAAATATATATGAATGATGGGATGATATATATACATGATTCACATGGCTGACGGAACAAGATCAAGTTTATACTGTAGATTTAATAAAGGCTTCTATTTGGAATTCTGTAAGGATTCCCACGTTCGACATAAAAGTCCCAGAGTTTGACAAGTTGTGCCCAAAGAAAATTGGACATTATAAATATATAATTACCATAATAGCAATACATTTGTTTATCTGTCACTCAATCTGTCACACTCAGTGTGTTCCTACATACATTACTATTTTAATGTGCAAGAAATATATTTTCGTCTCTAACAGTTTGAAATAAATTTACATCGTTTTACGCACAAAATTTAGGAAAGTACTGTAACATTTTCCATATTACCCCCTCTTGACATGGCCTCCAGCGATTAAAGTATTTCCTTACAATTATATTTTATACAGTTTTTTAACGTCCTAAATTAGAGTTTCCCTTAGGGAAATACGTATTTAAATTGTACATAAAACACAAATACTATATCCGAACCCACTCCCACAAATGTGTGTTATTTTAATTTTATGGTTGCTTATTTAAATTAATATCGTGGGGTATATCGTCGCTCTGCAGAACCGTAAGCAGCGAAAAATTAAACATTGGATCATGAGATTTATTTAGTTAATCTGCTTGCCTTAGCAACATTGGGACACGGTCAGCTAGTTATACATTTTTATATCAATGTTGTTATTTTTTTATTTGTATATTCCAATTGCATATATGTTCTATATTACATTCATCATGTTGAACAAAATTATATAACCACATATGGCAGATCCTCTATAACATGAAGAGAGAACACACAATGGTGCACATAATTAAAATCATAATTATCTTCTGACGATCGGATAATAGCGTGAAACTGCAGTGTAAATGTTAAAGCTCCGTGCATTTAATTACAATATGTCCAGTTTGTTGAACAGCTATACAGTAGACTATTAATATAGAGCGGGAAATCAGTGACACAGACAGAGCCATGATTGTATTTATAAAATGTTTTAATTTCTTTACCATAGTAAGATTTCCTAATATTGTAGTATTTTATCTTCTTTATTTTTCGCCTTACATGATCTGATATCAAATTATCATAGCGACGTTTGATAGAAGAGACCCCCGACTGTTTATTTGAAAACATTTATTATCGAACTTTGAATGATAATCAGTAGTTACTTATGTGAATGTAATTATCCCCTACAAAAATATGAGTCTGACTTTGACACAATAGTTTTGTTAGCCTCAAGCGTCGTTAAATTAATTAAAACTTGTGCAGAACTTTGTATATCAAATAATTATAAAAAATATCGAAAAATGAAAGTATAAAAATATAAACTTAATGAAAAGTTTGTTTTCTCTGTGATACTTGAAATATTGTATTATTCACAGACGATGGTAGTAATACAGAGTTCAGATATAGATATAAATACAAATCTATATCTATATAACGTTTGACATGACTATATGTTTATATATATTTCTTGTCCAGGATTCACACCAAAACTAATTAACCGATCATTATGAATTGTGTAAGCTACTGCTAGGTTTAAGAAGACAACATCTGTATATGTAGTTTAATTTATTTTTACGCAAGGAGAGTATTGATTTACTCCTCTCCAGGAGTTAGGCACAAGGCCAGTTTTTATCTTATTCCCACAAGTAAGATGTGACCCAAGGTCGAGTCGGGAAAGTGGGGTTTAAAAATTGCCTGGGCAGCCCCGTCGGCATTTCACCGGTAGGGGCGCCTCAGGCAGTAAGCAATAAACTTACCTCTCCCCAAAGAGGGGGGAGCGAAGCCTGGGAGGGTAGACCTCTTAGAACTGCACAGGACAGACCCATAGACCGGCGTAAATTAAGCCTCGAAGGCCAAGACAATACCAGTCTATGGAGTGCATTATCGGAACAGATACTACACTTTGATCTTAGCCAAAAGGAAGGAGAGTAAACATTTAGATAACTCTGAGTTTTGTTAAATCTTTAGAAGCGGTATCAGACATCAATTAATAAATATTCTTCGGAATACCTTAGAGGATAATAAAAACCATATAATCACAACCTTTCATTTGAAGATTCAAATATATCAGATTTGCCTTGAATTTGATGTGTCGTCAATAAACCCTGGTTAACCAATATTCCTTGGATTTTAATGTATTTTAATACCTAAAGCTTAAGGCGTCATTTTAGATCTTTTCCAACTTTAGTAATGATGTAATATATTTTCATCAAAGTTGCAATAATTATTCTAGATATAAGGTTTAGTATTATACTATCTTGAGTTGAATCTTCTTAATGAGACATGAAACTGACGCTAATTGTCATATTAAGGGAAATAATTTTATCCGCCCTGAGACGGGTATTCTTCCAGTTATATATACGAAAATCAAAGACATGTATGACTATTTGTAATTGTGTGTATCTTTGGCGTTGCTCCTCGCTTGGATATTGTATGGGCAATGATAGCGTCTTTGAAATGTGTCAAGAACCACGCTAGGTGTTAAATTTTAATAAATGTTTAAAATAGAAAAGCAACCTGAATGTTGAATGAAATAAGAAGGCATGTTTGAACAGAATGAGTTTATATATGTACAAATTTACAAACGATTTAATGTGAGTAATTTTTTCTGTCCAAAAAGTTGAGATCACGTGTTGTATAATGTTCGTAGTAAAGACAAGAAGCGTTAAGGCTATATGCTTGTTTTCTGTCGGTGTGTGTATGCGTGGGATAGTGTTAGAGGATTTGTGAATCACTTCAGTAGGCATTATTGATATCCTACCTTTGCTTTTCATCATTTTAATTCAGTTTATCTAAAGAGATCAAAAGGCCCCCTCCTTGAGGCTAACACTTAATTTCCCTATGAGTAAAACCTATATCCGAGGGCTCTCTTAAGAATAGATGTTGTCCCTTTTAGGGTTGCTATCTGCACTTCCGTACAGTTTGGTCTTCCGTCACTTTTGTCACTAAACCAGTTGCCCCCACTACAACCGGTATGATGTTTGTTTCGTCGAGTGAGCATGTTATTTTTAAATCATTTTTGAGGACTTGGTTATTTTTCTCTTTCGGCTCTATTGAGGTCATAGTCGTTTGGGACTGTTGCATCAATAATGAGAGCAGTCCTTTCTGGTTTATCCAGATAAAAATGTCTGGTTTGATGGCCTTGAATGTCATGTATCTGCCCACCTGTATGTCTTTATTATAGAACACTGTCACGTTTACATTCGATGTTATGGGTGAGGGTTCATGTTCCCAGATGTTCAGTGATCTTTCAAGCTGCATTTCTCCGCAGATCTTCCAATGTAGGCATCTACATACATTGTTGTGGCGGGCTGTGTAATGATCATCTGCAAAAAGTATCTTGCATCCAGACATTAGATGGCTTGGACTTTCAATGGCTGAATGGCAGAAACTGCACTGGTCAGTTTTTTGTAAACCAGCCATTTTCTTGAATCCATTCGTAAGTAAGCCTTGGTCTTGTGCAGCTATTAGTATCCGTTCCTCATGAAACGGGAAGTTGCCCTCTTGAGTTATTGTAGTGAAGCCTTGTCGATATAGCTTTGGTTAAGTTCTACAATGAAATTTCCTGCTCTTTTATTATGTCGCCATCCTTCTTGTCTGGCCTTCAGCTCCTAGTTTGTGTACTTCTACCTCTTCTTGCGCGCAATCATGGTTCCTGGATTATTATAATCTTCGCCAGTGTTCTCCAGTGTGTTTCCACTGAAGTTATCAGCTAGTTTCCTTTTTGAGGTCTGCTGAGGAAGCTATTTGGTGTGATGCACCATTCCAATTGTTTTTTTATCAAATGAGCTATGTATATATTGCCCAACACTGCCCCTTGAGGTATATAATGCGTGGTTAATCTCAATGAGGAACAGACCACCTTCTATTCGCGGTAAGTACAGCCTGAGCATACATTGATGTCGGTAAATGACGTAATGGAGTGCCAGCATTTTTCAAATTTTTATGTCAAGTGTATTGATGAAGCCTTGTGGCCAATCGATGATGCCGAATCCGTAGGAAACGACAAGTATTGCCAGTTTGTTCATGGCAGTTATTTTATTTTTTGACGAGAGTTTTGATGTGAGAATTCTTTTCAGGCGCTTTATATATTCTCTCTCTACCTTCTCCCTCATCTTTCCGTGCTCAAGCGTTTCATTCCCATCTACGCCAAGGTTTATATAGACAGCATACTCTCCTAAGACTTCAATAGAGCCACTGTTAATATTAAGATGTTCTGATGCTGTCTTTTCCCCTTTTTTATTGTGCATTTAGCACATTTGTCGAATCCAAACTCCATCCAGATGTCTTCTGTGTAATCTTTTACAATTTCCATCAAAGAGACTAGTTGTTTCTCAGATTTTGCATAGAGTTTGAGATCGTCCATAAAGAGGAGATGATTTATTCTTTCATTTTCATCCCTCTTTCTGCCTCTGCTAAGGTTGTATCCAGCATTTAAGTAGCTTACTCGGTGGATCCATTGTGAGGCAAAAAAGAAGCGATGATAGGCTGTCTTCTTGGAATATTCCTCGCTGAATCTTAACGTTTGGAGTCTGAATTTTTCCTTCCATATAGTGAATCGTGATTGATATGCGTCATCTGGTCATTTGCATCTGAAGGAATGGCCCAATATCTTCGTGGACATTGTACAGGTCCAAATAGCGAAGTATCCAGGAGTAAGGTATACTATCAAAGGCTTTTTTGTAATTAATCCAGGCCATTGAGAGGTTCCTCTACCTCTTTTTTACAGTTCTATAGGATTGTTCTGTTTACAAGGAGTTGGTCTTTTGTGCCAAGACTTTTCCTGGTACATCCCTTCTGCTCACTTTCAAGGTAGTCGCCGGTAGCTAGATGTTCATATGTTACATCAGCAATACTCCCTGTTAGCAACTTGTATGTTGTTGTTAGGCAGCAGATAGGCCTGTATTTGTTAACCAAATGAGCATCCTCACTTTTAGGAATACAGTAAGTCATTCCAATGGTTCTATTGAACTCCTTAGCATAGTGATGATGAAGTGCTGTCAGTTTTTTAGCCAGAGATTTTGGACATTGTCAATTACTATACTGGGCTACTTTCCTACAAACAATTTCCAAGGTTGGCATATTTGGTTTCTCTTTAATGGTGTTGATTCATTTTTTCCCAGATCTTGTTTCGGGTCCCAATAAAGTGGCCTCCAGTAGTGTTCCACTTCTTCTTAGGTAGACGGAGAGCACACTTTTATTTCGTCTCCTATGAGGCTCCGATACACCACCCTGGGATTCGTCGCAAGGAGTTGATATACACTTTTAGACTCATATTTTGTTGGTTTTGGTTTTTTTATTTGTGCGGCTAAGGCTTTTATTTCAGCTTGATGTTCTGCTATCTTAGCTCTAAGCCGTGGTGGCTTTTTAAGGGCATACTTGGTTTTAAGTTTCTTCAACTTCTTTTTCTATTTTTCTCCTGGGTATTTACATGACAGAAAGGTAGATATCTGAGCGGTTTCTGCTCTCAAATTTTCAATCTTTTGTTGGAGTTTTCTCTTCCAGGCTGGCTAATAAGCTTTGATTTTCAAGTTTCCATTTTTTTCTTTCTTGGTGTTAGGGTAAAAGTTTTCATTGCATGACCATGCTACCCCATAAGTTGCATGGTTTATCTCACTTAATAACGTATTCGTTGGGACGATCCTTGTAAGGGCATCATAAACCTTTGTAGCAAGAGTCTTGAAAGCTTTAGTAGTGTTCATTTCTACAACCTCGTGCCACTTCTATCATGATTGGCAGCTTTTCCTCCAGTTTCATCTGGTCTGTATCCAGTATCTCCTGTTCAGGTGAGGCATTGTGTTGGCTCTTTTGCCCAGGGTTATGTTCTTCGTCTTCACGCGCGCCTGTAGGGAGACACCCTTGAAACGTTTAGTGTTGTGCTCTCTTTGAGAGGCATCTGCTTTGTCGGTGCGTGGCATTTCAGCCTTGGGCTCAATGCTTTTATGTCAGGTAGCTGGGTCAACGGAGATCCTGTTCTTCTTTTCTTTGATTGGGCCACACAAAACCTCGGCAGAGGGAGGGGATTACTGCTTGAACAAAGCTTGTCTTCAACCATCTCACCGATGTCTAGTTTCATCTTGAAAACTTCGTCCGCGGAGAAGGCATTGTTTTTCAAGAAATTGTACTGTTGACATGTGAGTTTTTCCTTCACAATGTCCTTCTCTCTTGGGCAATGGTGTCTGAAAATTTTTTGCCATTCTTGGCCTCTTTCGCACAGTTTTTGATGTTTTGTTTTGGCATATTCCATAGCCCATATAAGCACCCATGTTCCTCCCTGCTCCATAGGGTATTGGCAAATTCAGTACTGTTGGTCTTTGTGAAGTCAATACGCTTCACCAACAGCTTTTGCTTCAATTGTATCTTTCACATCATTTGAGTCACATCTAAAGAAGATTTTTGGTTGTAGTGTTTAATTTTGCTCCCCTCGGTAGGGCAGACGTCCTTATTTGAGCTTCGAATACATTATTTTTCTTTCTACCCCACTTCTCATACCTTGAATAGGCGAAACAGTAGAGAATGATGTTCTTCTCCTCAATTGACTACTTGACTTGATTATAGTATTTTTTCTGGTGGTCATTGTTTAGTTTTGCCGGATTCTAGGACCAGAATTGGGCTGGTCTGGTGGAGTGCCCAGTTTAGTGTTGTTGTTTGTTGTAACATCACTAGAAGAAGGTGCACCGTTATTTTCTTCATATGATCCAGTGAGTAGCCGTTCAGAGGAGATATTTTTATTTTGCGCACATCCTGCCAGGTTTTACACTATTGATTCATTTAACTTTTCATTTTAAGTTGAATATTTGGTCAGGGTTTGCTTAAAATGTGGAGTGTCCTCATGTCAGGATTTCTGACAAACCCATGTACAGAAGGACCTTAGACACTCGAGGACAGGGCTTAGTAGGCATTCAAGTTTTCTCCACGTGTGACTGTGTGGGGAGTCGTGTGGAAGAATGTGGGAGTTAGCTGAGTAGGCATTGTGTGTGCTGTGTGTGCAGTGTTCCGTGTGTTGGTTTGTGATGGTCCTTACTCTAGTTTATTGAAATATTAACATGCTAATAGTGTATGCTATGCGATCAAATGAAACAATGAATTTGCTTCTGGCCGCCGAAATGATTTTCAAGCACTATCAATGATTTTTTTGCATGTGGACGTAATCGCTCGTAGATCCCACGACAATTATTTCCATTTATTCATCAATATGTGTTTTTTATAACAACATGGTAGGGCGAGTCGAAAATGAAATCTGGCAATATTGTTTCATGTATGTCTTCGATGAGTATTGATAATCTGGATTATTCGGAATCCAGTGCTCATCGTGGATTGTATTCTCACAACGTTTCGACCGACGTAACGTTGATCTTCTTTTCTCCTCAGAGTGGGGAATCTGTAGAGAACTCAAAACGGATGTAACTTATTTTTGTTAGCCATGACTTGGTAAAAGTATAAATTAACAGTTTATTGGGTACTTTTTTACATTGAGATCCGCTATAACATTGACCATGATCCTAACTCTAACCCTAACTCTAACTCTACTGCTAAATCTAACCCTAACCCTTACTTTGCCATTGACCCTAATCTTTAACCTACCCCTAACAACGGGGTCAAAGTTTGCGCGGGTTCGAATGCAAAACAACCACCGTTCATTATATTCTCGATGTTACCCGTATTGAGGTTGGAAAATTCATTTGAACTGATTATAACTTAAAACTATTATCCTTTGCGTCGCGAGTTTATGGTTAGGGTTAGGGTTAGGGTCAGGGTCAGTGTCAGGGTTAGGGTAAGGGTTAGCAGTAGAGTTAGCGTTAGGGTGTAAAGTTAGCGCTGGTTCTAATGTAAAAAAGTATCGACAATTTACTTTGAATTGATTATAACGTAAAACTATTATCCATAGCGTCGCGGGTTTAGAGTTAGGGTTAGTGTTTGGGTTAGGGTCAAAGTTAGCACGGGTCCTAATGTAAAAAAGTACCGAAAATTTACTTTGAAGTTATTATAACTTAGAACTATAACCCGTTGCGTCGCAGCTTTATGGTTACAGTTAGGGTCAAAGTTAGCACGGGTCCTAATGTAAAAATTATGGAAAATTAACTTTAAACTGATTATAACTTAAAACTAGTACATGTTGCGTCACGGGTTTATATTAGGCTTCAAATTCCATACGCATTCCCGGGTTTGAGAAAACTCTTCCGAAGCAGATTGAGCGGCATTTCAATCGGCAGAAACGTTGTGAGAATAAAATCCAAGATGAATATAGTAGTCGTAAAATACAAACAATACAAAACATCTGGCAATATATTTTATTATACTTGTATGTTGGTCTCTTGACATGTTATTGTTTTGGTTGTGTTTTATTCATAAAGAAACACAGTACAGTATCATCAATAAAGCACTTTATAGATACCTTCTTTTAATTGTATGAATAAATCTTTATATTAAATTATCATCATTAAAAAGAAAACACTTTTTTCATGATAAACAAGACATTGATACTGTGATAGGGGTCAGGTTTATAGGATATAAACCATGGTTTGTTTACATTACATTTAAATTTCTGCATATTGATAAATTTTGAGAAATGAGGAGAAGATAGCCTATCAGAAAAGAAAATCTTACAGCATCTATGGAAATCCGTAGTGAAGGTATGCGACTTTGTTCCTAGTCGGGTTGGCCGGGGATAATTACGTTAAGAGAGTAAACGTGGAACTAGTTAATTGGGACACATTCCGTAACAGGTACTTGTAACACAAGCCGAACAATGCAGCACTGCGGTTATATGATAGTAGCTTGAGAATGATGTAAAGATTAAATATCTACTCCTGGCAATGCATCTAAAATGAGTGAGTGGGGGGTTCAATTTGCTACAAATATCGATTATATAGTGTAAGACAGGACAGGTAACTATTTATTGTTTTCAAAATAGGTAAAATAGAAAGGTATTCCAATAGTCTCTATATGATATTTTCTTCGAAATATGTTTATGTCTTTTACTTCATTACAATTGGAATCACCTAAGCTATTAAAGTAACATTTACACTTTGACAACAATTAGCTAAAGTTTTACAAGAATTTGGTTCAATTATTTTATACGTCGTCAATAACTCTCGATTCTCGAAAAAATGGCTGTTCATGAGCTCAGCACGGGAATCCTTAATCATTGGTTACACATCGAAAAATACACAAAGTAATCTCAGAAACACATCCAATTAATGTCACCAATCGTGGAAAATGTTATGTTCTACAGGCATTTGGCTTAATTCTCGTTTTTAGAGCGATTACCAAAACTTTAATTTCAACCATTTTGTTTTCGTTCTTCGTAAACAGGTGAACACCCGGTTGTTTTTGAACAAAATAACGATTTTTTTGTTTTGAACTAACACATATGTGTTCCTGCTTCGATTATTCAGAAATTCCCATGTCATAGTTCTTCATAATTTATTACACCTTATTATATAAAGTATTTTCACAGACACACATGCCGCCAGACATTGAAGATTATTCTGTATAATAACTGGAGATATAGGTGTCGGTGGGTTTTTTTCTTGTTTTTTTTTTAGTGCACTAAGCTCTCAAAGATCATGAGATTCCTTCCGGGAGCAAAATCTCGATGTGTTTATGAGATCAATAGATATACGAGTGTTTTTAAGGATTTTTCTCCACTTCTTTAATCTTGATAAGTAATGGTGTAGAGACAAATAATTGTTTCCTCAACTACTCAATTATGTTTTAGTTTATTATGATTTGTGGTCTTTGATTTGGTTTGCCAGATTCCAGAATCAGAATTAATCTGGTCTGATAAAATATCTAGCTTAGTGGGTTGCATAGCCGTCCCGGAATGGGTCGTGGCAGTTCTCGTTTTGTATACCCGTCACGGAATGGGCCGTGGCAGTTTTCGCTTAAACAACTGGTCATTTTGAACAACAAAAAGGCATATGTTGCATACCTTTTAATTTCTCGTACCTTCTCTATTTCATCGTCGCGTGGAGGGGTGTCGTCTCGATGTCGTCTAGTGGTTGTCTTCTTTCTTCTCTGCGGTACTGCCGTGAATATCGCCGCTACAACAAAAAGCTTCATACCACGATTCACGAGACAAACAATATTTTAAACTTTGATTGGTTTATTTAAGGCTTCAGTCTACCGTGTCGATCTTGGAGATGTTTCACAAACGTTACGGAAGAGACAAAATTACTACTTTATCGTAGTTAATTCTTAGCTTTAGCCCTTAACCATTCGAGAAGGGGGGAAGAAATAATCTCATGCCTGTATTCTCTTAGGGAAATAAATTCCCATTTTTCATTTGAAGACTACATAGAGAAATCATCTGTTTGGCTTGCTTCAAAAACCCTGACTGGCAAAACTCTATTTCCCACACAAAAGCCCGTGACCTCACAGACGCCCCCCTCCATGTTCAGGTGCACCTTTCCCCTTGATCTGAGGTCTCGTCAACGTGTGGCCCTGTCAACGTGTGTTAGCCCCGACTGTGAGAACCAGTTTAATTTGCACTCGACTGTACGGGTCTACCTGCACTAAATCGCGCAAGCCAAACCAAACAGTCTCCCCACATACGTCCACTTCAAGATGCGTCCGGCCCCACAGGGCCATTATCCAATAAGTGTAGGTAAGTGTGTAGGCCTCACTAGAAAACAAATGCACAATTTCTTGTAGCTGTTCCGAGAGGATCGTATTAAAGCTTCGAATACTATGGTAGTTTCAATATTTGCTCAAAGAGTACTTGTAGGGCAAAGAATCCGCATGCCATTTTTCTGGCAAACAACTGTAAGGAGTAACCAGAGACGTCTCTAGTTAATTTCTACAGTGGTTTGCCAGAAAAAATGACATGAAGACCAGATTGATTCTTTGAGACGGAAATTTAGAGATAGTATAGATGTACGGCGAAGTGAGAGGAAATATTATTCGGAAATACTTCTGATTTTTTCCATACATACATTAACTTACCAAAGAAAATATTTCCTCCTGCCTAGCCACCCCGTAGAAAACATATTCATCTACCGGTTGTCTATGTCATGTTCTTGCAAATTTAATATTCGATGATGTAAAATATTGTCACAACTTATAATATAAAATATTACTTTAGTATGATCACCGATAAACAATCCGCCAGACGCTGGATGTTAGTATGAATAAATTGGGATACAAGTGTCGGTGTTATCATGAATAGATATCAAGATACATTGCGAGACAGAGGTGGGGACATGGTGGACATTGGCGTAAGGGGATCGAGGTCGAATATGAAGGAAAACGGACGCAAACTAAATTGATGAACGCTAAAAGGAAGCGATTATTTAAAAGAAATGATAACGATTGCTTTTCAAACTGACAAACGATTTCAGGAGATTTGACAAAATGTGCGCTTCTTAGAGTTTCTCATTTGCAGCGTCTTATCAATTATTCAGCTCGGTCGCTGTCGTCGACGCCAATAAATTAGTTTCGCAATAACATCTGTCAGCGGAGGAATTTGGGCCGGGGGGGGGGTAGCACGAATGCGGTCAAGCGTTTCGTGCGCGACGGAAAAGAAGGAGCAGAGGAAGTCAGGGACGGTTAGATAGTTCTTCGTAACCACTTGATAGAAGTGAGAAATTTGAGATTTTTCCGGGGTCATTTCAGGCCACCTTATGAGTGGCTACTGACTTTAAATTAAATCTTATACACGAGAAATATTGCTTCATTTTGCTTTCTGTCTCCTATCTAAATTCCCACTCTTTAATATACGAGGCCTGTCTAAAACGTATCTGACCTCAGGCCAGAAAAAAAATATTTCAAATACGTGACAGAATTCGGACCCTACTCCTCTTCAAAGTAGGTGCATTGTGTTTGCACACACTTAGCCCACCGATCCATCCACTGCCAGAAACACCTCTGGAAGTCTTATTTTGGAATGGTGTACAACTCCGCCGTCGCGTTCCGCATTATCTCTTTTCCGGCACCTTCTCAACAACCGCTGCACTCCGAGTTGTTTGAAGGCTGCCAGAACGCTAGTCACTATTCGGTGATGGGCGACAATTCGTGAATCGGTTGAACTACAGCTTAATTGATGTTACATATCGCATTTCATCAAAACACCTGCTGAATCTAATCTTCCCAAATTCTTCCCAAATAACATCTGAGGTAAGGATCAAATCCTAATTTTGATTGATGAATTCCCAGTTTTTAACTGATGTAGATCGATAAGATTGATATGCCTGTGTCGCCGATTTTGTGGATGTCTGTTTGAAAAAAAAACCAATCATATCCATAAAGTTAGATTTGATAGTGTGTACTTTTTATAAACCCTGTATATATTCGTTGGATTCCTATTCCATGAATACTAAATTTACCTGGATTACTATACACACACAGACACATACACACACACACATTATATATATATATATATATATATATATATATATATATATATATATATATATATATATATATGAGAAGATAAGGATGAAGGTAATCCGACGTGATGGGAAATTGAAAAAGGAAAACCAAAAAATGGATGTTTTTTATGTGTACATCAACGCTTCGTCTTTATTTATAAGACTTCATCAGGATGATAATATAGAGAAAAAATGTCATGCAAGTACAAATACATGTAGGGTAGACATATTGGGAGGAAAAATAAAATAGTGTAGTGGCCATTATTTTATTTTATTTTTCCTCACAATATGTCTACCCTACATGTATTTGTACTTGCATGACATTTTTTCTCTATATTATCATCCTGATGAAGTCTTATAAATAAAGACGAAACGTAGATGTACACATAAAAAAACATCTATTTTTTGGTTTCCTTTTTTCATATATATATATATATATATATATATATATATATATATATATATCCATTCTTTGTAATATAGCAGGAAAAATCCCAGCAGAGTGCTCGATTAATTGAGAATAAAAGCTAAAGATTAACAATTAAGAGCGTAATATTTATTTATTTACTCAGAGAAAAATAAGTACAACATTTTTACCTGGTGATATCAGATCAGGCTGCCCTGTGGCTCCCTGAGACGAAATTCACCTACATTGATGTTTTTTTTTTTTTTTTTTTTTTTTTTTTTTTGAAAAACTTAATTATGTTCTACAAAACCCAAAACAAAAACAAAAGCCCCTCTCCCTTTCTCCCTCCCCTTTTTAATTTTATTTTTAGAACTTGAAGCATAAATCTTTTACTATAATGACCAGATTCGGCATTAGTTAACCCAAAAAGGGTTGATATGCCGTAAAACAAAACTACCAAACCAAAAACGATGATTAAACATTTGAAGATATAAAGAACTTGAAGCATAAAAACTTTTACTATAATGACCAGATTCGGCATTAAATAACCCAAAAAGGATTGATATGCCGTAAAACAAAACTACCAAACCAAAAACGATGATTAAACATTTGAAGATATAAAGAACTTGAAGCATAAACACTTTTACTATAATGACCAGATTCGGCATTAAATAATCCAAAAAGGGTTGATATGCCGTAAAACAAAACTACCAAACCAAAAACGATGATTAAACATTTGAAGATATAAAGAACTTGAAGCATAAAAACTTTTACTATAATGACCAGATTCGGCATTAAATAACCCAAAAAGGGTTGATATGTTGTAAAACAAAACTACCATACCAAACCAACATTTTTACAGTCGGTTTCAAGCAGAGAAGGACTTAGCCATCCGGCTCTCTTCAGCTTCTGTTGTCATCTGTTTCGGAAATGTGACGTCACGTGTCACTCTTGTTTGGACGCGTTATTTGCTTAGAGTGTTATGTATGTTTGTTTAAATTTAGCGTAAGGAAGGTTTAATAAGGTTTGAAAAAAACGGGAAGGGGGAAAAGTAACAGTTGATATTTAAACCATAGAAGATTTAAAGGATATATATATATATATATATATATATATATATATATATATATATATATATATGTTTTGAGGTACAAAATGAAAAAAAAATACATTTCAAACCAATCAACGAACACACTCTTTTGACTATCATCTCGCCAAGGGAAAGCGATAGTTTAAATTAAACGATAATATAATCGAAAATAAAGAGCATATAGAGAATTGAAGTGCCAGAGAATATAGATACGCAATTTAATAAATTTGATTAAATCGTCGTTTCAAAACGATTTAATCGGCACTGTTCTTTTTATGTTCGTTGATATTATTGTTTCATTCAAGCTATCGCTTTATCTTGACGAGATGATAGTCGAAAGAGCTCTAGAGAGTTTTCCGCTAATTGCTTTTCAATGTATATATATATATATATATATATATATATATATATATATATATATATATAAAATGAAATAATAAAATAAGGTGTCAATTTTATTAAAATTCAAAGTTCAAGCCAAGTATCTTAACGTGCTTAGCTTATGAGTTTTCAAAGATAAATCTTCTCCTCAGAGGACCATTACCATAGTGACTTCACTACAGGTAATAAAATTACACTTTGAAAATATATAAAAATATATACAAAAATACATAAAAATATATAACATCAAATATATCAACCCCAAAACATACTTTTTTGTTGAATCTATACAATCCATTTAAGTCATAGAGTTTAAAAGACATATATACCACAAGAAAGATATACTATGACATAATTAACTGGTACAATTAGGAAAAGCAAATTTAATGTTCTTAACTTCTTTACTAACTCACCGTTTAAGACGTACAGGAAAACTTCAATGGCATATTCAAATATCTATGTATTTTATATAGAAATCGAGTGTTAGCTCTTGATTTCTGAGAACATCTACTGAAGTAAAATAAAAAAGAAAAAAGAGGGTTAATTCACGCTGCTGGAGTTAAAAAAACATTTTCATCGACTAACTGTGTTAGGATCGAGGGTCGTGTTTCCCCGATTATAAACGTATTCAGTAAATCAAGCAATGTTGCATGCAAAATACAGAGTAATAATTAATAAACAAAATGAGGTAGTTCAAATAAGGTTTATTGAACGTGTGTGTATGTGGAATGATAAAGTGTGTGATGTATGCATGTGTGTCGATGGAAAAACAGTTCTTGAAATGAATCCGGCGAGAGGAAAGTCTTTGAAAGCCGTACACAAAGAAAATGAGTTGAGAACTCTTACCGTTGTTTGACCACGTGTGTTGGTAGTTGTTATGCCGATGCCATTTGAAGAAAAAAGCGTGAGACGAAGCGCTAGTGTATTAGCGTCGTTCTGTCGAGGCTGGTTGGTGAAGAAGAGAGAGAATTTCCGTTTCCACCTGGGTTTATAGTCCGAAGGGCAGATAACTCTGGTGTCGCTTTACAGCGCCACCTGTCGGTGAAAAGCGACACCTAACGTCAAAACGGTGTAGTTATGTTTTGAAAGGAGGAGGCTACTGCTACAAATGTTTTCTTCCTAACTTGTTACTCCCTCAAAAGACAACTATTACCACAGCCGTCCTTTAACATTTTAATATATAAAACTGAGACGCACTGACGATTTGCCATGCCGTCTTTGATTTTCATACAGATATATATATATTATACATATTCCACTCAGCTACGGTGGAGAGGAGGCGATCAGGGAAAAGACTATAATTTTACTCCGGGCAACGGGGGGTGAAGGTGTGTGGTGCGACCGCGAGAGGACAGCTTTCCCTCCAAGGCATCGGGAAGAGGGTGTAACACAGAGATGGGGAAGGGTGAAATGGGGCGACCAGAGAAATGAGAGCCCCGGGCAACACTGGGTACTTCTGCTAGTTTTGTATGAAGTATAATACATTCTTCGTAACTTTTTAATATTTGTTGCTACTTTTAATTAACAAAAAAATGGTCGAAAATCCCCCCCCAAAATCTTCTTTCTTTTCAATCTGATGGTTATTCTTCACTTACAAAAGGTTATCAGATATACATTGTAAGTCTATTCCTTTGTTTAATACTTAAAGATTTAAACAAACATATGAAAATGATTTAGATTAATTCCCAGTAGGCAACATCTTTCGTACAAATATAAATAAATCTTTAAAATTGATGGATGGCTTTTTCTGTTTCGTTAATGGAATATATGTTACAATTCAAACACAATTAATCCGAAGACTTTCAAGAGAAGAAGATGGTCATATGTTTGTTAATGTCTTTAAAACTTATTTCTTTTGTCTCCATACAAAGACTTTGATCGAGAAACGTATTTGTCTGTTGTAAGCAATTAATAAAATGTGCTTACAGGAAAGTAATGAAATAAACTTCGTTTAATATTGTAGAGAAAATTAGATATTTTCATATAAGGTAAATTCTTACATTTCAAAAAAATGTATTGTACATTATTAATTATTTACGTGTATGCAATATAAAAGATCATGTCTCTTTATATATACATTATATATATATATATATATATATATATATATATATATATATATATATATATAATAAAATTAAGTAACACGGAATCACATAACCACCGGTGCAATAATTTATTTCGACCCTACGGTCTCTTCAAGCATCCAAACGAGGTGATTACATTTTTGAAGAGGCTGTAGGGTCGAAATAAATTATTGCACCGGTAATTATGTGATTCCGTGTTATTTTATTTTATTCTTGCTCTGTTTCTTACCTTGAGCTCTCATATCCAGATTTCCTTCTGGAATCTATTTCACTAGATATTTGTATATATATATATATATATATATATATATATATATATATATATATATATATATATGAACCGACTGAATTTGAACTTGGAATACCCAGGTCTTAAGACCGTGTCGGTATCTACTAAACCACTGTCACCTCTCAGCTATTACTAATGATTAAACAAAGCCACCAAAGCTGTATCTCTCATATTATACTTACACATATCCCTTTTGTAATACGCCATGGGTACTGTAAACCCGTTGATCTTTCTGTTAAATATTTTTATTATATTTAAAAGGATATCAGTGTCATGTAATAGACAACATCAGATAGAATATCGATTAGCAGTCGCCATTTCTTGAAAAAGTTTGAAGTTGCGATTGTTTGCAACAAAATTACATAGTAAATAATCTTAGATTATATCGAAGTTATCTCCCTTTTATTATACTAGTCAGCAGAGTATGCGCTCTTCTGTTTCGGGATCAATAATCTGATCTCACTTAACTTGGTAATCTCTATCTCTTTCTCTCTTTCTTTTCCTTTCTCTCTCGCTCTCTCTCTCCCTCTCTCTCCCTCTCTCTCTCTCTCTATGTCTCGTTCTTTCTCTCTGTATGTCGCTCTGGTACCCTCTCTCTGTCTCGGCTTAGGAACCAAGTGCATTGAACACCATTCAATAAGCTCCCATCTTGATGTGTCTTCTAAAAACTCTCCATACAGTCGTCCTAAAAAGCGTCATCTAGTCACAGCCGCAAGCTACCAGAACACACAATCAAGAAATGTCAGTCATTTTTATTCTCACATAACTCTTGAATAAATCCGTACTGTGACGACACATTTGTCTTTTTTTGTTGTATTATAACATACTATGTTTACTAACTTAGTAATTATGAATGTGATTTTCACCGCTTTGTATATCATACTTTGCATATCCGTCTTACGTCAACCTCTAAAAGATGTATGTTGAAATAATGTGTATACCGGTAAATCCAACTGTTTCATCATTGTTGTACTTTTCCTCTTCTGTCGACATCGTGTGTTCGTCACTTTACTATATTTTTAGTATTCTTCATATAAGGGTAAAACTGATCCTTAATGTCATCAGCCATGGGTATTGTCAACCCTTTGATCTTTCCATTACATCATTTTGTCTATTAACTTTAAAAGTATATAACAATGTCGACTGTCCATGCAAGAAAGACACCCGAAAACTTACGCGCTAAAAGGCTAGAATATCAAATATGCTTCATGTTTAAACACCTATCCCAGTTTATACTCCAAGACAACTCTATACGCTACCCAAACACGAGACATAACTTAGCTTTTCGTCAGTCATTCATCCATTAGAGAACCGTAATGCATCACATAGGATAACTTGGCAGTCTGCGAATCGCATATCACAATAGGCTCCTCTATAGTATAATTAACATTATATCCATATGATTAAAAACGATTAGGGGATATACAAAGGATAGAATATGCATTAGTAATTACCTCCTTTTTCGTCTATATACAAAATGAATATAAACACTTTTATGTCAATATATAGCAATATAAACGAGTTTCTTTCTATATAAGACTCAACATGGCTATGAATGATGTAGCGAATGTGATATGCGTGTGATTAAGAAATATTATTGCGATGCATACAATTGATTAATATAGAAATCCTATTGACAACAAATGACGCCGCTTTGGGAGGTGACGGTGGTTAAGTGGATATCCACACTGACTGAAGATCTGGATGTTCCGAGTTCGAATCCAGTCGGTTTCACAGTAACACTTTCACTCGTGGTCTTTCCCGTAAGTACCCGATGTCTTTCCAGAAAGATTTGTAACAAGGAAAACATTGGGGAAACAAATGCCAACACCGGAATCATGTGATTCACACGAAAGAAGAAGAAGAAGAAGAAGAAGAAGAAGAAGAAGAAGGAGAAGAAGAACGATTCTACAGAAATGTATTGGTTTCTGATTTTACTGCGATTTAAACAGTAATTAATTTAACACAGAATTCTGAATAATTAAATCGATTTGATAATTTAACACCATCTAACACTCTTTTCAGTCGCATGATGCAGATGTTTAAGCTATACTTTCCATTAACTTTTCCTCTTGTGTTATTAATAATTAATTCCGATTAAGAAGATGTTTTCCTTAGGAACAGAGTATGGCGTGATGCTAAAATCGAACAAAATATTTTGGTTGGATTTAGAAGAAATAATGAACAATGATACTAGCCATTTTTCCCCAAAACTAGAATTATCGATCTTTTTCTCTTCTTGGACATTTCACGACCATTTTTCCCTGCCAGCAGGTGCGTGTCTGCTGTTTCGAGGAGGTCAATTAAGGAGATGTCGGGCAGTTTCAGTTCCCATGGGCTCGTGAAATGTCCTTTCTGTATTAATACTCTGCTTATGCTTCTTCTGTTTCTCCGTGTTTTTCTACTTCTTTTTCTTCTTTTTACTCTTCTTCTCCTGTCCATGCTCTCCTCCTTCTTCTTCTTTTTCTTCTTCTTTTTCTTCTTCTTCTTCTTTTTCTTCTTCTTCTTTTTCTTCTTCTTACTCTTGTTCTCGTACCCATTTTCCCCCTCCTTCTTCTTCTTCTTCTTCTTCTTCTTCTTCTTCTTCTTTTTCTTCTTCTTCTTCTTCTTCTTTTTCTTCTTCTTCTTTTTCTTCTTCTTCTTTTTCTTCTGCTACCCATTCTCCCCTCCTTATTTTTCTTCTTCTTCTTCTTCTTCTTCTTCTTCTTCTTCTTCTTCTTCTTCTTCTTCTTCTTCTCATTATTATTATTATTATTATTATTATTATTATTATTATTATTATTATTATTATTATTATTATCTTAAAATAGTATAATTATATGTTGTATTGGAAATCATATTCTATTGCTAGACACCTAAAACAAACAAATTTTAAAATTTAAATTATTTGAATTATTCGCACTTATGTTCTAATCTTGAGTGATATTCTCACAACGTTTCGGCCGAGGTTTCCTTCGACAATCTTCACGTGTATGTAGTCGAACTCGGGAATATGTAGTTTCATCCATTACGCAACAGGTCCTTGCCCGCAAGAGCCCGTGGCATAACGGATAACGTGCTAAGTCTAAGTGACACTCTTCTGGGGGATTATGGGTCAATCCACAGTGCGTGCGATGATGAAAATACAATTGCGAATTGCTTAAAACAAAAGTTTTACCAATCCATACTGTACAGATTCCCGAGTTCGAAAGAACAATTCCCGAGTTTGAAGAAGGTCGGAGGTTACATCGGATGAAACGTTATGATTATAACACTCAGAATGAAAACAGTAGTCCGAGTAATCCAAATAATAAAAAATGTCAATCGTAATCTAAAAAGTTCAGAAAAATGAACTTTTGCAGTGATTTAATTGTTTAACCGGTTCTGAACTTCCTTTCACTTCTGAGTATCATTCAATTGCTTCATTCAATGCGATTTATATTAAAATGTGCGATGAAAGTTCACCCCATTCTCTAATTATATATTTGTGTTATTGCTGAAATGCATTCCATACATCTCTGTGATCGTATTGAAAATAAAAGTCCTCGCCTATGCGATCTTCTTCTCTTCTCTGACAAAGATTGAAACAAATATAAAAGAAACGCATTTTCGACATTGTGTAAGCAGCTTATACTCATCGCAATCATGTCATGGGTGACAGTAAGTAAATAATACGCGGGATTCAATACAACAATTGAATAAGTACAAGATAACAGTAACATAACGGATTAAACTCTAACGAAAATATACAAATTAATAAAGAAAAGAGTATGTGATGAAAAGAATAATTGAATCTTGAAAATGGATTGGTTTCCTGCAGTTATATATATATAAATATATATATATATATATATATATATATATATATATATATACATATATATACATATATATACACACATATATATATATATACGTCATATATATACATATATATATATGATGGATATATATATACATATATAAATATATATACATATATGTGTATTAATATATATATATACATATATATATACATATTTATATATATATATACATATATATATACATATTCATATATATATATATATATAAATAGATTTTTCAACATATAAATATATATATATATTATATGTTCGTAAACATATATCAATATAAATATATATATATACATATATATATATATATATATATATATATATATATATATATATATATATATATATATATATATATAATAAAAAACAGTTACATTAAAGGAGCGATTTAATGCTATGTTCTTTACCGCTTTAGAAGTAGAAAATACTGAGAAAAAATCCATGCTTCTATATAGTAGAATAATAACACAAAACTACGTGCATATAAATATATATTATATATCTATATATTATATATATAATAATATAATAATATATATTATATATATATACATATTATATATATATTATATATATATAATATATATATATAATATATACATGTACATATAATATATACATATATATATATATATAATATATATAATATATACATATATATAATATATACATATATATATATATACATATATATATGTGTGTATATATATGCATATATATATATACATCATATATATATATATACACATCATATATATATTATATATATATATATATTATATATATATACATATATATATATATATATATATATATATATATATATATATATATATATATATATATGGGAAATAAAAAGGAAAAAAAACAAAAGATATTTAATATATTTTCACCTTCGTTCTGTCGTTATTGTAAGACTTCCTCAGGATGATAATTTGATGAAAAATATCATGCAAGTACATCGAAGTTTTGGGTTTACATGATGGGGTGATAAGAAAATCAGTTCAAGGAAATATGCTATTAGATTAGAAACCCTACGGTCATCTGGGAACCTCTACAGTGAAGAGGTGGGGTTTTCCTTCTGGTCGAGTTGGTCATGGGTATTTACGTTGAGGACGTACAAGTGCAAGAAGTTCGTTGTAAAACATTCCATTCAGGTACTTGTAAAACAAACACAATGGATGCAACATTGCAACTATTTAAAAATGTCTGAAGCTATTAGATTAGCGACTTTGTGTGGAGTCAGTCTAAAAGGATAGACAAGTGATTTGTGCACCAGCCCAGATGTGACAACAATACTCCATGCCTGGACGAATAGTGGTTCTGTAGAGATATGAGATACTGGCAGGTGTGAGATGTTTCATAGCCCGGTAAAGAGACACGACTATTTTGCAGCAGGACTTGCAGCATCTTCTTTACATTTATTAACATTTAATTGATTGAATAGAATTTCTCCGGGCACAGAACTAAACTGCTTCTAATGACCCATGCAAGGGTGTTTCCCTCTACCGTATCTCACCACCCCGAAATCCGTATTTTCCAATACCTTCTACTTTTCTTTGTAATTCGTGCCCTACTTCCCGACCCTGACGACCATCAAGGTATCATCAACCATATTCAATCTGATACAAACGCTCATTCATTAGTGCCCCACTTTTGGAGCTTAAACAAGTGTGTAGTTAATTACCCCTTAACCTTAGATCCACTTAAACCCATAATGGTATAACCTGACCGGGTTAAATCTATGAGTGTAACCAAAAGTAATGGAGCATAAACCGATCATATAGTAAACGTGTGTCAGTTTTGAGCATAAACTCTCTCAGTTACAATTGACGTGACTAATATTCAATCAAGAACCTACACATTTCTAGAAAATAAGTTGTCTCGTACTGAAATGTCTTTGTATTACATTAACAAATTTGGAAGTTCTTATGTCGATAGTGAGCTAGAATGTTCTCCCCTTATATGAAGAAATAACTAAAACAGGCTTAACTGTTGATGAAATTCATTGACTGCGCGACTACATCTTGCGTATAAGTCAAAGTCGCTGTTTCTCATACCAGGGTTATCGAGTCGTTCTATCAAAACGCATACACTTAGTAAAATCTGAAGATAATTGTTATCAAGAAAACCCTGTGCAATGCACGGGCCGCATGTGGCTCGTTTGCCGTTTGTTTGAGACCCTTAGTGTAGAATAATATTTTATTCTTAAGTTTATACTTTTAAAAAAATCTTGTAGATAAATTGTTAATTAAGATTTTTCCGGTTGATTTCAACCGTAAAGATTCGCATCTTAATGTGATCTTTAATCTAAGCGAAGAACAACACACTTTAAAACGCCGATATTTATCAGTTGCTGCAATCTTTTATATAAGCTGTCTATTTTTATTTTTTCAAACCAGAACCGTTTTGTGCAATATTTATTATAGCCTAATCTACAATATACATAACATTTTTAATGTGATTTTATTTTTTATTTTAAACATACGAACAAAGTATTTATTTCCTTCTGGATAAGTTATCTGATCAATTTTGACTGCAAACAGGGCCATTTAAACTGACCAAATAGTGATTAATCAATGAGAAATTATATATATATATATATATATATATATATATATATATATGTTTGTACACACACACAATCTCTCTATATATATATATATATGTATATATGTATATATAATAATAATAATAATATATATATATATATATATATATATATATATATATATATATATATATATATTATGATGGAATTTCCGATAGCTCTAATAGCCCCCGTAAGGGGTGGATTTAGAATACTCATCAATTAAATTTTACATAAGAATACACTTTTAGATGTGATGTATATTCTTTTACCTTCTTTCAATTGGAAACACATAAACATCACCCCACAAACAGACATACACATACATTAAGCTATATATATATATATATATATATATATATATATATATTAGAAATAAAAAGAATATATATGTTCATGAAAGTAGTTTTGATTCAAATTCTCTTCAGGATAATTGATTTGTAGAAATAACACACAAGTTTAATATTTGAAAATATTTTGTGCGTATGTGACGTAACATTTTTTTTTTTAATGAACAAACCATGGCCGTTAAAAGTCAAACTGTGTGAATCGTTTATGAAATGTAATAACTGTTTTTTTTTTCTTCTTTAAACGTTAGAATGCAAAAAACTTGGTTGACGATGACGTAAAAATGGTGTTTGTTTTTTTTCTTTTTTCAAATGAACCATAATTAGAATTAGAATTGTGTGATGTGTGTATGAAATAAAATGAGTGTTTTTCTTTTGTTTTTTACATCTTAAACGAACTCACTATTTTCAAATGTTGTATATGCATTTTATATCTTCAAATTAATAGTCCCGAGGAAGTCTTCAGATGAAGACAAAACGTTGCTAAATATATGAATTACGTTTCTTTTACTTTATTCATTTGCCATCACGTTGGAATATAATTTCTATAAGTTTAATCGATGGCAATGAACTTTACATTTTATTTATTTAAAAAATGCACATTTTTATATCGTTTTTAAAAAATATGATAATTACGAAACAATGGTTTTTAAAAAGTATGTTTACACACCTCTGCTCATTCAAACTTGCGTAGCCACTCTAATACAGACATTACGTGATTTTCTGACAAAAAAGCCCATTGCATCGGACGATTAAAATAAAATAAAAGATAAGCATTTGACAAAACACAAATAATTTTCGAATGCTTAGATTAAAGTAAATGTTATTTATTCTAACAATACACAAAGATATATTTTTTCGAAAAAAAAAATGTACAGTTAATAATAAATATATATTAACAAAAATACGTCCTACAAAGTAAAAAGAAATTAATATTGCAGTTTTCTGTATTAATTTGTATCACTTTGGAAGTGAACCAGAGAAAGACAAGCAACAAACACAAAAATCACTAATACAAACAATTGCATCAAAATACATCAAATATTTAAGTAATAACAATCGTAAATATTCTAGGCAAAGGGTCGTAGTCCAGTGGTGAAACGCAAGACTATAGACATCACTATCGAAGTTTCGATTATAATTCAAGTTAACCATGCTGATGACGGATATGAGTCAGACACACGTGTCCATTGATTACTTTTATGTACGTAAATAATTAATTAATAAAAATGCATGTATTAACGAAAGATGCGTTCTATAAAGTTTAAAGCGATTAATAACGCCATCTTCTGCATTAATATGTATCACTCACGAATAAAGACACCTACATTATATATATATATATATATATATATATATATATATATATATATATATATATATATATATATATACGAAAACAAACACTAAATAAAGTTAGTTAGGCCCATATTATTAGCCAAATTACTGACACTGGTGCACACGCAGCCACTTGCTCCTGCTGCTAACTCGGACACGTGCTTGCACATGTTGCTCGCCTTACAAACACAAATATTAACTAGAAATCCCGTAACAAAATCTAATAATATAGATAAATAATAATATAGAATCGAACCAAAAAAAGAAATAAAATATATAAATGAATAAATAAATAAAATAAAAGTGTATGCATGTATGTATTTACATATACGTATATATATACATATATACATACACCAACACACACACGCACACACATATATATACCAAAGGCTCTATTAACGACGCCTCACTCCCATGCCCAGGATTCCTCACCCACTCAATCACATCTGCTACTACACCCACACGGTAAACAAATTTATGGAACGAGTCGAAATTAGTTAAACCTCTAAAGGGACATAACTCCCACAAACAAAGCTTGACTCACACGATTTACCCGGCCTTTACCACCGGCTGCCACAGAGATAATAATTATTCAGTATAATTATTAACCAAAACAAACAACAACGTTTAAAAAAAAAAAATGAATAAATTACTCAGTATATTTACTAACCAAAACAAACAGCAACGGTTAAAAAAATAGTAAATAATAAATTTAAAAAAAATAAATTTAAAAAAAATAAACAAACCTCAGCAGACTTTCTACTAAAAACAAACCAGCATTTCTGACCCCGGCTTTTGGCAAAAACACACTCCAACGAGTGGCTGTATTTATTTTATTTCTGAATATCTGTCTAGCTTAATTGCCATAAATATATTTTCATAGCTTACTACCTAGCTCTACTTACTTACATCGAACACTGTTGGAGTAAATACTGAAAATTGATACATAAAAAAGTATATCTCCTTTTAAAAGAGTATGTGCATACATGAAATAGTAATATATATATATATATATATATATATATATATATATATATATATATATATATATATATATATATATATATATATATATATATATAGTATTATTTTAAAAGAAAGGGAAGTGCTAACATAAATGTGGGTCTATGTAGGTAGACATCTAAGATAAAAGAGTACTATAATATAAACGCATATTTAAACTACTGGTGTAAGAACTTCTTAGAGTTTCAGGTCGGACAGGAAATGCTATGCCTTATTTATAATTATTATTGTTAGATATTTTAAAGAAATGAAGAGAGAAAAAAAATAAACGAACGATATGAAGAAATGAGCAAATAAAGTAGAAAAAAGAAAAGTGGAACTCAGTCTATAACCCTAGTCTAACCCAACCCCTACCCCTACCCTACCCCTAAACCCTAACCCTAACCCTAACCCTAAACCCTAAACCCTAACCCTAACCCTAAACTCTAACTCTTAACCCTAACCCCGACCCTTACCCTAACCCCAACCTCAACACTAACACTAACCCTAAACCCTAACCCTTAACCCTAACTTCTAACCCTAACCCTTACCCTTACCCCAACCTAATCCTAACTTTAACCCTAACCTCTAACCCTTACACTAACACTAACACTAACCCTACCCTAACCAAGTAATTGTATTGTAGATATTAACACGATCCTCAAGTAAGAAAAAACGGGGGAAGGGGTTGATTGCATAGGGTATACGGAACTCAAAAGGTGTTATATGTGTACCAGATTCTATGCATGCACGAGGAAAAATCTCCTTCCTCTTGTTCAGTAAGATACCTTTATATTTAATAATAGATATGGCATATGCCCTACATGGTCAACAGTATCTAACAATAGGTTTATATACCTTCACCCATTTAATTATTTTCAAACCAATGGCATAAGGGGTGTTATTATTCTTAACAGACCATATATGAGTAGCAAGGGACGTTCGTTTCTCTAGGGGTTTCGTTCTAAAAGAGTAAGTGTATATATAGATTTTAAATTATTTCTACCCCCGCTGTAGAGCCATAATATACAACCGTCAGTTCGGGGAGGTCTTATTGGAGTTTGGGCAGGATTATTGATTAGTAGAGTGTCATCATCAATTGTATAATTAGTACTACCAATATCAAGTTTAATGCAAGTATTGTACTTGTGCATCCCGTGTTTAACAGTGCATTTGATGGCTCTTTTATACTTGCATGAGGCATTCAAAGGACACAAGTTTCAATCATTGAAGTTACAATCACGGCCCGGAATATGAGCGTTATTATGTTTTTTTTATTTTTTTTATTTTAACGTCATTAGTTGTGACCCTGTTTATGAGCCGGAATGAATACACTGGCTGAGGGAATTAAGTAAAAAACGTATATTTGAGATATATATATATACAACAGAGAAACAGAAGTCTTTACTGCCAGTGTAGACTAGGGTTACATTCAAGTGTATTCAAGTGCTTCCCACCGCAGCAATATGTGACACAAGGTTGGAAAGTAGGGAAAGAGTCAAGCCAGCGCCCCTAAAGAAGGAGAACTCTGGCCTAGCAAAAATAGCCTGGGCAACTCCGTCGGCATTCCCCGGTAAAGGCGCCTCAGACAGCAAGCAATAAACTTACTCCTCCCTAAAGAGGGAAAGCAAGGCCTGGGAGGGTGCACCTCCTAGAACAACCAAAGACAGTATAACTCAGCCCGGTAAATAAAAGACCAGCGAAATGGCCCCGTTCCTGCCGGACTTATTGTCGAGAACGGATCCTCGACTGGTATTATCCTATCCCGACATCCTCAATCAACCGAAGTTAATGAGAGACTGATCGGGTTGGGGTTGCATTCAAAAACTTAGAAGCGTAATGCTTCCAGTATTTATTGAGAATGGACGAGTTCAAATGTGTTTTATAGGTAACGGCTCCAAGTGTGGTACTGTGGAGTGAGAGATTCTGAGTGCGTTTTTATTGAATAGTTTACTATATCTATGTTGAGTCCAAAAATTGTGTTCTAAAATTTTAAAGAAAAACATTAGAGATATTCGTTTGGACATTTTTATTATAAAGTAATTGAAAACAAATGCTAGTCAATCTCTTATTCGTCCGATGGTTACAGTAAGAATTAGTTTGCATTTGGTTATTTAATGTTATTTCCTAGTCTTCGATTTTACTGTTCGATTTCTATTGATTGGGTTTATTCTTACACAGTCTCTAGGTCGGTGTGCCATGAACATACTGTTGGTGATGATACAGGACTTAAATCCACCAGATGTATTATTCTTATTTGGACTTTTAAGTTGTTCAGATTCATTCATATAGTTGACACTTTAGTAATACCCTGGCTTTTTTTCAAAGCAACCTATTGTCTGTGCTCATCAAGCATTAGTTTGTTAGACGAAATTCTAGATATTCTCATAGCAACAATAAATATTATAGAATTACTCATCGATCTAGTGTGATAAAAATCTTTACATACATAATGCAAGGTTTTGTTAGGTATGTTGTATGGCTCCTTAGTGTTACCTGGTAAGCTAAGTGTAAAATTCAGAAAATTGACTACTTTTTCATTAATATATGTAGTAATTTTTAGAATAAAGTTCTTAAACAATTCCTATAGGCTCACTCTAGGTGTTTCAAATTTGTTTAATTGTTTAAAGAGTATATCCTATATATATCCACTGTCTATTTCAATGTCGCCTTTAAAATATTCATATATATCATTTAGTAAATACAGTCCCTCCAAATGTTTAAAGTGTTCAACACCTTTATTGTCAAAGTGTATTACAGACTTCCTAGCTAAAATAGTTGTGTGTGTAGTGAGAGATAACCTTTTCTCTTCCATGCAGCTTCTTTCTCACAGAATTGACGTTGTTAGTATGTTCACTTCTAATAAGCAGCTGCTCGACTAAGCTTCACAAGTTGTTCCCCTGCCACCAGAAAACATATTTTCGCAAGCACACGTCTTTCTAACAAGATTGCCAAGACACCTCTTTTTCCCACTTGTGTACATACAATCAAACGGAGTTTATTTCCAAATATTTCCCACCTGTAAAACAACATTCCATGGGCCCATAGGATAAGATCAAGAAATAAACATTAAATCCGCGAATATGCCATGCGAGTAGGAGTATAACTTACATACAAGCATATAGCTTACTGTTTATCCCTGTTACAAAACAAAATCAATAATAAGATTGCTTAGCACAAATCATATATATATATATATATATATATATATATATATATATATATATATATATATATGTATATATAAAAGCATATACATGACCAGCAATCCCATATACCAAAATTAATCAGATAATGTAGCATGTAGAATGACGGTATATTAAGGGAGAGAGCGTATTTTCCAGTAGGATAGAAATTCTAGATTAGATTAGATTATTTCTAAATAATATTTTAATCTAGTTTTACTGAGAGTTTTATAGAATCAGTGGTTGCATGTAAACAAACTATGCGACTTATGCGTACAATCATTTGAGGTTTAAGTCCTCCTCTATCCCTAACTCTAATTATCTCAAGTTTCTCGTTTATGCAAATATTAGGTGTTTTTAGAGATTTACAGGTTCTTGTATTTTTGTAATAATATTAAATACAAATATTCGTGTTGTATTATTTGTGGTTAAGTATTATTAAGTTGGAATGTAAAGTGTTGCTTTTATAATTAATGCGATTAAAGTCACATTTGTTTTTGTTTTGTCTGCGCATTACTATAGTAAACAAAAAAACACATACACTTCCTAGATATAACATTAAATTTTGATAGTAATACCTTCTAGCGATTCCATAAAAGTAGTCAATCCCTATGTTATGTGCATAGTAAATCTACTCATCCTAATTATATCATTAAATCAATTATCTCGAACATTTCCAATAGAATATCTAGGCGATACAACTAATAAACACATCATTGATTAAAATGATAATCATAATTACGCTCTGTTTAATTCCAAATAAATTTAAATCTGAAGAAGATTCACTTAAGCCTAGAAAAAGGTATCTTAACTCATAATGGAGTGTGCAGGTACCTCGACTGGACAATCTGTAAGACACTGAATATAAGGTGTAGCAGCAGGCACTGGGAACATCTACCTGAGAGAACTGTGGTGAATGGAACATACCCCAACCATTATGGCCATGAAATCCGCACAGCTACCTACCTGGAAAACGCAGCTGTCAAACCTGACATTGTCATATGGAACAAGAGAGAGAGAGAGAGTGGCAACTTTGGTTGAGGTCAGTGCCCCTAATGATGGGGGCCTAAACAGAGCTGAAAGGGGGAAAATAACAAAATATAAAGGTCTATGTATGATATGAAAAGAAACAGAAACCTCAAATATATCTCCACAATTCCAGTTATCATAGGAGCACTGGACTCATGACGAAGAACTTGAAAAAGTATTTGGCAAGTATACCTGGTGAACCAAGTGCAAGAGAAATCCAAACAACTGCACTCAAGGGAACATCCAGATTCCTGAAAAGAGCTCTCGGTTGGAGTCTGTAAATAGCGGGTGATCGTATGGCATTTGGAAGAATGCCCCGTCCCCAGCAAATGAATGAAAATAAAAATAAAAAGGTAAATAGATTAGATACTAATAATCATCACAAATAGGCTGAATTAACAAATAACATGATGATACTGGTTCTAAAACTAAAAATACTATATATACTAGATTTTTGTTAGACCACTAAGCGAAAACGGAGGGTTTAACGACGTGAGTTCTCTGCTCTTTTATCGTCTTGCTATTTATTAATTGATTATTAAATTTTCTTTTGCTTGCTAGTTAGAAAATATAATAATCAATTAATAAATAGCAAGACCATAAAAGAGTAGAAAAATCACATCGTTTATCCACGTCGTTTATCAAACAAATATCTTTAGAGAATTCTATAAACTAATCGAAAGTAACTTCTAACCTCCCATGAATACAATAAAGTTATAAATAAAATTACAACACAAATATCCTATTCCACAGTCCTAAACGCAGACCAAAACACAACTAATTGCAATAAGATTAAGAAATTTAAAATAAATAAAAACTCTGGCACAATAGATGCATCTTATAATTGTAACTTATTGATGCTTAGTTGGAATTTTTTTTACTGATAATGGTAGCAAGGTAAACTATAGATGATTTGTTATAGAGGCCAATCGATTTTCGTCTTACTGTTACAAGTATATTATTTGAATTTGGGTTAATATTTCTGTGATTCTACTTTAAAATATTACTTTTTAATAGTTTTGTTCTGTACAGCGTAGACTATGGCCCATGACATTTACACTGGCCCTTTTTTAATAGGGGAATTCATTTAAACTCGTCACCGGCGAAAGTCTTCCAGTGTGTTGTCTCTGATCGATTGAGCTGCTGTCTTCACAAAGCTAGGCAGAGAGGTTCCTATCTCTTTAAATATTTGAACATTTTGAGCATCGCTAGTAAGAATTATTGCTTGTCTTTTCTCTAAGAGTAAGACCAATAGTGGTAGTATTTTTTTGATGACTTCTGTTATCAAAACGAACCTTTTTATGTTTGACCCACGTGTTTTCCTATATTTCCCGTCGCTGGTAACTCAGCATAATTTGTATTTTTTTCCTTTCTAGTATTATAAAAACATCTTCTCTTCTGCAATATCATTAAGATTTTTGAAAACTCCTTGCACATGCCTTGTCTCCATTTTGTGTTTACGTGTTTCTGAAACAATGTTGTATTTCCTTTTCAGTTTTACCTTTGTCGATGATCAATAAACCTGTGTCTAAAATATACAATAGTCTAGAGTTGTAATTGTAGCTGAAAGTTAGGCTAGCTGTCCGAAAGTTGCACGTTTTTACGAAACATACGCATTCCGGAGACAGCAAAATTTAGTTTGTTTTATGTTTTTTTTATTGATGCATATTTTTGTAAAGTTTCATAGCGAAGTCTATTTTAGTACAAATAATATTTGATCAAGTTTAATTATATGTTATGGTTGTTTAGTTTTGACCATTATAACTACAGAAGATCCAACGGAAAATAAACTTCATATAGACATTCGCCTTGATGTGAAGGAGTCTAATACTAAAAAAAACGCAATTAAACTGTTGATTGTTTTACATTTTTTCTATGAGATTTTACTAAACACGTCGATTAATATAATAGGTTTTATTGAATATAAACTACCTTTACAACTATTGAATATCCCTGGAATTTCTCATGGGATATCTAAAAGAGAAGGTCAAAACAATCAAACTTAAAACCGTCGCTGAATTAGAAGCCGCAAGTGAATATGTATGTGTGCAAATATCAGGGATATTCTTTCGTGATGTATCCTATTCTATTACCTCACGTATTTAAGCAGAGCCTTGCCCAAAACGGACGTCATTCAGTGAACATGTTGATTAAATATAATACTCGGATGATTATAAGTTTGAATACATTTTGAAAATAATATTTAAGCAGTGCCTGAACGAAAGCGGACGTCATTTACTGGGAGTCTTATAGAACCAGGATTTGTGTTCAAAAAAATGTGCGACTTATTATGCCTTCAATTAATCAAGGTTTCAGATTTTTTGTCAATAAATCTTCATCTGGCACTAAATCTAATTATCTCAAGTTTCTCATTTAGGCAAATATTTGGTGTGTACACTGAATGACGTCAATTTTGTTGTGTAAATACAATACTCGGATGATTGTAAGTTCTAATACATTTTGAAAATGATATCAAATCTAACAAAAACATACTTTACACAAATCTAACATGACTACACCTCTTTTTTAGACACTGTGTATATTTTATTACAGAAATATTTATTCTTCAAACTGAATGTTACATTACACAGCATATTTCACATTGATATATTAGAAGACATTTAATTGCTCGAGAAGAAAAATGCTTAAAATTCGACATTTTTTATCAATTCATTCTCCCTTTAAGATTTATCTGCAATGAATGCAAAAATGAATTATTCGATCATCGAAACCCCGCGCTAAATAAGATACAGCCCAATCTGCGGTTTTACATCAATAGTCAAAAGCTATGAAATAAGATATCTATGCGAGACAAAAAATGCAGACTATAAGGTGTCGCATTCTAACTAGAAAAAGGTAATCAACACTGTCGAAATGATTTCTATAGATTCGACGTTCATTTAATTAACGCCGTGTTACAAAGTGCTATATTAAAAAAAAACAGTATGGGGTTGTTATTGTGCTTCTAAAAGGTTTCTCGAAAATGTTTCGTGATGGAAATAAATACTTCAAGTATTGCAACACGTTATTCTTTTATACAATTAGATTTTCACTATTTCGTTTCATATTGCCACTACATGCAATTAGGTTTATCACTTAGAGACGACCAACCACAAAGCCTTTATTTGAATATAACTGCAAATGTATCCGTTCCAGGACTGGTAAAATAAATTCCCGAACAATTGTATGTCCCCTTAAGAAGATTAAAATATTATCTAGTGACACCCAACGTTATATCTAGTATTCTATTTTCAAATTTTTAACAAAACATGTTCATTTTTAGAAAATGTCTTTAAGAAGAAATTGTCTTAAGAAGAAATTGAAAGTTAGTGTCTACTTAATTTGGTGTTTTATTACCGTGGATCTAATTCAATGCAGATCTGATATATGTACATTTTCAAATGCGAGATTATGCTATATGATACTCCATAAATATGCAAATTAACTGAAATTTAGGCAATATTTACTAATTGATTTATTATACCTTTCGTTAAAATTTCAAAAATATCGGAGGTATCTGAATTTTCTACGAACGGCTGTAATCCCTTTTTATCAACTTTGCATTATACTAAATTAAACTAAATATAGCCAACATGTGGATTTCTTCACGCAACACACATGTTTTCAAAATATATAATGCTCGGTTTATGAGTTTATGAGTTGATCTTTAAATAGAAATATATAAATGTTGCATTACCCGTTCTTTCAAAGTACCCGGTAAGATCTAACAAGAATGACAAAAGAACAGAACGTATATAGAAAAACTTTGGTTTTCTTTATTTGCCATCACCAGATTGTTTATGCCGTCTAAGCACACACATATAACAATCGCTTGACATACTTTTGCCTCGTGAAAGTCTTTTTCTTGCTGTGGTCACAAACTTGGTTTCCGATAGAACTCGTTCGTATATACATCCGATTGGAAAGCAATTTGCTCTGCATTGTCTATTCGAGCGTGAACTGAAACTTTAGTTCCACAAGCACTTCGGATTGTCTGTTTGATGAAATACAAGTTTGATAAAGTTTCATCGGAGCCATAAACATCAGTAAACTCCCATTCTTGCGGTACTTCGATACTCCGATCACCAAGCGCGTCTGCTCTTCGCGTTTTTTAAACCGCCGTCTTTCAAGTCTCCTTGCACTGCAGAATCTTCTCCTTTTTAACAGTTATTAAGTCGCTTTTTTTCTCGACGTTTCACCCACAATGAACTTGTCCACGATTATGTTGCCACTCTTCATTATATTACATAAACACATAACCATACCTTACTTTATAAATATAGAGATATCACAGGGCCGTCCTTGTATATTTTTGGCTGTAATAAATATTAGATTATATTTATGAATACAAATTAGCGGGAAATAACTCCACTGTTAGAAAACCTAATGAAATGTGTGTGCAATGTTACTAGTGTGTACATTTTTTTTGTGGCCCTGTTAAAGGGACTGAAATGAAGACACACACACGGTATAAAGTAGAAACAAGTGTATTAAGAAAATAGAGTACAGAGGGAAGAAATATGCGCCTGGTAAGTAGAGTTCGACTATCTTACTGGATTCACGGCGAGAGTTAATTGCCGTTGGCATTTATTGAGCAAAGAGGAAAAGTCCATTTTTACATAGGTAAGTCACTATAACAATTTTATTAAAATGTGATGTACATTTATTAAACAACATGTTCAATATGTAAATACTAGCGGTAATCTTTGATCTACATTTTAGTGATGAGGAGTTATCATCTGTACTGCTGCTTATCACACTAGCTACGTATAAATTCATATATAACTTCATATAAAAACTATACTTTTATATAAAAAAGGTAAAGGTAAAGGTCGCATAGCCTGGACGCGGACGAGTCTCGTTGCCGACATCGGACACTGCCCATGGCCGTAGCGGCGGTGATTTGTTAAGAATCACTGTGTCTAGTGCACAGCATATGGAAGGCGGAGCCCATCCCTCTCCTTCCGCTGCCTTGAACCTTCCCTGAGTTTTAGTCAGATACCCATTTACTGCTGGGTAGACAGAGGGAGTTTTCAGAGCCGAAAATTCGCATGCCGTGAGCGGGATCGAACCCGGGTCGTCCAGCCCAAAGACAATAACCACTCGTCCACAGACCCTCACTACTTTTATATACAAAAGTTCTAATGTACTAAGAATGTAAGTGCGTCAACGTTATCGGCCTAGCTAATTTGCTTATTAATCTGAAAAATTACATAGCATTAATTCACTAATTGATATTATTATTTGTTGATTCGGTAACTGTTTTTATTTAATATTGAAGACATATTACTATTAAGGCACATTTGTTTAGATCATGAAATGAAAATTAACATTGTGGTTTACGAAAGCTTTTCTATCTCTTTCCGGGTCAACTTACTTTTGGAAGTTGCGGCTAGGCATGACAATGATAGTTATAAACAATCCCGGAAAAACAAACAAGCATACACACACATCCACAATGCCCCCGAAAGCTCTATATCAGTGTGTTTTCGCTTCTCAACCACGGTCATTTCATAACTAAATTCTATTAAATCATAATTTTTGGGGGCTCGTTCGTGTACAATTCGTAAACAGTCAGCCTTTTCATCTTTTTCTATCATAAATTACCCCCTACCTCAACAAAACAAACAAATCTATAAGTATCCTGCTCCTCAAACTTACCATTTTTTATCCAACTCAATCTGCTTTTTTCCCCCCTTTTTTTTTTTTCTTTTTCTTCTTCTTCTTCTTCTTCTTATCATTATTATTATAAATAATAATATAATTTTTATTAATAGTCGTATTATAAGTATTATTATTATCAACTCACTATTACTTCTCACACAGTTCATCATCAGTGATTGCTCACTGATAATAACCTACGGTGTTCCCTGGAGTCCGGGTGACAACACGTATCCCCAGATTTCCAGTACTCTCCACATATTTTAATAACCATTGTAAATAACTTAGCGTTACCGTAACAGTCGCCTACTATTGATTTATTGCTTGCAACGCCCATTGGTCTCCCCATGCGGGGAACACAATATTAAATTGTTACTTCGCGAGAAACACACTCTTTTCATTTCTACTTAGTTAGGAGCACAATCTATCATTACTACAAAGCGAGGAACAACATATTTTATTACTACTTAGCAAGGAACCCGATATTTCATTAATACTAAACGAGGAACAACATCTTTTATTTCTAGTTTGCGAGGAACACAATATTTCATTACTACTTAGCGAGGAACAACATCTTTCATCACTACTTAGTGAATAAAACAATATTTCATTACAGTTAGCGAGGAACACAATCTTTCATTAAACTAATTAGCGAGGAACACAATATGTCATTAGTACTAAGCGAGGAACACAATATGTCATTACTACTTAGCGAGGAACACCATATGTCATTACTACTTAGCGAGGGACACATTCTTTCATCATTACTTTGCGAGGAACACAATTTTTTATTACTACTTAGCGAGAACACAATCTTGCATTACTATTGAGCAAGGAAAAATATTATATTACTACTTAGCGAGGAACACAATCTTTAATCATTACTTTGCGAGGAACAAAATTTTCATTATTACTTAACGAGAACACAATCTGTCATTACTACTTAGCGAGGAACACAATTTCTCATTACTACTTAGCGAGGAACACAATTTTTCATTACTACTTAGCGAGGAACACAATTTTTCATTACTACTTAGCGAGGAACACAATTTTTCATTACTACTTAGCGAGGAACACAATTTTTCATTACTACTTAGCGAGGAACACAATTTTTCATTACTACTTAGCGAGGAACACAATTTTTCATTACTACTTAGCGAGGAACACAATTTTTCATTACTACTTAGCGAGGAACACAATTTTTCATTACTACTTAGCGAGGAACACAATCTTTTATTACACTACTTAGCGAATAAAACGATATTTCATTACTACTTAGAGAGGAACACAATATTTAATTTCTATTTAGCGAGGAACTCAATATGGCATTACTACTTAGCGTAGAACAAAATCGTTTATTTCTAGTTAGCGAGGAACTTAATATGTCATTACTACTTAGCATGGAAGACAATGTTAAACTACTACTTAGCGAGGAACACAATATTTTATGACTACTTCGAGAGGAACACAATCTTTCATTACTACTTAGCGAGGAACACAATATTTCAGTACTACTAAGCGTGGAACACAGTTTTTAATCATTACTTAGCTAGGAACACAATATCGCATTGCTACTCATGCGGAACGCACTATTTTATTACTACTTAGCGAGGAACGCAATATTTCGTTACTACTTTGCAGAGTACAGAATCTCCCATTACACTACTTAGCGAGATACACACTATTTCCTAACTACTAAGCTACGGACACACTATTTTATTACTATTGTACAAGGGACACAATCTTTCATTAACCAGTTTCGAGTAATACAATCTTCTATTATACTTAGCGAGGAACAAAATATGTGATTACTACTTAGCGAGGAACACAATCTTTCATTGCACAACTTAGCGAGGAACACAATATTTTATTACTACTTAGCGAGGAACACAATATTTTATTACTACTTAGCGAGGAACACAATCTGTAATTGCTACTTAGCAAGAGACACACTATGTTATTACTACTTAGCGAGGAACACAATAGTTCATTGCTAGTTATTGAGGAACACAATATTTCATTACTAGTGTTCAGTGATAATGACTTTTATGAGAACATTTTGTGAGCAATGAAGAAAAAGAAACAGAGAGGGTGAGGAGAAGAAAAAGGAAAAAGCTAAAGGAGAACAAGAAAGAGGAAAATGTAAGAGACATAAAAAAGAAGAAATAAAGAAGAAAAGAAATGAACGACAAAGAATAGGAAGAAAAGTGAGGACAAGAAGAACAAGAAGAACTAAGCAAAGAAAAAGAAGAACTAGATCCGATCTTGTAAAAACAAACGAGAAAAAACAATAGTAAGAATATAGAAAAGACAAGTAAAAGAACAAGCACACGAAGAAGAAAAAGAAGAAGATAGAAGAAGAAAAAGACGAAGAAGAAGAAGAAGAAGAAGAAGAAGAAAAAGACAAGAACGAAGAAAGAAAAAGACGGAGAAAAGAAGAAGAAGAAGAAAAAAAAAGAAGAAAAGAGGGGCGAAAAAAAGGAAAAAGAAGAAGAAAAGAAAAAGAAGAAGAAGAAAAAGAAGAAGAAGAAAAAGAAGAAGAAGAAAAAGAAGAAGAAAAAGGAGAAGAAGAAGAAAAAGACGAATAAGAAAAAGAAGAAGAAAAAGAAGAAAAAGAAGAAGAAGATGAAGAATGAGAAGAAAAAGACGAAGAAGAAAAAGAAGAAGTAAAAGGAAACGAAAAAGACGAAGAAGGAAAGGAAGAAGAAAAAGAAGAAGAAGAAACAGAAATGTCACAAAATGGCTGCAGTAACGAAAGAGGAAAATATATTTTGTTGATGATCGAGCAAATCCTATTAAATATGGAAATAAGACCATGAATATTCAAGTCTGAGGTAAGGAATAAATCTGAAAGTTTGACTTAAAAATAAGAAATTATAAAAAAAAAGATTCTACCTCCCCCCACTGAGCCTGAAGAAAAATTTAGATTCCTCTATCTTTCAAAATGATAACATTTCGCTCACGCATTCAATATGTCTGCGGAAATGAAACTTTCTAACGTACTGGTATTTGTTATATTGTTTTCTTTTTAAAAAAATGAACTTGCATATAAATGCAAGATACAGTGACCTATAGTCAAACTGTTACGCACGTATATTGCCGGAAACACGTTAGCTCGGAAGTACTCTGTGATTAGAGCTGTGTAACTTGTTTCTCTTTTTTTTATTAAAACATACACGTTATTCAAAGAAAAATATGTACACGTGGGCACACACACGGACATAAACACAGGTGTACACACACCGCATTCATGCATATATATGAATGCATATATATATATATATATATATATAAAATATTTGTTTTTGTTTATTATCTATGTACGTATACGTTTCGTCCCTTTTCAATCAGGACTCATCAGCATAGAGATATGACTATTCACTACCGGTCGTACGATTCGAAACCCTGGATAACAAGTATTTTTCAACTTGCATCCAACGTCTTTAACCGCGCGCCCACCATTTGAATAGCCGATAAACAATGATAATTTTAACACATTTAAAGCGGCACGATATCCAGGCATTCTACTTCTATTAAAGAAGGAATGATGCATTATAAAGAAAGTGACGTCATGCTGTGTTTGTACTACCATTAAGAGTGCTCTACTTATTTTACGAAGAGCGACAAATATAAAATATTTGTTTTTGTTTATTATCTATGTACGTATACGTTTCGTCCCTTTTCAATCAGGACTCATCAGCATAGAGATATGACTATTCACTACCGGTCGTACGATTCGAAACCCTGGATAACAAGTATTTTTCAACTTGCATCCAACGTCTTTAACCGCGCGCCCACCATTTGAATAGCCGATAAACAATGATAATTTTAACACATTTAAAGCGGCACGATATCCAGGCATTCTACTTCTATTAAAGAAGGAATGATGCATTATAAAGCAAGTGACGTCATGCTATTCCATGATTAATGCCAGTATACTGAAATCATATTTCTTTTAATAGGGTTAAGATGAAAATTCATATACACTAAATTTCCAAAAGCCAAAAAATTACCAAATGTTTACACTTTTATTATCATTAAGGGTATGCGAGCACAACAGGGCTATGTATTTTACTGGTAGGACGTTTTCTTCAGCCCACCTCACACACTTCTTCCACTCATGCATAGAGATTTATACTGTAGTGATGTGATAATGAAATGTTTGGTTGATATGTAGTCATACCTTTAATCAATGACATTGACATTGAGTTGATGAGATACAGGGTGGCACATACGTACGTACGTACTACGTACGTACGTGCACACAGATAACATGATTTCATGATTGAACTTTCTGGATGTCTTGGTTGCCTTGACTAATGATGCTAAAATTGTACACAATTCTAGAACCTATCAAATGAAAATTTTGTGCAAAGTTTTAACTAATTTGGTTTATTGGTTTTTGAGTTATGATTGATCAAAGTAATGAGATTTCCAGCATAGGCCATTCATAGTTCTATTAAGGGATAGAGCGCTCTCGCGCCTCCCTTGATTCCCAAATGTTTACACTTTTATTGTCATTAAGGGTATGACTACATATCAGCCAAACCATTTCATTATCACATCACTGCAGTATAAATCTCTATGCATGACAACTATTTGTGACAGCTATTGTATATGTTTATGTATAGCGTATTTATACAGCTTTACCTTCCATTGAGCACTTTCAAAATATAGATTTAATTTAATTTCTTCAATACTTTATATAGAGAGAGATAATTAATTGGACAAGTGTATATATATAAATATATATATATATATATATATATAATTATTTTTATTATAAAATTTGACATTTAATCTACATAAGAAGTATACGTTTCATCCTTGGGTATTATCAGCGTTAAGATAAACATTCACGCCGGTCGTACGATTCGGACCACAGAACAATAGTCACATTTAAACTCCAAATACGAGCGAGCAAATCAAAGAGGTAACGTGTAAATTGCTACACACAAGATGAGTAATACACATTTTATATGGGTCAAAACCCAGACAACTATATATATATATATATATATATATATATATATATATATATATATATATATATATATATATATACAGGGTGGGCCAAAATAAGGGTCCTATTTTTAAAAATTCATAACTTTTTTATTTATTGATTTTTTAAAAAATTTTTTTAGAATAAGTAAAGGACCCCTTCCGAAGCAAGCATGAGCCGTATTAGCCCTAATGAACGTACCCTCATTTAGAAAACATTATTTTTGCTTAAAAAACTCAAAACAGTGTAAAAAACAATACTTTAGTTTTTGTAAGTTTTAAGAAGTGTTTTTCGGCTAAAATTTGTTTTGTTTATGTCAAAAAATCTCGGAAGGGTCAGTCTACACACACATAAAGTTTGGTGAGTTTAACTTTTATTTTGTGGAAGTTATTCAAATTCAAGTTATTCAAATTTAAAGATAGGACCCTTATATATATATATATATATATATATATATATATATATATATATATATATATATATATATGTATATATATGTATATATATATATATATATATTTATATATACATATATATATATATATATATATATATATATATATATATATATGTGTATCACAGAAAATGGAAATACTATTCTAAACGTAATGGAAATTGAAAGAAACGAAAACAAAAACTATTATTTATGTATTCCACAACATTTAGTCTTTATTTCAAGACTTCCTCGGGATTATTTGTCTGAAAAATAACACACAGGTACAAATATCTGAAACAGTAACAGTAAGAGGAAAAAAGTTTAAAATGCGGCTTATGAATAGATAAATTATGGTAGCAGTAAGGGAAATTTAGTTAACTGCTGAAAATGTGTGTGGGGAAGAATGGAAGCGGTTGGTGTTTTCAAATTAATTAGGGAGGGGATGGAGCGTGCGTTCTGTAATAATAAAAGGATCGCTTATTAAAAGATTATGGTCACAGAAAATAAGTGAACTAGAAATAGTGTAGGGGGAAATCGGTAGCGGTCGGAGTAATTTAAAACATGCGGGAGGAGGATGAAGTGTGCGTCATCTTGATTGAGGTCAGAATAGCTGGTTATCAAAGCAGGGAGAATAAAGGGTTTAATATTACGGTCACATAAGGGGGTTGAGTAAGCGTGGGATTTGCTATAGCGAGGGGAAAGTAATGAATTTATACTTAATATATGTATATATATATATATATATATATATATATATATATTTATATATTTATATATATATATATTTATGTATCGTCGATCGGCAAATTAAACACTCCTTAGCCACCATAAGAATAACACTACTACTACTACTACTACTACTACTACTACTACTACTACTACTACTAATAATAATAATAATAATAATAATAATAATTATAATAATAATAATTTAAAATAATTAAAAATAATAATAATAATAATAATTAAAAATAATAATAATAATTAAAAATAATTATGAATAAAATAAAATAATAATAATAATAACCATAATAATAACCATAATAATAATAATAATAATAATAATAAAAATAATAATAAAAATAATAATAATAATAATAATAATAATAATAATAATAATAATAATAATAATAATAATAATAATAATAATAATAATAATAATAATAAAATTGTAATCTATATTAGTGAAACCAGATTCCTGCTTACTATCAAGTAGATGAGAAAATAATTAAAATATTATATATAAATATATCTCTCCTACTGGCAAACACTATACGATCTGTTTCAGTATTTACCATGACAGCTTTAAAACAACTGATTCATTAATAAGAAATAGCACGTCGTGAGATAATAGTTTACTAAAAACTATTAATGCTGTGTATGTATTCAAATGCCAAATGGGTGAGTGTGTTTCCCAAATCCCAAAACAATACTAACATCGTTATGACTTGAACTGGTATATATCGTCACCTCTCCACCTCATTGGTCCATTAACCAACAACTGGTAGAACATGACACCCTAAAATCATTTCAGAAACATATTAGTAAAAACAATGCTATTCGCCCGGTCTCCAATTGTAACCTGCGCCTCCCCATAATCGAAGCCTTACTCATTTATGCAAACAATACTACCATGAACAAAACTCGATGTAAGAGGGGGGGGGGAGATCGTATACTAAAAAGAATACAAATAAAGTAAAAAATTGATTTAATTAACTTTCTAAATAAATTCATCAATTTTAATGTGTGTAACTAATCACTTGCCCGAAAAAAGCTCTTGAGAATCGAAAACATTAACTCGTTGGTTCGCCAACATGAAAAGATTGATTAAAAAGAAACAGTGGGGTTTCATAGTTTATGTAATGTTTTCAAGTTTTCTAGTTATGTAATTTGTGGGATTCATGTATTAACAATGATATAAATGTTAACAGGAGATGGGGTATCTACTGATTAATGTGGATTGGGTTAGGCTGTTTTGGGATTGGTAGGAGTGATATTGTTGTAGTTGTGTATGTGAAATATATCCGAGAGGTTATGTTAAACATAATAGCTCTCCACCATCCATCTCACACAGACTATAAAATAGATCCATAAACCTTATTAGATAAATCCAACAGAATAAACAGGAATGTTGTTGATAATGATAGTTAATAAATTAGATATCCCTTTGATTAACACTTTCACTGACAGCATAAATCCAGCCATTTCATAAAAGATATTCCACTGAAATACACCGCGCATATATATATATATATATATATATATATATATATATATATATATATATATATATATATATATATAAAATGAAGGAGAATGGAAAGGAATTAGAAAAAGCAAAAGCCAAATCAAAATTCAATTCAAAAGTTCAAAGCAAGGTATATTCCGCAAAAAGGCAATTTATTCAAGTTAAATTTTCCTTAAGCCAGGCTTTTCAAAGATCAAAATCTTATCATCAGAGGAAGTCGCTGGGATAGATAAGTTGGCAATGGCCAAGATTTAAAATTTGAAAAAATGAAATAAAGTTGTAGGGAAAGAAATTCTCCTTCATTTCTACCTGCTCTATCCTGGATATTGAGCCGTATACTCTTCACAATGGGGTTTTACCTTTCCTAAAAGTTCGCTTTTAGTACACCTCTTTTATATATATATATATATATATATATATATATATATATATATATATATTATGAAAATATTTTATAAAAATAATTGCTTGGGCAAATACTAAACTATAAATAATAAACCTACAAAAAATAATAAATAAATAAATAAAAATTTTAATAAATCCCACCCAGAGCCGAATCAATAAATTATGCCACTCAATTTTTCCTAAATATGAACATACATTTGAAGCAGTAAAACAGACAACACATATCTTAAATACTTAAATTAATTATAATGAAACTAAATTACGAGTAAGTCCCATATATTATATTTAACCCTGACCCAGTACTTACTTAAAAAGGGACTCATAAACAATGCACCGTTTTCTAAACGATAAATTCAGACGCCTTTGTTGTCGTTTTTGAGATACTGTTATATTATAAAGTGGGCCCATATCTTTGGAAACGATTAGGTTCGCTAGTATGAATTATGGCTGGGGTCAGTTGAGACAATAAGTGAGGGTTAAGCTGACATGCACTGGATGGGATTGTTATGAGTGAATCATTTTTGTCAAACCATAACAAAGTTACAAATTCGGCGCCGATACAGGGAGCCTCGAGTCAGAGAATATCAGATATGGAACGATTGTTGAATGTCGTATCTGATTGGCCGATGGAGGCGAGTGTATGTTACGTCATTTGTTTTTCTCGGAAACTAGAGTTTTTGAAAAGAGAACGCTTTGGAAGTGAGAGCGATAAACCCGATGATGTAGCCGCTCGTCCTATGGTATAGATCTCGAATGAGATCCGACATAGATCCCCATGCACCCATCGACCCCAACAATGGAAAGTATGAATGAGACGAATGGAATAGACGAATGGATGGAAATCCCTCCACAACCAAAATATGATTTATTCATATTTTGGTTGTGGAGGGAAAAATTGCCTCCGAGTGTTGCTTCCTGCCATAAAACAAATTTGTCCACAGAACCAATACCACCAGAATTGATCACGGCCATAGACGCAACGAAATCCACGTCAAAGATAGCGATCACGAAGAAAAAAAACTGTAAGGTAACTTTTTTGTGTATAACATATTCGGTTCCTAATTTGATGGGATGAACAGTTAAAAAAGAAAAAAAACATGTGTAGCATCTTTAATATAAGTGAAGTGTTATAAAGAAAATATGTTTTAAAAAAGAAATGTTTTAAAAAGAAAAGATTTTTTTTAAAGTTGTTTTAAAAATATTAAGAACTTTAAATCGATATTATGAGACGAGCCTTGGTCGGCCTTTCCGAAAAACTTTCGTATTATTCTGCCTTTCGTTTATGATGTTGCGGGAAGCGTTGGTCACGAGGTGTCGTCAGTCCGAAGTATAATAATTAATAAGTGTAATGTACATTACTATTAAAAGAAACAAATGTTTAAGTATAATATAACAATACAACGTTTGAAATGCGACACTACCCATAAACAAATAAGTAAATAAAACACCTAACAAAATCAAACCTTTAAAACACAGAAGTATGGATCAGATAAATAATAAATCCAATACATAAAATTAAACCCGATATCCCCTTACAGATGAGACTTCAGTATCACAACCATTGTTTTTTGAGTTTTGAAGACACCGAAAATCTCCTACGATCTATGAACGATCTTACAAACACAACTGTTGAAAAAAAAATACAAAACTACACAGAAATAATTAAACGAAACACGTAATAAAATAAAATTAAAACATTCTTAATGCACAAACCTATAAATAATAAATAACATAAAACGCAATTAATTCTCAACCAATATATTTTTTCCAGAGAGACATTTCAGAAATGCACCTGTTTTTTTATCGATATAACGCCATTTTTATTGTGTTTTGACCTCATTAAGAACGGTGACAATTTCACTGGGCAATTTAAAATGTAAAAAATCAACCACTCTGGATAAAACCGCGGTACGATTCTGAAATATTTAACATACACTTTTCAAATAAATTAATTGTATTAGCATTCACTCTTCTGCGATTGAGCACTTTATTGATTTATTTTCAATATAAATTGACACACACTATATATATATATATATATATATATATATATATATATATACACAGGGTGGGCCAAAATAAGGGTCCTATCTTTAAATTTGAATAACTTGAATATGAATAACTTCCACAAAATAAAAGTTAAACTCACCCCACTTTATGTGTGTGTAGACCGACCCTTCCGAGATTTTTTGAAATAAACAAAACAAATTTTAGCCGAAAAACACTTCTTAAAACTTACAAAAACTAAAGTATTGTTTTTTACACTGTTTTGAGTTTTTTAGCAAAAATAATGAGGGTACGTTCCTTAGGGCTAATACGGCTAATGCTTGCTTCGGAAGGGGTCCTTTACTTATTCTAAAAATCAATAAAAAAAAATCAATAAATAAAAAAGTTATGAATTTTTAAAAATAGGACCCTTATTTTTGCCCACCCTATATATATATATATATATATATATATATATATATATATATATATGTAATGTTCTAAACTTTCTTTAAAAAAACTACATTTTCCATTAATTCTATTTTTCTGCCCATTTTTTAAGAAAATGATATATAATGAATTCCAAATTTGCAAATGTGTATCTCCCATCAAATTGAACCGAAACCCCTCAAAAACATTAACTTCAAACTTTTCTCAATATTTCAGATATTTATTCGTTTTTTAAAAGCAAACTAATGAAAAAACGTGGCTGCTTTCCTGACTAAAATACACACATACATCAATGTTTCATGTTTACGCAATCTTCAGTGTAGGAGATCTTAATTCACGTCAATCGGAGGGCTCGAATCCGGTTTACCAATCATCACTGATTCGTAGTCGAGTCTATTTACTCAAGTAATATTTTTGAAAGTTGTTACATGACACTAGATTTATTTTACAAAATGCAGACTTGAAATGAGAATGGAGTATCTCAATCGAATGCCAAACAATAGACGTGTTTACCTAAAATATTGACTGTAGCCTCAACCTCACCAAAACAAAAACACCACTCAAAAAACACATGCAAACCCTAACCTCAAAACCTATATGTATTATTTATCTCGCAGCCCACAAAAACTTGTTTCGCAAGAATTATTTTATCGGCTGTATAAAATACTGGACATAAAAACTGACTAATCACCGAACATGAACATATGTGGCTCGCTATCTTACCATAAAACTTTGTCTTTAAGAAACAATTCCTTTTTTTTTTAATTTCATCTAAGTTTTTGTGTGGTCAAATCTCCGACATATATTTTGCCTATCACCGGTCTGTCGTTTTCTTGAATAAACATGGAGAGTGGCAGTTCTCGCTTTGTGTACCCGTCCCGGAATACCGAGGCAGTTCTCGCCTAAAAGCTGGGCATTTTTAACACCCAAACTGTATATGTTGCATACCTTTTAATTTCTCGTACCTTCTCTCTTTTCTCGTCGCGTAGAGCGGTGTCGTCTCGATGTCATCTAGTTTCTCGTATCTTTTGTTCTTTAGTCGGGTGGAGGGGTGTCGTCGTATGGTTGAGTTCTCTCTTCGTTTATGTACTGCTGTGAACAACGCTGTTCGCTGTGTTTGCAACAAATCCTTCATGACCGATTCACGAGACAACAATCTTTTAAAATTTTAATTCTGTTTTTCCAGGTGTCAGTCTACCGTCAGTGCAGATGCTTAACTAACGTTGAGGGAGAGACCAAATTACTATCTATCGTAGTTACTTTCTAGCTTAAATCCTAAGCCATTCGATGAAGAAGGAATCTCATGCCTGTATTGTCTTAGGGAAGTAAATTCCCATTTCTCATTTCGGACTACATAGAGAAACACGTCTGTTCGATTCGCTTCCACTAACCAGACTGGCAAAACTCTGCTTCTCACACCAAAATCCCGTGACGTCACAGAACCCCTATGCGCAGGCGCACTTTGACCCTTGACTTGAGGTCTTATCAACGTAGTGATCCTGTCAACGCTTGTGAGCTCCGACTGTGAGAACCAATTTATTTTGCACTCAACCGTACGGGCCCACCCGCACTAAATCGCGCAAGCCAAACCAAACGATCTCTCACACATACGTCCACTTCAAGATGCGTCCGGCCCCACAGGACCAGTATCCAACAGTTTCACATGCATTGTTGCGCATTTTTACATATATGCATCGTCCGTTACCCCTGTTTTATTTCAAAATTTTAAAAAAAATTGTAATTATGATCAAATTTTATGGGTGGGTTGACTTACAGTCTCACTGGCATATCCACTATCCAATTATAACAGTGTATTCAATTGGAGGCTCGTATTGATAATTCTGGAGAAGAAAATTCTTTGTGATGTCTGTACATATGTCATTGATCAAAACAATTCTTAGAATTCTCGCAATAAATTAGATTAATAATCAAAGAAATGAGAATGAAACCAAAGAACAGAAACGATAAAAACAGGAACCCAAAACAGTTTCAACTGTGATAAAGTCTAGAAAGATGCTAATTGATTTACTAGACAATAATCGATCCGTTCTATGTTGAAAACTTACAAATTTGATACGAAAGTAGAATATAATATCGGAGCAATTTCAACGAGACACGATGTTTGGTGAGAATAATGAAAGCGACATTGTGACAACAATCGACATCCGCAACGTTATGATGTACGTATGTTTGCGCGATAAATGTATGCCGCCGCTTCATCAGCACATATAAAGGGGAGGGTCATCAACCTTTCGCTAATAGTCTAGTCAATTGGACCACGTATGCAGTCAAACAGAAGTTACAACAATTAGTTTATTACTTCTTGCATGGCTTGACGAAAAAAACAGGTACTTAAATTATGTTTATATATATATATATATATATATATATATATATATATATATATATATATATATATATATATATTGAGATTGGCTGCGACCACCACTCTCTCTGGTTGTATTTGAATTGTCGAGGGTGAATTCAGTTTTCTGTCAGTCTCAAAAATGTAATTGTCAAATTGGATGATTGAATAAAACCGCAAAGTTGAAATAAATTATTGCATCGACAATCATGTAATTTCGTGTTATTATATTTTACGTTATATATATATATATATATATATATATATATATATATATATATATATATATTATAATATAAAATGAAGTAATAAAATAAGGTGTCAATCCTTATTTTATTACTTCATTTCATATTATAATATTAATGCTCTATCCAGTATATTGAGCTTCAGTTTTTTATCCGGATGTTTCACTAATTATAAGATATTAGTTGACGCTTATATCTTTTGTTGGATTGCTTCATATATATATATATATATATATATATATATATATATATATATATATATATATTTAGGCAAACGTTGTTGAATAGCACGGAGTGTTTCTGCTTTTTGATCTTTTTTTAAATTTTTTCCATCTTCCGAATGGTCAACTTCGTACCTCGATCAAACTGGTGTATGAAGTTTCCGTAGTTTTGTTGTTCCATCTTCCTTGCGAGTACTTTCGATTTGATATCCTCAAATCATCTTCAGGCGTGTTAGTGTGAAAAAAAGGTACGAAGTTGACCATTCGGAAGATGGAACAAATTTAAAAAAAGATCACAAAGCAGAAACACTCCGTGCTATTCAACAACGTTTGCCTAAATGAAAACTTGCTGCCTAAATACACACAATATATATATATATATATATATATATATATATATAAATGTGATACTTAGACGGCAATACAATGCAGAGGTGTGACGGATAGACACAAGTTGGAGCAAATAACACATATAATGGGGGACAAAAATAGTTTCACCCTTAATACAGTGTATACACACATATCAATATATATATTTTTTCACAAACACGCATATATCTGTTTATCTACACAATGTTACAATGTTATGTGATACCTGTATCAAGATTGTCTAGTGGAAACTCCGTATGATGTAATATTTCGGGAACTCTTTTCTTCTTCAGAACCGTGTCCAACTCAAGTCTAAACGTTCTGATTGTATTGCCTTCTAAGTATCACATTTCTATATAATAATAAACAATGCTTCCAGCAAACTGCATAAACCTCTTATATATATATATATATATATATATATATATATATATATATATATATATATATATATATATATATATGATTGCCTGGGGAAACCTCCCACCGTACACACGCAAACTCCAAACACTGATGAAGACTGAAGGCTTCAGTCGAAAATTTTGTTCTCCCTATCATCAACAAGAAAAACCTATTTTTCTTTACAGAACAATCTATATTCCTACACGTAAAAAAATATAAAAAAAGAAATAAATAGAAAAATAAAAAATAAAAAGTTATAACACAATATAAACTTTTTTTCACATTATTTTTTTATATTTTTTATATGCATTCACATACTTATATATATATATATATATATATATATATATATATATATATATATATATATATGTATACATTGCCTTCGACAAGAGTGGAAAGGTGGGGGTGAGCAGGGAACTGTGGCTAGTTGTAAGAGAAAGAGGTTGGGGATGAGCGGGAATAATGTGGATAGTAGTGAGTGAGGGAGTGGAGGGGGGAAGAAGGAGGTTGGAATATTTGCCCTGCTCACCCCCACCTTTCCACTCTTCTCCACTCAGTTTCATAAACATTTACTTTCATTCTTCAATACTGACTCCACTATGTTCGGACGTCAGCCCTACTGTTTTCTCCAGTAGTGGCTACTACTTTCCTCCCTTCAACCCTATATGTGCACGTACTTGCATGACATTTTTCTTTATATTATCATCCTGATGAAGTCTTATAAATAAAGACGAACCGTTGATGTACACATAAAAAACATCCCTTTTTGGTTTTCCTTTTTCATTTTCCCATTACGTCGGATTACCTTCATCCTTCTTTTCCCATATATATATATATATATATATATATATATATATATATATATATATATATATATATTGGTACAAAATAATTAGTACAACATTCGTACCGTCGGTTTCAAGCACAGAGGGTCTTAGCTATCCGGGTCTTTTAATTCTCAATAAATCGAGCAGTCTGCTGGGATTTTTCCTGATATATTACAAAAGAAGGTGTATATATATATATATATATATATATATATATATATATATATATATATATATATATATATATATATATATATATATAAAGAGAGAGAGAGAGGGGGAGAGAGAGGGGGAGAGAAGGATTGAAGAATGACTTAAGAAAGAATGAGAGTAATGTCTTTTGTTTTCAAAATCAACTATTTACGAAAAGTCCAGATAAAAATATTCTTACTAAGAAATGAAACATATGCCTAAACAAAGCGATCTATGAAAACAAAAAGAATCTTTCTTTTTGAAAGGGAAACATTAATGGCGACTTTTTGAAAGCAAATATTTATTTATTTTTTTTAGGTATTGTTTTTTTTTTATCATCACATTACTTTTATTTTATTCATTTTTACTCCTTGTTTGTATTTGAAGGTCGAATATCGAAATAAGAAGGGCGAACGAAATCAGCGTTTTGTGGATGCCATCGACGATTAGCGTTCAATCACTCACGTCCCAACCAGGTCCACTCTTTCCCACGGGAAGCATCTAATAGTAATAATGAGTTTCTCCCGTCTCCATTATTTATTTATAAACTAGAAAAGGTATTTTTTGAAGAAATCAATTGACAATGCTTTTGGTGGTTATTTTTTCATTCGCGTGTTTGTTATTGATTTTCCTACGTTGCGTTTCATCATGAGAAAGTACAATTAGATGTCATTCATTCTAATAAATGTATTGATAAATCTTCGGTTTCCTTTACTTAACACTATTGCTGTATTAATACTTTCTTTAAATGGGTAGATACCAGTGCTCTTATTGATTATTTTAAAAAACACAATCAATCAAAATAAAATAATTGAAATTCCATTCACATCGTAGGTGTTTCTGAACTCTTTCTCTTTTATAAAAAGTCAAAATCGATGTCTAAAACCTCTGTACAACGGAAACATATACCCACAAATAATTAATGAAGACAAAAATTGAATATAAATAATTTACGTGATTTAAATTCGAAAGTTTACACCGTACGAGTGAAAGTTTTATTTACTCCTCCCCAGGAGTTAGGCACAAGGCCAGTTTAATCTTACTCCGACAAGTAAGATGTGACCCAAGATCGGGTCGAGAAAGTGGGGGTTGAAAAGCCAGCGCTCGAGAGGTGAGCACTCTGGCCATTTAAAAATTGCCTGGGCAGCCCCGTCGGCATTCCGCGGTAGGGGCGCCTCAGACAGTAAGCAATAAACTTACTCCTCCCCAAAGAGGGGAGGCAAAGCCTGGGAGGGTGGACCTCCTAGAACTGCACAGGACAGGCGTGCAGTATCCATCGGAACAGATACTACACTTTGATCTAAGCCAAAAGGCCAAGAAGCCCAACGAGTGAAAGTAAAGATTAAGTAAAGACATTTTTTTTTAGCAGATTTGGGACCAAGCACACCCGACGTTTAAACTATTGTGAACCCTTTGTACAACGGAAACATATACCCACAAATAATCAACCAAGACAAAACTGACTATAAATAATTCACGTGATTGAAATAGGAAAGTTGAAATATTTTAGTTTATTTTACACTGTATGAGTGAAAGTAAAGATAAGTGTTCACCTGATAATACTAAAATTGAATGTAAATTTAATTTTTATGAGCAAAAAAGTGGCGGCTTAGACTTAATAACTGATAATTAAAAAAAATAAAGAAAATAACTTATTTCACTTTTAGTAGTCACATACTATTCCTTTTGGTTTTAAGATTTTCGTGATAAAAGCAATAATTAACGTACGGTCACACATATGCATTATTTACAGATTCATGATAGAACGGTTTATTTTTCGAAGTTAAACATATCTCAGATATACATTTTTTTCTATAAAACTTTACTTACGTATATTTATTTAAGTAAGATTAAACTCGTGTATTTTTTGTGGGAGAATGGTCAGTTTAAACCTTAATTATTTGTCCCGGTTTCAACAGTAAGATTTACTTCGCGTGGTACAACAGTTGAAAATCTAGTATTATTGTTAAAAACAATTTACTTACTACATCTCGGGAAACATTTCTTTTTTACTTTAATTTTTCCCTAACAAGAGACACAAGTCATTGTCGAATAGCTTATCCAAAACTAGAAGGGAGAGAAAATTAACTGACAATGGGTCATCCCGATCCCAGAACAGACTGATTTAAAAATCTAATACTTCTCTCTCTCTCGCTATGTTCCCACGTGCTGTCATATCCGCGGATGATCTTATCTGCACATCGGTTTTTAATTGAATTCAAACTTGAAGGTTATAGTTAATCAAACTTATAGTTACGTTCGTAACTTCTCGGCCTTTTGGTCAGGATCAAAGTGTAGTATATGTTCCGATGGATACTGCACCCCAGACACTGATACAGTCTTGGCCTTCGGCTCTTCATGACGCCAGTCTATGGGTCGGTCCTGTGTCGTTCTAGGAAGTGCACCCGCCCAGGCTTTGCCTCCCCTCTTTGGGGAGGAGTACGTTTATTGCTTATTGCCTGAGGCGATCCTACCGTGGAATGCCGACGGGGCTGCCCAGGCAGTTTTTGTAGGCCAGATTGCTCACCTTCTCAGGCGCTGGCTTTTCAAATCCAACTTTCCTGACCTTGCGTCACATCTTACCTTGTGGGATGAAGATAAATAAATAGTTAATCGAGCTTTAAAGATCCCTCATTAAGTTACGTGGAGTCATATTATAAAATGTTGTGCTTTAATTCTTTACAGACAAGTAGACATGCACCTGGCTTCGAACAGCTAAAAGTCGGTGGTTTCATGCCGTATTAAAACAAAATAACAATAACCACGGCGTGGAGTAGGGTTTGAAAGGTTCGTTCCACTTGGAAAACAAGGCAGTACATATCTACCTGCGACATTGCACTTACAGTCTTCATTATAAATATCTACTTCAGACAGTATTTTTTTAATAGAAGTTAGTGGTTTGGCTTCAAGATAGCAACCTGTCTTTGATACATATTATTTCTTCGAGAACAGTCAAAAGTATGCCAAATTCACATTTATTTAATGCGATCGATCAATACGACTGCCTCATATGTTTCGGGACATAAGTCCAATATTAAGACATTTAGTTATCAGTAGATAAAGGATCTATATTGTTAAGATTTCTGATTTCTTTTGCTACATCTAATATAAAATATATATGTCACAGATTGATATTTCATTCTGGTTAGCCATTCTTTTGCGTTTTAATGTTGAAGTATATTATTTGACCTAACAATTTATTCCTTTCATTTTTTTAATAAAATATTTATTGCTGTCTGAAAGATGTATAAAATAAGCTAAGTTATCCTTATTACGTAAAAAAGAAATACACCTTACGTAATAATGATAACACGCATTTCACGATTTTTTATTCTATATTTGCTTTCAGATAAACAATTACATGTATTGTAACATAAATATTAGCATTTACGTTTCCTAAAATTACTTGATTTTTTATGATAATTAGAAGAAAGCACATTCCCATTGAGACGTAAGGGGCTATTGAGAATTAGGAGCCAGATGCATATGGGCATACTAAAGAGGGAGCATTTGAATTGTCTGCACAGGGGAAAGGGAGTGACATTTCAAAGACAAGCAGTTTGAGGAAAGAACATATTATAGTAGAAAGCTGTTAAGGCATCTGAGGTTTCTACGCTGAAGGGGTGATATTTTCTAATTTACGTATCAGTCGGATGTATATACGTTGAGTTGATGCAAGTTCAGATGGTTCGTTGGGGCAAATTTCATTGGATACTTGTAAAACAAGCACAGGGATGCTTCTTCTTTTTCTTCTTCTTCTTTTTCTTCTTCCTCTTCTTTCGTGTGAATCAGATGATTCTGGTGTTGACATCAATTTCCCCGATGTTTTTCTAGTTAGAAATCTTTCTGGAAAGACATCAGGTACTTACGAGAAAGGCCACGAGAAGGTTACCCCTAAGTGAAAGTGATACTGTGGAACCGACTGGATTCGAACTTGGAACACCCAGGTGTTCAGTCTGTGTTGTTATCCACTTAACAACTGTCAGGGATGCTATATTGCGGCGATTGGACGGATGCTAGAGTTTCGTAAATAATGTTAGACCTTTTAGATTAGACTCTTTTTGGCACCCTGTATACGACGGAAAGACAAGTGCTTAGTCGAATGGTAGCTTTGATTATTGTACTGATAGAAGGTCGCTTTTAACTTAACAGTATTGCTTTATAAATACAATTTACGTGGTTTGGTTTATCAAAGTCCATACATAGATACATGCACTGGTGTAGATATTGTTAAGTTTTTATGGAAATGTTTGTTTTAAGGACATGCGTTCCAGATTAAATAATTTAAATACCATTATTGCCTTTTACTAGCTGATTAAGTCTCAAAATAGGCCAAAATCGGTGACAACATGTCTTAACATCGTTTTACAAAAGAAACTAACGCTAACACCGTTTTCATGGTGTCAAAAACTGGTAAGAATGGCGATCTTTTTTTTTTTAACGTAGTTCACTCAAAACAAGGCAGGCCGCCACTGTAGACGTAAGGGGCTACTGAGAAAAAGGGTGATAGTTTTTTTTGGTGGGGGGGAGGTGTCAACCTAAATTGGGAGCTATGCAGCGAGATATCTGTTTACATTAGTTTAAAAATTGCAGTATGTCCGTACCGTCAGGAAAACAGGGAGCAGGGAGAGAGTTTCATAGTCCAGCAGAACGAGGAAAGAAGATTTCGAGTAGAAAGCTCTTCAGCATCTGGGGACCTCCACAGTGAATGGATGGGATTTTGCAGATTGTCGGGTTGGTCTAGTGAATATACGTCGTGAGGGTACCAGAGCAGCAAGCTTCTACTGAATTATGAGACACGTAAGTCGATGAACAGAACAAGCATAACATCTCTTGTTTTTAGGCAGGCATAATGCCTGGGAGAAAAGTAGGTTGTCTCGGTGAAATGTGTACATGTTTTAACGTATCGCTAATATAATCAAGTTATATTCTTAAAACATGAGTAACTCGCTTTTTCTTTCCGTCATTTAACCTTTCAGCTACGAGACAATCATCAGGTTGAATAATGTATTTATTTCTTAAGAACGTCTTTGAAAATTAATTTATAAAGTGTATTAAGAAATAATTTTAGATAAGTTTTAATTCAGCAAACATAATAAGCCTCTTACCTTGGTGAAAGACAGCTATACACGCGCACTTGCCGACGCAAGCCAGCAACTTATACATAAACTTAAATTTGATGTAAATGATTAATGAAAAAAATGATAGTATAGCGTCAATTCGATTACACCTTACGCTCATGTAAACAATTTAGATAAACGTTAAAGTTCAATAGCGTATCATGATGAATATAATCATACCTGTTAATAATCCAATTCTACTTTACTATTACTTTCATAGAAATATTGGGCATAACTACATAATGAGAGTTGTGAGACAATTAGAAAAACAATTTACAGCATATCTATGTCAGTCGTCACTTTTATATTTTAGCGGCTGTCTTTAAACATGCCCCCGATCTATGATTTTTAAATGACCAATCTGACAGATTTTAAAAGGTATCTCTACCCACAACGATCATTGTTGCAAGGATAAAGGTGAGCACGTTGAGCATTTGAGATATTAAATATTCAATATAGAAGCTATAATAGCTAACTATATTACAGGTAAATAAACATTAATAATGTTCTAAATGTTTAATAAATATAGTTAAGTGTTAACTGTATCCACACTTTTGGCCAACACTGTGTATCTACCTAAACTAATTTTCAATTTTCTCTACAATTTAACAGAATTTAGGTTATATACATTAGAATCAAGGCGGAATGCAATATGTAAACTTCCACGTGTTAAAACGGAGAATATTATCTGTGAAAACGATAGAACTTCTTCCGTGATAACAAAATCTAATTAAATAATACATTCTTAAGTTCACACTTCTAAAGAAGCGGCCATATGATTTATTAGAAAACAAAAAGGAAATACATACACGCATATTGTTTCCTCGCCATTATATTCCCGATAGTTATTTCATACATCTAACATATGTCATGACTAATCGGCATTTTAATTCATCAGCTCGCGAGAGAATTTCCGACAGTAGAAAATAAAACACTGATCGCCTCCATAGATGTTTCCTTGTTTCATTCATGTGAAACCTATAATAGTAGATTCTCTCGGTATGCCTTTTTTTCTAATTTAAGTTTTTCATAATGTCACGCTTTCAACTGTTTATCTATACATATTTTGATTCCCAACTCCCCATCAAAGTTGCCCCTTTTGAATCTTGGCTCCATGACATGTGAGCGTATGTATGAAGGTTGGAACCTGAAGGCCAGATATATATATATATATATATATATATATATATATATATA
>OY744526.1:8040601-8078101 GCA_963556195.1 Sepiola atlantica | reverse complement strand
AACGTTATTTCAGTCGGAAATACGAGCCGGCCTTCTACGTCGAATACAACGTGCTTGTCAATGCAACCATCACACAATGACAATCTCTACATAAGTTTACACAAGGGCTTTGAAATATTTCGTTCTTTAACGGAATGCATCGTTCTACTGGTGACATTTAGAACTTCATTTGCAGTATCACACCATATCTTGGAAGCCTTCACAACAATCTCTAATACTTCATTGTGTCTCCACGTTTAGGTTCTCAAAGCATGATCGCATCTAATGTTTATTTTAATGAAATTGTTTTGCTTACATCTCGTGTGTAGTTATATCCTTTCACCCTTGCATGGATTACATATTTTTATTATGGTTTTTACTATTAATAAAGAAGTTATTTACATGTTAAAAATCATCATTCCTGACTAAATATATCATCATTGTATATGAGTTAGATTACCGAACAATTATCTGTGGGAGTATTTAATCGGGTATGTAATTTGGGACCTTTGTATGCGCCACACTCAAATACAAATCCTATCCTATTTGCATGCGAAATAATACAGTCGATTGTAATCAGCATATACAATTTAAATCCATTTTCTACAAAATTATCTTACTTGAAATTATCCTCTACAATAACTTTATTATACATTATCGTTCATAGTTCTGGCGAGTATACCCGGTGAACCGAGTGCAAGAGAAATACAAACAATTGCACTTAAAGGGACGGTTTGAATCTTTAAAAAGATCGCTAGGCTGGAGTGTCTGAAATAGCCGGTGACTATCTGGCATCCGGTAGGATGCCCCATCTCCAGCAGAAACACAAAGATAAGAAAAATAAAAAATAAAGAGATAAATACAACAACAACAACAACAACGACGACTACTACTACGACGATGATGATGATGATGATGATGATGATGATGATGATGATGATGATGATGATGATGATGATGATGATGATGATGGTGGTGGTGGTGGTGGTGGTGGTTATAATGATGCTGATGATCATCATAATCATGACGATGACGATGACGATGACGATGATTATGATGTTGATGATGATAATAATAATAATGGTAATAATAATAATGGTAATAATACAAATAATAATAATAATGATAATAATAATGATAATAATAATAATGATAAAAATAATAATAATAATAATAATAATAATAATAATAATAATGATGATGATGATAATATTAATAATAATTATAATGTCGTAATACTACAGAATGCTCCCTCAAGAGCCGAAGAAAATTATTAAGCAAGTCGCACAAAAAAATGGGTAGTCTGCTGGGGAGTCGACGAGAATACAACAGATCGGACATAGGATTTCCGGTATGACTAAATATATTTATTGGTTGACGTTAGTTTACGAATTTTTAAAAAAACTGCATACGTGTTTTATAAATTTTAATAAATTAAATACCAGCAATTTTTTTTATACTAAGATACATTTTTCTTGATAATTATATATAATTATAGACATAAAATACATTCAGTTTTAGTTCAACCTAGATTATGTTCGCTTAACAGTAATCCCTAATTCTTTGGCCAATAAGAGCAATAGGTTAATACATTGATCTCAATTTCATATTCTTTCATACAAATATCAAATAGCGTATTTCTTTTAGAAAATTTACCAACTATGCATCTTCATAGTAGTTATAAAGCTAGGTAAAAGTGGCAATTGACATACCAAGGTAGTGTACCAACACTGCCTAAGGAGCGGCTTTAAACTAGTAAGAAAATAGCACAATTAATAATAATTGCAAACCTACATAGAAAAGCTAATTTAAAATCAAAATTGAACCAAAAATTGTAAACAAGATAAATAAAGAAAATATGAATTCAAAGTTAATTGTTGCATTTCCCGGTAAGATCCAACACGAATGACAAAGAACAGAACGTATATGGAAAAACTTTGGTGTTTGTTATTTCCAATCACCGGATGGTTTACGCCGCCTACGCACACGCATATAAAAAAAGTCGTTTGACAAATTTTGTTTGATGAAAGTGTTTTTCTTGCTGAGGTCACAGTCTTGGTATCCGCTAGAAACTCGTTCATATATACATCCGATCTGAAAGCAATTTGCTCTGCATTGTCTATCCGAGCGTGAACTGAATCAATCGTCTGTTTGATGAAATACAAGTCAAGGGATTCCTTCACAGCACCAATTTGCTTATCAGGTGCATTTTTAGACAGCGGACGAGCTTGGGTACCGTAGCCAATAAAGTTTCATTGGTGCCATAAACATCGGTAAACTCCCATTCTTCCGGTACTTCGATACTCCGATCACGAAGCGCTCTGTCTTTTTGCGTTTCTGAAACCGCCACCTTTCAATTCACGCTTGCACTGCGGAATCTTCGGCCTTTTTAAGAGTTTTCAAGTCGCTTTCTTTCTTTCTTTTTCGACGTCCCACCCACAATGGACGCGTCCATGATTCATTTTTGCCACTCTTCATTATCTTACATAATTTAATGTAAAAAGCTGCTATCTTTACAGGGATGAATTTAAACATGTAAGAACCGTACACTTTTTACAATAAGGATATTTTAAAATCGTTACTCAAAAGTTCTTAAATATGTTTTTAAGTTCTTTTTGACCAACGTCGTTTCCGCGTATTTTAAACTAAATGTATGGATGTGATGTGCTCTTCATAATGTGAGTGGGTATGGGAGCGTGTTCTTTATAATGTGCGGCGTGTCTGTTCAATTGTGTATTCCTTTAAACCAGCCCATAATTATAGAAGTGCTCCGATATAACCTTTTAACTTTTAACGGGTGCGTATGTGAGCGTTTATAGCACTTTTTGGTATCTTTCTTTCTCTCTTTTTTGTATACAAATATTCATTTAATATTAAGCGAATTTACCTTTTTATCGTTGTCTCTCACCGTTACCGTGATATGTCTTCTCTTTCATTAACCGCTATATCGTTGTAGCTGCGTTGATATCTTCTTTCTTTCTACTGAGTGTCGTTGCGGTTTCAGCAGTGTGTCTAGTCAACAAAACTGTCTATATCCAACAAAAGAAGTGTCAGGACAGTTTTTCGAGAGAGATCGGGGTTTTATTTTCGTAGAATGAAACAGATACGTAGAAAAGAGGTCCGTTATATCCTAACTACCGTCTATCTTATACACTTGTTCTAACTGTTAGGTTCATCCTAACTTGCTAAATGATCAAATACAGGGGGCTGGACAAACATGCGCGTCTTTTCGCCTTTGGTCTCATCCCTACTTAACTTAAAGTTTCAGAGCATATTTTGCAACGTCCGTCTCGCCTTATATCCATGAACAAACTCCCTTAAAACTTTCGTTACATCTCAGAGAAAAACATCGTTTACTCGATTTGTTTGTTTTGTCTCCAATCATAAGTCCCAATGTCTTGTTATTTTATCTTAAGTTCACCTATCCATTACTCACTCGTGGGAAAATAAATCTAGTTTCCCATAGTTTTTACAGCTCTATCTGCACGGAGCTACACCGATCTCGATCTCAGTTTCAATTCGCACTAGCTAAAGTACACGTTTTAAACATAGGCCCCCTATGATGCAACACCGTCACCTTCTAAACAACCGATATACATTGATGATATTTAAAACTTAAGCGTGACAGACCAATGTATCGACGGATTGAGAGAACGATCAAGCAGCTCATAGAAAGGAAGGTGGTCTTATAGATACGTGGATGTATATATTTCAAATTTAAGCGTGACTGACTGAGTTACCGTCAAACGAATGCTCTCACAAAGATTATTGGACGCATCTAACAAAGACAACAAACACATTTCGAATCGAAATAGACAGGATCGAATACATTAAGAGGCGCAAAGGAAGAACAAAAGAAATGGAGATTTCAATGCGGATTGCTACAAACACAATAAACAATGTGGACAATATCAGTTTCCCAAAATAGATCAATCAACTGGAACGAGTTAGCGAATATTAAAGCCAATGCAAACGCTGGAGACGACATTGACTAGCGACATTTTATCGGCTGGTTTCATTTGCAAAAATCACCATTAACCTTTGTAAATAAATTGGATTTTCTTTTTTATATTTTGCAAACCACATAAAAAGGAATGTATTCTACAAGAAAACAAAACCAATTGCATAACGCAAATACATTATATATATATATATATATATATATATATATATATATATATATATATATATAAACTAGTATAATACCCGTGCCAGTATCGCTGCAATACATTCACCGAACAGTTTGTGCCATTATTTTAAAACTTACTTTGTCCCAAACAAGGAGGTTTCAACTGTAGACGTAAGGGGCTACTGAGAATAAGGCTGAAAGTGTTAAAAGTCATTTTAAAGCGGGACCTGTGAAGCGAGATGCTTGTTCACATTTGTTTTAAATTTTTGTATGTCTGTACGATCGAGAACACAGTGAGCAGGGAAGGAGTTCCAAATGTCGGAAGTTTGGGGAAAGAAGCTATTTGGGTAAAAGGTTATGCGGCATCTGTGAACCTCAACGGTAGATGCATGGGATTTAGCTAATTGTCAGGTTTGTCGAGTGTATTTACGCCGACGTGGCACCAGTGCAGTAAGTTAATCAGAGCACATAACATTGAAGTACTTGTAAAACAAACAGAAGGATGCAACACTGAGGCGATGAATTCCCTTACAAAGATTTCTAAAATAATAAAATGATACTTAGTCTTGTGTCCTGAATCATTATTACAATTTTGATTTAAATCCATTAAAATTTCAATTCTAAAAAAATATCTAAAATGTAAAAGTCTCTTATGAAATTGGTTTCTATAAATTAAATATATGTGTAATTCTTTATTGAATTCCTTTTTTATATTACAAAACTATTCACGTAAGATCCAGCAGGTGTTTGGAGAATATGCGATCGATGTAACACAAATTAAGGAATGGTTCAACCGATTCAAAAATGGCCGCACATCAGAGGAGAGAGACCAGAGTTCTGGTCGACCCAAAATTACTCGGAGTGCAGCTGTTGTTGAGAGGGTGCGAAAAAAGAGATAATGCGGAACGCGACAGCGGAGATGTAAACCATTCCAAAAAGAAACGACCAGAGTTGTTTCCGGCAGTGGATGGATCGGTGGGCTAAGCGTGTGCAAACACAAGGGACTTACTTTGAAGAGGATTAGGGGGCCAACCTTGTTACGTATATGAAATAGGTTTTTTTCTGGTCTTATGTCGGATACGTTTTAGACAGGCTTCGTATGTTTTTTTTTGTTCTTCTAGAGAATTTGAAATGGGATGTTAAGTAACCCTAACTTAACCTTGACTTCCCACTAAACTAATCCTAACTTAACCTTGACTTCCCACTAAACTAACCCTAACTTAAGCTCAACATCACTCTAAGCTAAGTTGTTGGTTTATTTCGGTAGTTGGTTTGAAGTACTGCTTTTTTATTAGACAGATGAGCATCACTTAAAATGTCGCGACTAATTTATTATAATACGAGAACAATACTCGTGCTAGGACGTGTAATGTTAATTACCTGAAAATAGCAAATCAGTTTCCCTCACAGAATTCATATCAAGATATAATATTACTAACCATCATGTGTCGATGCCTATTTCAATTTTTAGTCAAACTCCATGAAATGATTTTGGTTTTTAAAAATGTCTTATATGTAAGACTTACGCTTGAGAAGTCTTAAGAAGAAATTTAAATCAAGGTAATCTTACTTAATTGCTGCTAATGACTATGGATCAAATTTCATGCTATTCTTAAATATTTTAATTTTTGAATAATAAGCTGTTAATATATTTTTCTTTTTATTTGGAGTATGTTAATATAAACATACTCCAAAGAGACTGAAATTTGGTAAATATTTATTAATTGATAGCTATTACTTATTTTTATAAATTTTGCAAAAATCTAAGGCGTCAGAATCTTCACCAATTTTATCAAAAAAATTCACTTGGTTAAAAGTGTATATTTATGCAATGTGTGTTCATGTTATAATAGCGTGTTGGTTTCTTAAAATTAATAAGACACATGGGCATATTTGTTAAAATAGACCAACACGTTATCTGAACTTTGATATGGTAAAGGTAAAACACTCGAGGTAATTTTAGCGAATTAAAAAAATATGTTTTCAGTGTTTTTACCATTTGACATTGTAAAAACAACTGCCTTAAAAATGTGTATTCTGCTTATTCCTTTCATGTCTAACAAGAACACGTTCGAACTGACAGACTTCTTAATACCATATAGATGCATAGTAAACTTGCAAATGTTACTAATTTGTCAATTCACTAATAGTATACGTGTTCGATAGAGACCCTGTGGGAACGGACGCATCTTGAGGTTGGCGTATCTGTTGGAAATAGTTTGTTTGACTTGCGCGAGTTAATGCGGGTGGGTCCGTACAGTCGAGTGCAGAATGGGGCTGTTCTCACAGTCGGAGCTCACAGACGTGACAGGGTCACTACGTTGACGAGACACCAGATGAATGGTCAATGTGCACCTGCGCATAGAGGCTCTGTGACGTCACGTACTTTTGTGAGGGAAGCAGAGTGGTTGCGAGTCTAGGTTTTGGAGGCGAGCCTATCAGACGTGATTTACGATGTAATCTGCATAATGAGCAAGGGAATAAATTCCCGAAGAAAATACAGGCGAAGGATCGCTTTTCCCCCTCCACGAATGGCTAAGGACTTAATTGATAAGTAATTACGAAAGCCGATTGATATCTAACGCCTGTAATAAACAGAATTGAAAGTTTAAAAGATTGTTGTTTAGTGAGTCGGTCATGAAGATGTTGTTGCAGCGGCGTGGTTCACGGCAGAAAGAAAGAAGGAAGAATTCAACCACTGGATGACGCACCCCTCCACGCGACGGGGAAAGATTGAAGGTGCGAGAAATTTAAAAGTATGCAACACATGATTTATGTTTTAAAAATGACGAGTTGTTTAGACGAGAACTGCTACGGCCCGTTCTGGGACGAGTATACAACACGAGAACTGCCAGGGCCTATTCTATTCCCGGGACGGTATGTAATATACACACGAAGCTTTATCCCTCTGTCTACTTTAAATTAAACTGAACTTAGTGTTTTACTAGAATAGCCCGTCTGTGGAACACAGTCCCATAGGGCTGCTTTCCAGCTGACTATAACATTGTCATTTTCAAGTTTAAAGTAAACAAATTCTTGTTTAGCCGTCATCTTAAATAATCAATCTCTCTACCAGTTACAACCATCGTTACAAATCCTCTCGTCGCCTCACCATCTACCTGTCCAACGCAATAACTCTTATCCTCAAATGGTTTGCGGGCCTTGATAAGTCGTGACTCATTTGTAAAAGTGCACGCACATATTCGTTAATATTATATCATTCTCAATATTAGCGGAAAATGTGAGAATATGAAGTAATAATATATTTGCGAAATGTGACCTAATGTTGGTTACAGACTGGCATAAATAATAATAATAATAATAATAATAATAATAATAATAATAATAATAATAATAATCAGTTCCCTGTCCCCCCTCCCACCAAAATGGTACTAGCCTATGGTTGACACCACACAAAATAACTGCATAGGGTCAAGGATGATGAGAAAACCGTGGAGGGACAACACAAATCAGACGCCCACTGGAAGTGCAGAGACTGCTGGGACCTTGGGGGGGGGGGCTTATGGCCACCCAAATCCCAGAGAAGACCAATGGTTCTTACTACCGAGAAATCAATGGTAAACGGCTGTTGTGATACTGCAAGTTTATTTGCGGTGGCTCTCGAAAATAGATGGAGAATACTGGAAATCTGGGGAGACTTGTTGTCACTCAGACTCCAGGGAATACCACCGGTTGTCGGTGAGTAATCACGGATGGCCTGTGTGAGAACTCCTAGTGAGTACAAATAATAATAATAATAATAATAATAATAATAATAATAATAATAATAATGATAATAATGATAATAATAATAATAATAATAATAATAATAATAATAATAATAATAATAATAATAATAGGAAATAAAATGATAAATCTAGACACAACTGAGAGAGGGTTAAAAAGACATATCCAAATTATCTTCATTATAGCACTGAGAAGTTGTTTAATTCAGAAATACGTACTGAGTGTATGCGAGTGAACCAATCTCCATCTTCTCATATCTAAACAAAGGGCGCCGCTAATTAATATTCACGCCTATTCTACCAAGCTGTCATCGTAAGTAATTAGCGCAGAAGATTACCCCTTCTGCTCATTCTCAACGTAATAACTCTCTGAATATACCTGAGAGTATACGTGAGGAGATCTGGCAAAGGAACGTCAACATGAACTTTGTTTTTAAACTTGCTTTAACAAGTATTATTTTTGAACCTGCAATACATATTAAAAAATGACATTTTTTTCTTATTGATGAAATTATTTTTTTTTTTGTTTGAAATGCAAATTTATATAATTCCGAAAACACGATTATTTTTCCACAGAGGGGTGATGTCATATGCGGTGTTTTTTATAAGATTGATAATATTGCAATGATTGGGATTTTAATATTTTGGCAAAGTTAATTGGTAGAATTATCTCTCTATCTATCTACTTATCTATCTATCTATCTATCTGTATACACATCCTTCTATTTATCTAGCTATCTCTCTATCTACATATCCTTATATCTATCTATATATCTATATATATCTATATATCTATATATCTATTTATCTATCTATATACATATATATGTCTATATATATATATATATGTGTCTATCTATCAATCTATATAGCTATCTATCTATCTATCTATACATACATATATATATATATGTCTCTCTCTATATATATTCATTTGTCTATATATATCTATATATATATTCATCTATCTATCTAACTTTCTTTCTATCGATCTATCTACACATCCTTTTTTCTATCTCTCTATCTATCTGTCTATCTACTTATCTATCTATCTATCTATCAATCTATCTATCTATCTATCTACACATCCATCTATTTATCCATCTAGCTTACTATCTATCTATCTAAACATCCTACTACCTATCTATCTATATTTCTATCTATCTATCTATCTTTCTTTCTTTTTCTCTCTTTTAATCTCTCTTTCTCTCTCTCTCTCTCTCTCTATATATATATATATATATATATATATATATGTGCAACTATATGTAGCTGTGAATGTGTATGTGCTGTATGTGTGTTCCCTATTAATATAACGGTTAGAGAATCTGCATAACATTTGAAAGCGTTTATCGGGGAAGACAATGGAAGTACTCCAGAATATCTAAGGTAACACCTAAGAGACATACAAACTCCATATATATCCTATTTTTATAGAAATTTAAATTACATGCATAAATCTCTGCTGAGGAAGACAATGGAAGTGAATCCGAATATATGCGTTAAAACTCGATGTGTCAAATATATATGTGCTGCTATATCTAAGTGACCCATGGGGGACGAACTCTCTTAAATCTTTAAATACGGGTATCCGATTTTAATTAAATTTAAGCTATATGTATATAGGACGATAATTCAGAGAGTTTTCCAACGATATTACGGAAGGAAATTAGATAAGAGGGCAGTAAAAACAAAGTAATATGGTGTTATGAGCATAGTGAAAAAGTAGATAGAAGGAATCATCATTCAATCCCGAGCAACGCCAGGTCTTCCCGTAAAGGTCTTGCGTAAATCAAACTAACCCTGTATATTTTAATCAACTAAAGTACTCAGTTTTGAGGTTGATGTATGTTTGAAAATATTTAAAGTTTAATTAGTGTAATTAGCCGCGATTTTTAATTAAAACACCGATGCACCAATCGCTAACTAAGTTCCTCTCTATTACTGTCGCCCTCTCTCATTGTATATCCTTTGAGGTATGATGTATTTTATTTATATTGTTATTGTACATAGTTTCCGTTTTTTTTAGTAATGACAATTAAATAAAATGTTTATAAAATATGAATTTATATAATAAAAAGTAAAGGTCGCATAGCCGGGACGCAGGTACCCATTTACTGCTGGGTGGGCAGAGGGAGTTTTCAGACCCGAAAATTCGCATGCCATGAGTGGGATCGAACCCGGGTCGTCCAGCCCAAAGTCAAGTGCTATAACCACTCAAAGACCCTCCCTATTTGCATAATCGTTGTTACTTACTAAAACGGCCGATTTATTTTTCCCCAGACGTGTTACGTCACATGCAATGGAGTTTTAGTAATTCTCTCCGCTTATTTACTTCTATCGGTCTTTCTCTATCTCTCTTTCTCTAACTCTCTTTATCTCTTTCTCTCTCTATCTCACTCACTCACTCTCTCTCTCTTTATTTATATATTTATATATATATATATATATATATATATATATATATATATATATATATATATATATAAATGTGATATTTAGAAGGCAATACAATGCGGAGGTGTGACGGGTAGACACAAGTTTGAGCAAATAAGACATATAATGGTAGAAAAAATGAATTAGTTTCAATATTAATACAATGTGTACATACATATATATATATTTATTTATTATTATTTTTGTTGTCGTTTTATTCCCTTTCACAACACATATATATCTATCTATCTACACAATGTTACAATGTTATGTAATACCTGTATCATAATGGTCTGGTGGAAATTCCGTATTATATAATATATTTTTTTTAATTTTCGGGAACTCTTGTCTTCTTCAAAACCGTGTTCAACTCAAGTTCAAGCGTGCATATGAAGGAAGCCGTAGATTTAGTCTCGCAGAAAATACAGGTTAAATTTTAAATATAAAACCAGATTCAAAAATAAAATAAACTTTCTTTTTAAAAATTATTATTAATATATATATATATATATATATATATATATATATATATATATATATATATATATATAATAGTAACTCTGTCTGTGTGTGTGTCCGCCTGAACTTTGTTTATTATGTTCACCCATACCGCTGGACAGAATTGCTAGAAAATTGACATCTGAACTATTGACCTCTCAGTGATAGTTATAGGGCATTATAGGTCATATAATAAATATGTCCCTTCAACGCTGGGACTCCCCTTAGGGCAACACCTTCACCCTCACTGAAAACAGTTTTACCACAGATTCAAATGAAGTTACATCCCTAAAACAGTGACCAAAAATTATGTCTATGACCAAAAATTATGTCTATTCTAAAAATGTCAGCATGATTTAAATAATATTAAGAGGGTCCCCAGGAGCAGAACCCGTCCACTGAAAATTGTTTACCTTTCATGTAAATGATATATATATATATATATATATATATATATATATATATATATATATATATATATATATATAATCAATGAGAACACTTCTCTGTGCATGCCTGTCCCTAAAAAAGAAGACATACTAGGAAGTGTACTTTCAATATAATTGTATTCACATGTACAATTTGCATGCAAACATAATTAAAGTATGTTTGCGTCTCTAGCTGTCCATTAAAGAAGCTACTTACAATTTTCAAACATGTTACACAATGAAATTAATCTATTTATTAACGTTAGTGTAATGGTATTATCATATATCTGAATAGCTCGGTTAGTAAGATATCTAGCTGATAACATCATTGTAGCTGTTTAAGTAAACTTTCCCTACCATGACCATGTTGCATATGATGCTATCCCACACTCTAACCTGGGCAACACCAGGTAGCTCTGCTAGTATATATATATATATATATATATATATATATATATATATATATATATATATATGATATGATGGACTCTCACGTCGATTTCGACGTATGAATGCCCTACCAGGGGCTGCCCGCGCATGAATTTGTAATTGCAAGGGTTGCGCAATCCCAACAACCGCTCTCCTGAGTCGGCATTGCTTGATTCCAATGGCAAGTAGTAATACAAGACGACTGTAAACAATGCCGAGATAAGCAGAGAGCACATACACCACCTATATATATGTAGTTTAATCAGTACCATTGGAGAGCCATGAATATTATAACTGTCATGTTTTTAAATCTCCGAAACAGTTACATAGTAAACAGCTGATGATCCCCGTGTTAATATTAGACGCTTAAGGTCTCCTGTTTTGTTTCACTCTTAGATACTTAACCCCCCTTTTTATTTTTTTATTTACTTATTTTTTTATTTATTAATTTTCCAACGAATGTTAAGTCTGCAATATCTTGGATTTAATTAGTTTCTCTGGGAATTTAAACTGCATTTTCCTTTTTTTATTTTTCCTTTTTTTTGTTTAAAATCACTCAAAGCTTCTTTAAACTATATATATATATATATATATATATATATATATATATATATATATATATATATGCATCTGATTATCAACAGTCGAAGGTAATAAAGAAAGAAAAGAAAAATAGAATAGTCTATTATAAAGAAAAGGCAGTACCACGAGAGGTAGTTAACAGGCGCTATAGTGAGAAAGAGAGAGGGGTGTGATATAGCCAGTATATTAATCTTTTGTAAGTATTTAACTGGTTTGCAAACTCCCCATTTCTAAAATAAAAAAAATGCCTAACTAAGTAGATGACGAAACAGATCAAACTTTCGTCTTGTTGTTGTGCATATCGTGTTGTGTAGGCGTTAACATGTGGAAGAGAGGTTGGCTACATCGAGAGAAAGACGCGGTTGAGATACAAGTTATAAAGTGAACCACAGAGACAGACTGTTAATTCTAGATCGTCGAGCAGCATGACCTGTACGAGAATTGACTGTAACAGTGAAACATCAATATTCTTTTCGGACAAAATTCGGATAAAATATCAGATACTGACTTTTATCTCAACGATCAAGACATTCACGGAGAGGAGACACAATCTGCAATGAAATAGATGGAAAAAGTTTTCCGTAATGTAATGTGGGTATGATGCGGCAATATTTGCAGTGAAAGACACTTAGAAAGCAAATGCGTGCGATTGTACAACATAACAGATGATGTATTAGGAGCTAAACATTTGCAATAATAGCAAGCTTCATCCAGTTTAGTGTGATCGTTGCTTTAATTGAATGTTGTATTTTATGTTTCGAACTCTTTTTATTTTTAGATGGAGATTGATAAACTGTATTATTGTGCATTATTCGGACTGCTGTTCTAATCTTGATTGTTATTGACATAACGTTTCGGCCGATGTATAACGAATTTCGAACAGAACAATTTATTAAATACGACTAAATACTTAAAATAAAATTAAAATGAATACAAGTGACAAGTTTAGCAGAAAAAAATAAAGGGGAGGAGGGTCACAAGTTGATCACATTAAGTCCTAAAAGCCACTCTTTTTGTTTACAAAGGGAGGGTTTGATTAACTTCATATATATAGCTTCCAGGACTGGAAGCTATATATATATATCATGTCAATCAAACCCTTTTAGGACTTAATGTGATCAACTTGTGACCCTCTGTGTAGCTTAATTATCATAAATATATTTTCATAACTTACAATATATATATATATATATATATATGTATATCTTCCCTACAAGTGTATTAACACTTTGCAAAAATATGTGTTTATATTACATAGTGCTTTTACCGTAATCTGAAAAAAAAACCAACAACTTAATAGTTAAATATTTATAGGTTTAAAAAAAATCGGAATCCGAATCGGGGATTTAGAACAGAATCGGTAATTGGTCCGAATCAGGGAAAATATTGTAAGTGTCCCATCACTAATTTAAACATTTGTTTTAACGTTTCATATATGCTTATTTATTGGTATCAGCTACTCAGAGAAGGGACCATTTGAAGGTCGAAAAAAAATCCCAGTAAATGTTTAGATCGAATCAGAACAAAGTAATTTAAACAAGTATCAGCTCCCTGGTAGTTTCCCTAACAAAAGCCTTCTATTTCTGTCCCGCATATTTAATTTTATTTTCTAAACTTACGCGTCCGATAGAAGGCATTAAGCGATCCGCATTTGTCTCGCTTACACTTGATTCATGACCGCTGATATGAACGATTGTCTAATTCTTTGATTCTAAAAAAAACTTAGCTTTTTTTTGACGTCTTTACGCTTTACTACTATAGAACGCATCTAGCTACCGGAACAGTAGCAGAAACTCACTTTGAAGCGAGCTGACAACAGAAGATATTGTTGTTTGGAAGAAACAGCTTCCATTGTAGGCTTGTGTGCATATATATATACATATATATATATATATATAAATATATATAAATAGATATATATTTATATATATATATGCATATATATATATGTGTGTATATATACGCACACCCACACACCCACACACACACACACACATATATATATATATATATATATATATATATATATATATATATATATATATAGTAAGCAATGAAAATATATATGGCAATCAAGATACACAGAGGCTCCCGTGTTTCATCCCCGGGGGGAATCGTCAGGCTGACGATTCCCCCGGGGATGAAACATGGGAACCTCTGTGTAGCTTGATTGCCATATATATTTTTTCATTGCTTACTACCTAGCTCTACTTACGTATCGAGTACTGTTGAAGTAAATACTGAAAACTAATACATAAAAAATTATATCTCCTTATAATATTTTATGTGGATACATAAAGTACTAATATTTATATATATATAGATAGATAGTCAGATAGATAGATAGATAGATAGATAGATAGATAGATAAATAGATAGATAGATAGATAGATAGATAGATAGATAGATAGATAGATAGATAGATAGATAAATACATAACAATCCAGCTAGAATATCCCCAGGGTAGTAATCAAAAGAATTTGAAGCGGACTTATAAAAAGTGCTCAATATCAAATAGAGCTTATATAAAAAAATCATGTATATATATATATATATATATATATATATATATATATATACTTCCGGCTGTTTTACTGGAAGAATACCCCATTTCAGTCTCCAGACACTGTCGGGTCATCAAGAGATAATACGCACTGTTTCAGGGTTTTTCTCTCGACGTCTTTTTTGCGTATCGTCTCCCTTCACTTATGTGGTGCCCCATTATCTGAATCGCATTTCAATCTGACTCAACAATGAAATCAAAACAACTGACTTTACAACGGCTTAGTGGCTCACGTGTCGTTTGATGATTCAGCGTCTGGTCTGTTTTTGGTTTTGTTTTTAACGGCTAAGCCTTTTATGACTTTGTTGTATAAACACGTTCTCATAGAGAAAGAAATAATAATAAATTAATTAAATTAAATAAAATGAATATCTAAATGAATAAATTTATTAATTAAATATAAATAAACACTTAAATAAATAATATTACTAAGTTATCAAAATGGTTCAAGGGATATAATTCATAAATAATTTTTTAAAATGTTTCCTCTCACAGAGATAGGTATTTAGTGGGCACTTTCTATTAAATATTCCTTTTTGACCAGAGCCACCTTATTTCTGAAGTGTTCCATCTCCCACTGTAAATTTCCATTTTTCACCATACAATGCCATACAAATTCGTTATATAACATGACCACATTTTCCAACAGTTGATCATATTTCTGTCTATCTAATTCTGTATATAGTGCATTGCTTATTGTATGGTCAAGCTGCACCATTCTTCGGAACAACTGAACATGATTAATAAAATGTATTTTACTCGTTACGTTCACGGCCGTAAATCGCTTAATATCCTAATGTAATATATTTTTAAAAAGCACTTCAAAATTATGCTAAAATATTTTTTCGATATGCAGTAAGATTTCAGGCAATTCATTTTAAAAAGAAAGTTTTATGACGCCAAATATTTTTAAAAGGACAATTCTTTAAAAATCGCCTTTGATTTTAGATACGCCAAGCTTCATCGTTTTTGATAAACCGTGCAATTTGATATATTTCATAAGCTTTAAGGTGAAATATAAGTGTGCATCGAGTTATGACATATTTAATAGAAAAGCGAGATGGGTCTTCATATCATCAAACATTAAACTATAACACAAACATGTTTATATTTATATATATATATATATATATATATATATATATATATATATATATATATATGAGTTCAAATGTACTGTGGGAAACTGTGTTTCCGACAATCAAGAAAAAATATACACATAGGTTTGTCTACCACAACTTTGTCGAGAATATTGCCGATGTATTCATCCAGTTTAGTGTGATCGTTGCTTTAATTGAATGGTGTATTTTATGTTTCGAACTCTTTTTATTTTTAGATGGAGATTGATAAACTGTATTATTGTGCATTATTCGGACTGCTGCTCTAATCTTGATGGTTATTGACATAACGTTTCGGCCGATGTATAAGGTATTTCGAACAGAACAATTTATTAAATACGACTAAACACTTTAAAAAAAATTAAAATGAAAACTAGTGACAAGTTTAGCAGAAAAAATAAGGGGAGGAGGGTCACAAGTTGATCACATTAAGTCCTAAAAGCCCCCCCCTTTTGTTTACAAAGGGAGGGTTTGATTAACTTCATATATATAGCTTCCAGGACTGGAAGCTATATATATATATCAAATCAATCAAACCTTTTTAGGACTTAATGTGATCAACGTGTGACTCTTTGTGTAGCTTAATTACCATAAATATATTTTCATAACTTACAATATATATATATATATATATATGTATATCTTCCCTACAAGTGTATTAACACTTTGCAAAAATATTTGTTTATATTACATAGTGCTTTTACCGTAATCTGAACAAAAACCAACAACTTAATAGTTAAATATTTATAGGTTTAAAAAAAATCGGAATCCGAATCGGGGATTTAGAACAGAATCGGTAATTGGTCCGAATCAGGGAAAATATTGTAAGTGTCCCATCACTAATTTAAACATATGCTTTAACGTTTCATATATGCTTCTTTATTGTTATCAGCTACTCACAGAAGGGACCATTTTAAGGTCGAAAAAAAATCCCAGTAAATGTTTAGATCGAATCAGAACAAAGTACTTTAAACAAGTATCAGCTCCCTGGTTGTTTCCCTAACAAAAGCCTTCTATTTCTGTCCCGTATATTAATTTTTATTTTCTAAACTTACGCGTCCGATAGAAGGCATTAAGCGATCCGCATTTGTCTCGCTTACACTTGATTCATGACCGCTGATATGAACGATTGTCTAATTCTTTGATTCTAAAAAAAACTTAGCTTTTTTTTGACGTCTTTACGCTTTACTACTATAGAACGCATCTAGCTACCGGAACAGTAGCAGAAACTCACTTTGAAGCGAGCTGACAACAGAAGATATTGTTGTTTGGACGAAACAGCTTCCATTGTGGGCTTGTGTGCATATATATATACATATATATATATATATATATATAAATATATATAAATATATATATATATATTTATATATATATATGCATATATATATATATATGTGTGTATATATGCGCACCCCCCCCCCCCCACACACACATATATATATATATATATATATATATATATATAGTAAGCAATGAAAATATATATGGCAATCAAGCTACACAGAGGCTCCCGTGTTTCATCCCCGGGGGGAATCGTCAGGCTGACGATTCCCCCCGGGGTTGAAACATGGGAACCTCTGTGTAGCTTGATTGCCATATATATTTTTTCATTGCTTACTACCTAGCTCTACTTACGTATCGAGTACTGTTGAAGTAAATACTGAAAACTAATACATAAAAAATTATATCTCCTTATAATATTTTATGTGGATACATGAAGTACTAATATTTATATATATATAGATAGATAGTCAGATAGATAGATAGATAGATAGATAGATAGATGCATAACAATCCAGCTAGAATATCCCCAGGGTAGTAATCAAAAGAATTTGAAGCGGACTTATAAAAAGTGCTCAATATCAAATAGAGCTTATATAAAAAAATCATGTATATATATATATATATATATATATATACATATATACTTCCGGCTGTTTTACTGGAAGAATACCCCATTTCAGTCTCCAGACACTGTCGGGTCATCAGGAGATAATACGCACTGTTTCAGGGTTTTTCTCGCGACGTCTTTTTGCGTATCGTCTCCCTTCACTTATGTGGTGCCCCATTATCTGAATCGCATTTCAATCTGACTCAACAATGAAATCAAAACAACTGACTTTACAACGGCTTAGTGGCTCACGTGTCGTTTGATGATTCAGCGTCTGGTCTGTTTTTGTTTTTGTTTTTAACGGCTGAGCCTTTTATGACTTTGTTGTATAAAAACGTTCCCATAGAGAAAAAAAAATTAATTAAATTAAATAAAATGAATATCTAAATGAATAAATTTATTAATTAAATATAAATAAACACTTAAATAAATAATATTACTAAGTTATCAAAATGGTTCAAGGGATATAATTCATAAATAATTTTTTAAAATGTTTCCTCTCACAGAGATAGGTATTTAGTGGGCACTTTCTATTAAATATTCCTTTTTGACCAGAGCCACCTTATTTCTGAAGTGTTCCATCTCCCACTGTAAATTTCCATTTTTCACCATACAATGCCATACAAATTCGTTATATAACATGACCACATTTTCCAACAGTTGATCATATTTCTGTCTATCTAATTCTGTATATAGTGCATTGCTTATTGTATGGTCAAGCTGCACCATTCTTCGGAACAACTGAACATGATTGATAAAATGTATTTTACTCGTTACGTTCACGGCTGTAAATCGCTTATTATCCTAATGTAATATATTTTTAAAAAGCACTTCAAAATGATGCTAAAATATTTTTTCACCATGCAGTCAGATTTCAGGTACTTCATTTTAAAAAGAAAGTTTTATGACGCCAAATATTAAAAAAAAAACAATTCTTTAAAAATCGCCTTTGATTTTAGATACGCTAAGTTTCATCGTTTTTGATGAACCGTGCAATTTGATATATTTCATTAGCTTTAAGGTGAAATATAAGTTTGCATCGAGTTATGACATATTTAATAGAAAAGCGAGATGGGTCTTCATATCATAAAACATTAAACTATAACACACACATGTTTATATATATATATATATATATATATATATATATATATATATATATATATATATATATATATATATGAGTTCAAATGTACTGTGGGAAACTGTGTTTCCAACAATCAAGAAAAAATATACACATAGGTTTGTCTACCACGACTTTGTCGAGAATATTGCCGATGTATTTGTCTGATACTACCGCCATAGCCCAACGCTTAACTAACGACCACTCCTGCCTCCGATCGGAATTCAGAAAACTCTTAGTAGAAAATACCAAAATCTTAGAATATAGTACTAACAAATTAAAAGTCCATATATTAGAAGACCTATATATAAACACCTCAACCCCCATAATTAACAGAATTAACATTGATACCAGTAATAATATACAAAAATGCCTATAATTCTAACTATAGTTTCGTACTTATTACATACTTCCCGCCAAAACCATATATAATACACACACATGGTCTTTACCTGATTATCTTCACTTCCCAGAAGATGGAACCTGATCGGTCTGAAAGTACTTGGGACACAAATCAAAACTATGGCAGATTCATCAGCCAATTCGCCCCCTCTCCCGAAACTAAGATTCTGATGCAGAGTATTGAAAGGATCTACCAAAGGATATCTAGACATAAGTTGTCTGTTATATTCAACAATACTTGCCTGCAAGAGGAGATGCTGCCTAGATATATATATATATATATATATATATATATATATATATATATATATATATATATATATATTGTAATTGCTAACTATTATTTTTAATAATTCATATTACCATATGAAAGAGCTTTCTAAAGAAAGAACAACATTTCTTATTCAATTTGCGCTGCCACGTGCCGTTCTTGACTAAAGCGACTCTCATGTCACATTCGGTTCAACAACACACGGATTGAATACACACCAGAAAACGAGATGAAGAATAAAAAAGTAGATATTTCAATATATCTTTATTTTTAATTCTGATGATGAAGTATATCTTCGAAAATTAAATTGGAAACAGTTAATAATGGATTGTATGTCGTTCTAATTGCTCATCATTGTTTTTAATAATTCATATTATATATATATATATATATATATATATATATATAGAGAGAGAGAGAGAGAGAGAGAGAGAGAGAAAATTGTTTGTTTTTTCACATTAGAAGGCATTTTTAAATAAAACCAAATTTTTTTAAGAAATCTGTAAGATGCCAAGATTTATTTTTTATACATAAAATCAACGACCATCCGTCTTTTTAAAATTAAAATAAGAATCTGACATTGTTATTATATATATCTTTAAATATTTCTCCGTCAACCGTTTGGGAGCGAACTCCCAACGGCGACGGTCTCCTTGCTGTAATGTGGAAACGATGTAGTGTCGAGCTCATGTTATGGTTATGGTAGTAGTCATAGTAGTGAAAATAAACGTCGATGCGCTGATAGATAATCATAAAACGATTTTTCGCAGTAGAAGCATTTTTTAAAAAGAATTGAAATATAATTGTGTTAAAGAAATCGCTTGTTTTACAAATATTTTAATGGATTATGCTCCGATGAATTGGCTACTCTGGTGCCCCCTCGACGAAAATTCACTAGACTAACTCGACAATCAACTAAATCTCATTCATTCACTGTGGAGGTCCCCAGATGTCGGAGAGCCTTCTACTCAAATAGCTTCTTTCCTCGTACTGCTGGCCTCTGGAACTCCCTTCCTGCCCCCTGTTTCCCCGACAGTACAGACATGCAGAAGTTTAAAACTAATGTAAACAGACATCTCGCTGCGCAGATCCCAGTCTAGGTTGACCGCCCCCTATCTTCTCCCCTTTTCTTTTTTCTCAGTAGCCCCTTACGTCTACAGTGGCGGCCTGCCTTGTTTCGGGTGAATTATGTTAAAAAAAAAGACGCCAATATCTTTTATTTTTATACAATCAATCAAATATTCTAGACGATCATCCATCCTTCTTCAATGAAAATAAGAATATTACATTGTGATTATATTTTTGTTGAATATTTCTACGCTAACCGTACATATAATAACAATGTTCGATTCTCATTTCACAGACACACAGACACACAGACACACACACACACACATATATATATATATATATATATATATATATATATATATATATATATATATATATATATATATATATATATATATATATATATATATACGGTTCGTGTATGTAGTTAGGGATGTGCATATATTTTTATGTACAGGATTCACTCTTAAACAATTTAACCGATCATTATTAATTATTAAACACAGCTGCCAGGATGTATAGTTTGTGTAATTAAGTTAAATGCAAACTGATCAAAATTCAGTTTTCTTCCGATTAAATATATAATAATAAATTATAATAATAAATTATAATAATAAATATATAATAATAAATTATAACGATAAGTATTAGATTTTAATTAAATAATTTGTTTTCAATTTCAATCGTTTATGCATAACCTGCCATTTTGAAATTCAACTTTTTCAGATTTTCAATACATTTAACCCATATTCATTTGAAAACAATAAGACAAGATTCTTTTAATTTCGATTTTTTAAACCCCGTAACCTTAAGCCATTCATTGTAGTCATTTTAAAATAAAAATGATATTTTTTATTTGATCACAATTCTGATAAGCATTGTATACATTATATCTTGATATTTTTTTTACGTAAAAATACATTTAACTCTTGCCAAATTGTTCTATTAAGAATTTATTTTACCACTCCTGTGATTGGTATCCTTCTGGAATTGGTTATTTTATTTAAAAAACATATTTTTTAGGAATATTTCCCGCCTATATAAGAACAAATAGTCGTGAATTAGTGATATTTTTATAAAAAAAGACCCGGAAATGTAAATAAAAATATAATGTTTTTAAATCTCTCACACATTAATGGTCTAAACTAGATTCTTATATAAGAACAAATAGTCGTGAATTAGTGATATTTTTATAAAAAAAGACCCGGAAATGTAAATGAAAATATAATTTTTTTAAATCTCTCAGACATTAATGGTCTAAACTAGATTCTTATATTAGAACAAATAGTCGTGAATTAGTGATATTTTTATAAAAAAGACCCAGAAATGTAAATGAAAATATAATTTTTTTAAATCTCTCAGACATTAATTGTCTAAACTAGATTCTTATATAAGAACAAATAGTCGTGAATTAGTGATATTTTTATAAAAAAAGACCCGGAAATTAAAATGAATAAATAATTTTTTTAAATCTCTCAGACATTAATGGTCTAAACTAGATTCTTATATAAGAACAAATAGTCGTGAATTAGTGATATTTTTATAAAAAAAGACCCGGAAATGTAAATGAAAATATAATTTTTTTAAATCTCTCAGACATTTATGGTCTAAACTAGATTCTTATATAAGAACAAATAGTCGTGAATTAGTGCTATTTTTATAAATAAAGACCCGGAAATGTAAATGAAAATATAATTTTTTTAAATCTCTCAGACATTAATGGTCTAAACTAGATTCTTATATAAGAACAAATAGTCGTGAATTAGTGATATTTTTATAAAAAAGACCCGGAAATGTAAATGAAAATATAATTTTTTTAAATCTCTCAGACATTAATTGTCTAAACTAGATTCTTATATAAGAACAAATAGTCGTGAATTAGTGATATTTTTATAAAAAAGACCCGGAAATGTAAATGAAAATATAATTTTTTAAATCTCTCAGACATTAATTGTCTAAACTAGATTCTTATATAAGAACAAATAGTCGTGAATTAGTGATATTTTTATAAAAAAAGACCCGGAAATGTAAATGAAAAAATAATTTTTTTAAATCTTTCAGACATTAATGGTCTAAACTAGATTCTTATATAAGAACAAATAGTCGTGAATTAGTGATATTTTTATAAAAAAAGACCCGGAAATGTAAATGAAAATATAATTTTTTTAAATCTCTCAGACATTAATGGTCTAAACTAGATTCTTATATAAGAACAAATAGTCGTGAATTAGTGCTATTTTTATAAAAAAAGACCCGGAAATGTAAATGAAAATATAATTTTTTTAAATCTCTCAGACATTAATTGTCTAAACTAGATTCTTATATAAGAACAAATAGTCGTGAATTAGTGATATTTTTATAAAAAAGACCCGGAAATGTAAATGAAAATATAATTTTTTAAAATCTCTCAGACATTAATTGTCTAAGCAAGATTCTTATATAAGAACAAATAGTCGTGAATTAGTGATATTTTTATAAAAAAAGACCCGGAAATGTAAATGAAAAAATAATTTTTTAAAATCTCTCAGACATTAATGGTCTAAACTAGATTCTTATATAAGAACAAATAGTCGTGAATTAGTGATATTTTTATAAAAAAAGACCCGGAAATGTAAATGAAAAAATAATTTTTTTAAATCTCTCAGACATTAATGGTCTAAACTAGATTCTTATATAAGAACAAATAGTCGTGAATTAGTGCTATTTTTATAAAAAAGACCCGGAAATGTAAATGAAAATATAATTTTTTTTAATCTCTCAGAGATTAATGGTCTAAACTAGATTCTTATATAAGAACAAATAGTCGTGAATTAGTGCTATTTTTATAAAAAAAGACCCGGAAATGTAAATGAAAATATAATTTTTTAAAATCTCTCAGACATTAATTGTCTAAACTAGATTCTTATATTAGAACAAATAGTCGTGAATTAGTGATATTTTTATAAAAAAGACCCGGAAATGTAAATGAAAATATAATTTTTTTAAATCTCTCAGACATTAATTGTCTAAACTAGATTCTTATATAAGAACAAATACTCGTGAATTAGTGATATTTTTATAAAAAAAGACCCGGAAATCTAAATGAAAATATAATTTTTTTAAATCTCTCAGACATTAATGGTCTAAACTAGATTCTTATATAAGAACAAATAGTCGTGAATTAGTGATATTTTTATAAAAAAAGACCCGGAAATGTAAATGAAAATATAATTTTTCTAAATCTCTCAGACATTAATGGTCTAAACTAAATTCTTATATAAGAACAAATAGTCGTTAATTAGTGCTATTTTTATAAAAAAGACCCGGAAATGTAAATGAAAATATAATATTTTTAAATCTCTCAGACATTAATGGTCTAAACTAGATTCTTATATAAGAACAAATAGTCGTGAATTAGTGATATTTTTATGAAAAAAGACACGGAAATGTAAATGAAAATATAATTTTTTTAAATCTCTCAGACATTAATTGTCTAAACTAGATTCTTATATAAGAACAAATAGTCGTGAATTAGTGATATTTTTATAAAAAAAGACCCGGAAATGTAAATGAAAATATAATTTTAAAAAATCTCTCAGACATTAATGGTCTAAACTAGATTCTTATATAAGAAGTAATAGTCGTGAATTAGTGATATTTTTATAAAAAAAGACCCGGAAATGTAAATGAAAATATAATTTTTTAAAATCTCTCAGACATTAATGGTCTAAACAAGATTCTTATATTAGAACAAATAGTCGTGAATTAGTGATATTTTTATAAAAAAGACCCGGAAATGTAAATGAAAATATAATTTTTTTAAATCTCTCAGACATTAATTGTCTAAACTAGATTCTTATATAAGAACAAATACTCGTGAATTAGTGATATTTTTATAAATAAAGACCCGGAAATCTAAATGAAAAAATATTTTTTTTAAATCTCTCAGACATTAATGGTCTAAACTAGATTCTTATATAAGAACAAATAGTCGTGAATTAGTGATATTTTTATAAAAAAAGACCCGGAAATGTAAATGAAAATATAATTTTTCTAAATCTCTCAGACATTAATGGTCTAAACTAGATTCTTATATGAGAACAAATAGTCGTTAATTAGTGCTATTTTTATAAAACAGACCCGGAAATGTAAATGAAAATATAATTTTTTTAAATCTCTCAGACATTAATGGTCTAAACTAGATTCTTATATAAGAACAAATAGTCGTGAATTAGTGATATTTTTATGAAAAAAGACACGGAAATGTAAATAAAAAGATAATTTTTTTAAATCTCTCAGACATTAATTGTCTAAACTAGATTCTTATATAAGAACAAATAGTCGTGAATTAGTGATATTTTTATAAAAAAAGACCCGGAAATGTAAATGAAAATATAATTGTAAAAAATCTCTCAGACATTAATGGTCTAAACTAGATTCTTATATAAGAACAAATAGTCGTGAATTAGTGATATTTTTATAAAAAAAGACCCGGAAATGTAAATGAAAAAATAATTTTTTTAAATCTCTCAGATATTAATGGTCTAAACTAGATTCTTATATAAGAACAAATAGTCGTGAATTAGTGATATTTTTATAAAAAAAGACCCGGAAATGTAAATGAAAATATAATTTTTTAAAATCTCTCAGACATTAATGGTCTAAACTAGATTCTTATATAATAACAAATAGTCGTGAATTAGTGCTATTTTTATAAAAAAAGACCCGGAAATGTAAATGAAAATATAATTTTTTAAAATCTCTCAGACATTAATGGTCTAAACTAGATTCTTATATAAGAACAAATAGTCGTGAATTAGTGCTATTTTTATAAAAAAAGACCCGCAAATGTAAATGAAAATATAATGTTTTTAAATCTCTCAGACATTAATGGTCTAAACTAGATTCTTATATAAGAACAAATACTCGTGAATTAGTGATATTTTTATAAAAAAAGACCCGGAAATGTAAATGAAAATATAATTTTTTTAAATCTCTCAGACATTAATGGTCTAAACTAGATTCTTATATAAGAACAAATTGTCGTGAATTAGTGCTATTTTTATAAAAAAAGACCCGGAAATGTAAATGAAAATATAATTTTTTTAAATCTCTCAGACATTAATAGTCTAAACTAGATTCTTATATAAGAACAAATACTCGTGAATTAGTGATATTTTTATAAAAAAAGACCCGGAAATGTAAATGAAAATATAATTTTTTTAAATCTCTCAGACATTAATTGTCTAAACTAGATTCTTATATAAGAACAAATACTCGTGAATTAGTGATATTTTTATAAAAAAAGACCCGGAAATGTAAATGAAAATATAATTTTTTTAAATCTCTCAGACATTAATGGTCTAAACTAGATTCTTATATAAGAACAAATAGTCGTGAATTAGTGCTATTTTTATAAAAAAGACCCGGAAATGTAAATGAAAATATAATTTTAAAAAATCTCTCAGACATTAATGGTCTAAACTAGATTCTTATATGAGAACAAATAGTCGTGAATTAGTGATATTTTTATAAAAAAAGACCCGGAAATGTAAATGAAAATATAATTTTTTTAAATCTCTCAGACATTAATGGTCTAAACTAGTATCTTATATAAGAACAAATACTCGTGAATTAGTGATATTTTTATAAAAAAAGACCCGTAGATGTAAATGAAAATATATTTTTTTTAAATCTCTCAGACATTAATGGTCTAAACTAGATTCTTATATAAGAACAAATAGTCGTGAATTAGTGCTATTTTTATAAAAAAGACCCGGAAATGTAAATGAAAATATAATTTTAAAAAATCTCTCAGACATTAATGGTCTAAACTAGATTCTTATATGAGAACAAATAGTCGTGAATTAGTGCTATTTTTATAAAAAAAGACCCGAAAATATAAATGAGAATATAATTTTTAGAAATCTCTCAGACATTAATGGCATGTTCCGTTTTGTTTTACAATCTAACTTAATATCGAAAATGTTATACTTTGACATGATTTGACATACCCTATCTAATAGTGTACATAATTACACTTTCTCTAATACGTATGGAAATACGTCAATTTATATTTTCTCTATAAACTCTTGGAAAAATAATACTCTAAACTAGATTCTCAAACCTTTGAAGTAAAACTATTTTACCAGAAGAGAATACTAGGACTTACATTCAACCACGTAGGTGTCCGTTACGTGACACATATTAAACAACTTGCTTGATTTGGAGGGTGGACCGTGTCTTCGACAATTCTCGATTTATTCAATCACACATTGATGCAAAAGGTACAATATCATGTTGTGTTTGTAATTACCTGACCATCTACCAGTAAAAAGCAGTAGTGTAGACTACAATCGTAAGATTCGTAGACAAATTCCTTTGTAAAAGCAACTAAAAAAATAACACTTTCGACCTGGTTATCTCTCTATAATTAGTCGATTGTGTGGGTCCTGTTCTCTACAAAGTCTGACATACAATCATTAGCATATCGTCTAATAATGACGCATTAACGTGGTTCTCGTAAGACGTGTCCATAAATCGTGATGATTATTCATTTTCTAAAATCTAATTATCTTAATAGGAAATTAAAGTCTACAAGGAAATTAGTACCTGTCTGGGAAAATGTTACCATCAAACGTAATATCCATGGGGTAGAAACACCAACAACCTTTTTTTCTTAAAAAAAGTCATTTTTTATATTAAATTCATCATAAAATCTCAACAAAAGTTATTATATTAAGTTGATAAAGAAAAAGGAACTCAGTTTAACCCCTAAACTCAGATATTTGTAGATCATCTTGGAATAACTTTATTTGTTACCAGTAGGTACAATATACCATGCTTCTCACGCCGAAAACAATTATATATATATATATATATATATATATATATATATATATATATATATATATATATGTAGAGATATATTTATATATATATATATATATATATATATATATATATACATATATATATATATATATATAGTAATCTGAAAACACTCACAAACAGCTTCAAGTATTCCTAATTTAATATTTATTTTTTAACAGTTTCTAAAATATAATATTTTGTAATTTTAAACAGTTTAAAAACACTTATTCTGTAAAAATACATTTGTAATTTACTTTGTCATATAATCTTAGATAGTAAATCTAAAAAACTACCTGCCGAATATACCCGGTGAACCAAGTGCAAGAGTTATACAAACAATTGCACTTAAAGGGGGGTAAGAATCTTAAAAAGATCTATATGCTGGAATGTCTAAAATAGCGGAAAAATGTGTGATATCCGGTAGGATGCCCCATCCTTAGAAAAAAAAGATTGACGAAAAAGTAATAGTTTCGTCGATAGTAAAACGTCTGTTGTTGCTGGGATACTGAAAAAAAACAGATACTACGCTTTGATTTTAGCTAAAAGGCCAAGGAACTGTCCTATTTAATTAACACATAAAAAACTGTGCCACGTGTCTCTCACGAACATTTAAAGAAACCGTTATTAACATTTCAACAGACTACTATAAACGAGAGATTTTTTAAATATTTCTGACATAAAAGATTCTTAATAACAAAAAAAAGAATGTCTAAACTTTACAATGGCTTATTTTATTTACACCTTCAGAAGGTGAGGCGAAAATTCAGGTGTTAAGCTGAAAAGCCAGTGGACTAGCATTAGCGCACTATAGCCTACAATCTGACTGAGCAGCCTCGTCGGTATTCAGTGGTGGGTGCGTTTCGGGAAATTAGTAATGGACAAACCCCTTCAGGTAGGGTCGGCTTCATGTGACTAAAGAGAACACCACTTCAACCTGACATCAACCTGTTTGACTGTATGTAAGTCGAAATCTCGTTTGTCTTTAAGGTAAATAAATTAGTTATTTTAAAGAAAAAACACATCGTTATTTGGTTTTCTAAATTTCTATACTGTAATATAAAAGTAATGCTTTTGTTACAAAGAATCTTGAAATGAACGAAAAAGCGGAAAAACAATCTTGATTTTATCTATTATTTAATTATATTTTAATGGGGAGTAGTAGTATGGTATCAGTTTTGTTGTCATAATGTTGCATAGCCCCCCCCCCCCATCTGCTTGGGCCGCGACAGTTCTCGTTGTGTATACTCGTCACGGAACGGGCCGTGGCAGTTCTCGTTTAATACTCGTCATTTTTAAAATATCACAAATCATAGTTTGCATACCTTTTAATTTCTAGCAACCTCTCTTCTTCCTCGTCGCTGTGAGAGGTGTGTCGTCCAGTGGTTGTCTTCTTTCTTCTTTTCTTTCTATACTACCGTGAACATTGCCGCTACAACAAAAACTTCATGACGGACTAAATCGACAAACAATCATTTAAACTCTCAATTCTTTTTATTACAGGCGTTAGCTATCTATCGGCTTGGAGATATTCACCAACGTCGAGAGAGAGAGAGAGAGAGAGAGAGAGAGAGAGAGAGAGAGCAAATTACTGATTTCGGAATTACTCATCAATTAGGTCTTAAGCATTCATGGAGGGGGGAAAAGAGATTTTTCGCCTGTATTTTCTTAGGGAAATAATTGCCTTATGTATGTTGAAGACATCACGTCTGATAAGTTCGCCTCCAAAACCAAGACTGTTAAAACTCGCTTCTCACGAAGAACGAGTGACGTCATGGATCCCTCTGCTTCCCACGCAAAAGCCCGTGACATCACAGAGCCTCTATCGCAGGTGCGCATTGACCCTTTATCTGAGGTCTCGTCACGCGGTTAATCTGTCACGTCTGTGAGTTCCAACTGTGAGAACAGCCCCTATTCTGCACTCGACTGCACGGGCCAACCTGCACTAATTCGCGCAAGTCAAACCAACGATTTCCAACAGATACGTCCATTCTCATAGGGGCATTGTCCAACAATAAAACCGTCTTCCTAGGAATTATCTTATTTTATTTAAGGGTTAGATGTAATATTAATAGCTATTACATCCTTCTCTTAGAGAAGGGGTAATATAGTATATGTACTGTTGTGATTAGAAACTTTCCCCAGGAAATCCGTTCTCCTTTATTTTCATTGTGGGGGGTATGTGTGCGTGGTGTGTAGCATTTTTCTGTTTTCATGATACCATACTCACAGCCATTATCCTTTCTTTCTATACGAAGATCCTCCCAGTTATTACCTCGTCTACTCTGGAGGGAGTATTGTAATATAGTTTATGTTGTCATGATAGCATTCTATCAGGCATAGCCACCTTCTTTTAGAGTTGCGAAAAAATGCTATTGGGCTTCATTTCTCTCATTTGGGTGGTCGTGTAGTATATTTTTATTCGGCATGATACATTCCTCTGAGGCAATACTCTTCCTTGTAAGAGCAGTATAGTATATTTTGTTCAGCACCATACCATCCTTTAAGAATTACCATCTTCTTTTTGGTGAAGTACTGTACTATTTATTTTTTCGTCATGATGTAATCCTCCTATGCATTTCCTCTTCTTTTGGAGGGTGATAGTGTACGCTCGTAATGATATCATTATCCCAGGTATTACCTCCTCATTTGTGACGTTCAGTGTATATAGTTCGTTCACTATTATACCATATTCTAAGCTTAGTAAAATAATGCGACCGAAGTCAGCATATTGTTGCTTTTGATAATAATTCTAACACTATCATCCGGATGTTCTCGCGTTCTCCTCCATAGTCCCATATAGATCTTCATAGGTTCATTGTATGTCTTCTGTTTCTAGCTTAACATAAGTTCTGTGCGATCCTCCCTAATTCACGACGTTCCTATTTTGGCATACACAAAGGACCATCGCTGACAAGTCCATCTTTAGCCCGGGCATCGTTGACCAGCAATATACAGGATGATTCATAAGCCACTTCACTTAGCTATTTAAAATGATTACCATATGAAGCACAAACATACTATGAACTTTTGATAATTGTTATCTTACTCTCTAATTACTGCTATTTGTTAGGCAATGGAAGCGTGATGTGAACAGAAAGCCTTCTTCGCACAACACCATAATCAATCAAATATGCTACAAAGAGTCGTAAATTCCTTGAAAAAAAGAATGGAGCTATGCATGCTGAACGATGGTAGACATTTTTGAAATTTGCTGTAATCTTAAACTCATATAAATTAATCGGTTGAATAACCTTTCTGTTTTTTATTACCGTATATTTTAACTTTAGAATTTCAAAAATAAATAGCTAAGTGACTTATGAATCAGACTGTAGATCTTTCTCTGATGAAGGCCGTTGAGTTGCTCCCTTCCCCCAACAGATGTTAAGAGGAATTCTTACCTCTATCGTGTACACACCCTATATTTTAGTCCCCAATCACTTAGCAGATGTGCAGGTGCTACTTCTATGTACGAAGATTGATGTAACAGTGACTTAAAGAAAGTCACGTTGCTTTCACTTTCTCCAGTCCTGCACTCACTTTACTGATTTTTTTTAACATAGTTCATCGCAAACAAGGCAAGTTGGTGATTGTAGACGTAAGGGGCTACTGAAAATTAGGGTGAAAGTTTAGGGGTTTATCCTAAATTGAGAGCTGTGCAGCGAGATACTTGTTCACAAGTTTTAACTTCCTGCATGTTTGTACAGTCAGGGAAACAGGGAGAATGGAGAGAGTTCCAAAGACCAGAAGCTCGAGAAAAAACGGTATTGGAGTAGAATGCTTCCCGGCATCTAGGGACCTCTACAGTGAATGGATGGGATCTAGTTGATTGTCGGGTTTGTTGAGTGTATTTACGTCGACGAGGCACCAGAGAAGCAAGTTAACCGGAGCACATAACAGTGAGGTCTTTGTAAAACAATCAAAAAGATGCAATATTTCAAGGAACAGACAGGGGTTGGAGCTTAAGTGATAATGAGATACCTATTAGATGTGTGACTATTTTTGGTGGGAGAGACTAGTGGATGGTGCATCAGCCTAGATGTGACAACCGTTCTATTTTTAGGCGTTTTGATATCAACAGTTTTCTGGGAAGAAATTAATGTATTTTTAATTAATTATAACGAAGCTCGTTGTTATACAGTCAATATGTTACAACAATAACTAAGTACATTATTATATTACCAATAACACGCTACAACAATAACAAATGAAAATTGGCTGGTCTAAAGCAAAGTTTGATTTGTCAGCTTAAATGCTATTTAGGAGTGATTTTCAAAATTTATCAAGATTGCGTGTGTTCGCTGTTTTTGCTATGCTGATCTTTGCACGTACATAATTAAAACAGTTTTGAAACCCACGCAAATTGAAGCTTGATAAAATATCTAAATTTGCACTTTCAAAGTATATCAAAGACGGTATAGAAATCATAGTAAGCAACTACAGGCGATTGAAAGACTAATTAGATTTTATAAGAGGACGTTAATCACACACACCATTCGAGCTTAGAAAAGGAATAGAATTTAATTAGTTTATAATTTAGATAAAAATAAAGAGAGTCATTCCCCATTTAAATTATACAGCAAATAATCACGTTACCTAATTTGATTAGGCTCACATGAATAATAATTTTTAACAAACACTAGTAGATATAAAGTATTGATTTTAAAATTTGCGTTATAATGTGTCTTAAACTATATCTGCGATTACTCTCTCTCTCTTTCTCTGCTTACATATATATATATATACATATATATATATATATATATATGTATATATATATATATATATATATGTATATATATATATATATATATATATATATATATATATATATATATATATATATATATATATATATATATATATATATATGGATTAAGGGTATGAAGCTCCTTGCTTAGAACTTCTAATGTTCTAATAAATATTGTATATTTACAATTTTTTATTCTCATCTTTCATCTCAAGGATTGATTGATCAATTCAATATATTGAGCTTTATATGATAACCATAGATTATTATTTAACGATGATTCAATTATCTTTAATTTAATTCAACATTTAAATATTAAGTATATATTTATTTATGTATAAAATATCAAGTTGAAAGATATATATTTAAATATCTCTTTCGTTTATTTACTATATTTTAACGTGTAGGAATATCCATTGTCCCTTATGTATAAAAACAATTTAAAAGTTTCACAATAGGCTTTACCTTTCCTAAAAGTAAGCTTTTAGTTCTGTACTTGATATATATATATATATATATATATATATATATATATATATATATTGTGTGAAAAAAGACAAACGGAAAACAGGTTAAAATGCAGGAGAAAAACAAAATCAAGAGATTAGATCGGTTTCATTCGTATTAACGAACGTCTTCAAAAGAAGTGAAGATTTGGAAACAATTTTATTTTGAAGGAACACACATGGGAGAAAATAACAGATGATCCGATTGGGCCGAATGAGAAAATTTTTAGCGATATTGAAATATATTTTGACAAGTAGGTGGCATATTTTTCTTTCTTTCTTTTTTCTAATTCTTTTTTTCTTTCCCATGTGTGTGCTTTTAAAATAAAATTCTTTCCAAATGTTCACTTTTTCTGAAGACGTTCGTTAATACAAACGAAACCGGTCAAATCTCTTGCTTTTGTTTTTCTCCTGCATTTTAACCTGTTTTCCGTTTGTCTTTTCCCCACATTTTGCATACCACGGCATTTCATTTTCATGACTTATCGTGTCCCTTACACCATATATATATATATATATATATATATATATATATATATATATATATATATATATATATATATATATACTGTGTGTATTTAGCCTGCATGTTTCCATTAAAGCAACTGTTATGTATCATGGAATGTTTGTTATGAGACTAATTTTATTATTTTCATTTTTTGAATAGTTCGTGTAGTATTTCTGTCATATTGATGTATATAAGTCCTGTGTGTTTATTGTTCCAGTTTTCGTTCTTCTTGCGCGAGAATTACTACCCTAGACATTTAGTTCTTGGTGCTTAAAGGCATTCGTTCTAAATAGTACACGTAATAACGTTCGCATGACACATCCTATCACTACAATCGCCTGATTTAAAGTCGTTAACTTTCTCTGTTAAAAAGCTAAACATAGTTGTAAACACACTAAGATAAATCAAATCGGATTAAGAAAAGAAAATGGAACAGGATATTCACGGAATTTATATATCCTAATTTGGCAGAAACACTAAATGGACTATTCGAGAAAAAATTAAAAGATAAAGAATAAGTTTAATTAATCAAATAAACTCTGTGTTAGTTAATAATATTTGTCAAAAATATAGTATATATTAGGCTCAAAATATCGTCAAAATGTCACACAAAGCGCAATCCACTATTGTCTGATGGGACAGACATAGCCAGAGGCTGAAGAGAGATCGATAAAGAGGCTTATTATAGGTATAAATTATTAGGATTTAAAACTGACGATACCGATGTTGTTCTAATCTTCTGTAATATATATATATATATATATATATATATATATATATATATATATATATATATATATATTTAGATTTTTCACTTATAAAATAGACTATTCAGTGAAGACCGGGATTGTTCCAATAAAAAACAAGCTCGATGATACCCGATTACAGAGTACAGAGCATTTATATGTGATTTTATGAAGGCTTACCAAAGCATTCCTTTCAGGACACCAATGATCACCATTAAAGATATTTTTTCTTAAAAATATTATTTATTCAAATTAAATGTTTTTCCTACACGTGTTTCACTACCAAGCAGTTACTTGCTTGGCAGATCACCAGGGAAATTAAATGTCTGATCGCTTATGTTCGCTCGTCAACGCATGTGTATTCGGGATTGTATGTAATAATATGCGGTAACATGTTGGAATGGTTGTGAGTCTACTCGCTTGGCCTTTTGGCTAAGATCAAAGTGTAGTATCTGTAAATAAAATGTTGTATTATTGATCGGCCTTTGTTCCGATGGATAATACATCCCATAAACTTGTATCGTCTTGGCCTTCGGGGCTTGATTTACGTCGGTTTATGGAACTGTCCTGTGCAGTTTTAGGAGGTTCACCCTCCCAGGCGGAGTGAGTTTATTGCTTGCCTGAGGCGCCCCTACCGCGGAATGTCGACGGGGCTGCCCGGGCAATTTTAAATATCCAGAGTGCTCACCTTCTCGGGCGCTGGCTGTTCAAGTCCCACTTTCCCGACCCGACCTTGGATCACATCTTACCTTGTGGGAGTAAGATGAAACTGGCCTTGTGCCTTACTCCTGGAGAGGAGTAAATAAATACTCGCTTTTGTTTATCTAAATGCGCATACATCCGTGTGCAGTGTATGTAGTTATTTTACACATATATCACGCCCACCCACGCCCAACAAAGAATAAATATGCGACCGGAAGGAGCATATATTTGCTTGTTTATAATAAGTAGAACATCATCATTCAGTTGTGATAGTGCCACGGATCCTTCTGACTTCCTCACGCCATCTCGCTTCATCTTCCATCACATAATGTAGATCTTCATACCTGCATTGTGCGTCTTTTGTTTCTGACTTGACGTATATTCTGTGCAGTCTCTCCAGTGAGATACATTCCTGTTTTGCCATGCATAAAAGAACATCGGTGACATTTCCACATTTAGCCCCCACCCCCGGGAATGACCGGCAAATATCGTTACCATCTCTTCGATCAGATGTTTAAAGAGAATTAAATTGAAACAATATTAAATAAATAATAGGGCTGACATTCAAGACAGGTGTTTGTAAAGTTGCTCATTTCTTTTTTTGTTTCATTTACGTTGGGCACTCGACGATTGTGTCTATTAGGTAATTCAAACTCTGCTCGTTGTTTGTTTCTTATTTCATTTTACTTCAGTCAAAGTTCTCAGAAATCAAGGTGTCCCTTCCTGAGGGTAACACTAGATATCTATATAAAATACAGGGTGTTTCAAAAGTCTTGGGAACATAACGATTTTTAATAACTCAAAAACTATTAGGAGTTGAAAAATGAAATTGGTACCGTTGGAAAGGTTAAAGTTTCAAGTTTTGTGGGGAATCTTCAAAGTTGCTCAATATGAGCACCATTCGTCACACGGCAGACATCTAGTCGATAGTCCATTTCCTGCCAAACGCGTTCCAGCATCTTGACGTCAATGGTTCCCACAACTGCCGTTACTCGAGCCTTTAGTTCGTCAATATCTCTTGGATGGGGCGGCACATAGACTTGTTGCTTGACAAAGCCCCAAAGGAAAAAGTCACACGAGGTAAGATCTGGAGACCTAGGAGGCCAGGGCATGAGAACGTCATCACCTCGCCCAGATCTCCCAATCCATCTACCAGGCAGCCTTGTGTTAAGAAACTGCCTTACTCTAAGACTCCAGTGTGGTGGTGCACCATCTTGTTGAAAAATGAAGTCATCAGATTCTGCTTGTTCCAACTGAGCCATTAACCAGTCTTCCAGCATGTTAAGATAGGATTCACCAGTGATAGTTGCCTCTTCAAAGAAGAACGGTCCATAGACACCTTTCTTGGAAACTGCACAAAACACGTTCACTTTAGGTGAATCTCGCCCGTGCATAGAAGTTCATGAGGATTCTCAGTACCCCATATGCGAGTGTTATGCTTGTTAACTTTGCCATTCAGATGGAAGGTCGCCTCATCGCTAAAAACAAGCCGGTCATCAAAGCCGTTATCTTCCAACTTCTCTTGCATTGCAATGCAAAAGTCACGGCGAAGTGGCTTATCAGTGTCCTTCAACTTTTGGACCAACTTGAGCTTGTAAGGTACCATTTGCAGTCGTTTCCTTAAGACACGCCAGACAGTTGCTGGAGCAAGCTGAAGTTCCCTGCTGGCTCTTCTCACTGATTTACGGGGGCTCCGCTGAAAGGCTGTCCGAACTTGCTCAACTGCATCTTCTGAAGTTGAAGGGCGACCTGTTCGCTTACTTGGGCACAAACACCCATCTTTCACAAATTTAGCATGCCATCTGACAATGGATTTCCTTTCAGGGGCTTCTTTTTTAAATTTCCTGCGAAATGCACGCTGAACACATGTCCACGATTCAGTCTTTGCAAATTGGAGGACGCAAAATGCCTTGTCTTGTTTAGAGAACGCCATTACTGCACCTGGAAAGATAACACGAAAATCATTAGTATGACCAAAAACTTGATTAAGCAAGCTTTAAAATGGCACCAGTTTCATTTTTCTACCTGGAATAGTTCATGAGATATACGCATTTGTAATGTTCCCAAGACTTTTGAAACACCCTGTACATAGATATTCGAATAGTCTATTAAAGTTGTTCTTTATTTCTCAAACGTTGAGTTAGCAAATAAATTAATGACATTAAATTTCCTCTCCCCAATTGACCAGTTAACTATGTTTTAGTACACCTTTCTGTGCGTCTATAATAAAAATCCGAAAAAAATTTGTTCTTGTCTTTTAGTGTTGGATAGGTAAATAAGATGCAGGTAACTCTTACAACGAATTTTAAACACGATTTTCTCTGAAATTAGGATCATGGATCTTAACTCTTTCAAGTTCGAAGATATACTGTATTTTACATCAGACAGTGCAAAACAAATTGATTTTTTGCAAGCACACAGACTAATTTCTGGTGCAGAAACCTGCAACTGTGGCCATGAGATGCGACTTGTGCCATCAGTAATCAAAACTGATGGCTTTAATTGGCGTTGCACATGTGGCTAGTGTGCAAGGAGAACGTCGATTAGACATGTTAGGGTTAGGGTTTAGGGTTAGGGTGATGGTTAGGTAAGGGTTAGAGTTAGAAAAATATTGTTCGAAAGCTAGAGCTGTTGTGAAGAGTTACCTGCCCCTTATTTACCTCTCCAACACTAAAAGACAAGAACAAATGTTTTCGGCTTTTTTATTATGGAAGCACCCACTTTTCTTGTGGTCTCTTGATCTTACCAGATTCCAAGAAAAGAATTCATC
>OY744526.1:8025601-8035601 GCA_963556195.1 Sepiola atlantica | reverse complement strand
ACGCACTAAATCGCGCAAGCCAAACCAAACGACTTCGACACATACGTCCACTTCAAGATGTGTGCGTCCTCACAGGGCCATTATCCAACAATATTAAAGTGATAAAGCTGTATATATGAGCACAGGTGTCGCTTAATTGTGCTTAAAGTTCTAGCTAGAGTATTGATTTACTCCTCTCCAGGAGTTAGGCACAAGGCCAGTTTTTATCTTACTCCCACAAGTAATATGTGACCCAAGGAAAGTGGGGTTTAAAAATTGCCTGGGTAGCCCCGTCGGCATTCCCCGGTAGGGGCGCCTCAGGCAGTAAGCAATAAACTTACTCCTCCCCAAAGAGGGGAGGCGAAGCCTGGGATGGTAGACCTCCTAGAACTGCACAGGACAGACCCGTAGACCGGCGTAAGTCAAGCCCCGAAGGCCAAGACAATACCAGTCTATGGGGTGCAGTATCCATTGGAACAGGTAAAAAATAAGTTTTTGTTTGATTATTAAGGAGAAAGCAGAATCCTAATATGGGTAGTATACGATAGCCCTGTTAAACTGACACTCATGGAATAGTTGATAAAAGTCACATTTTTTTTTCTGAAAACCAAATCGACATTCGTCTAAGTCTGCTTATATCTCATCTTATATCTCATTTTATATGTAATCATGTTTCAAGGGAACACTGTTGATTGCTTCATCAATAAAATATGTGATACTTAATGGGCTTCACATCCACCGGAACTTAAGTACGGGTTATTTTTATATGTATCAAAGATAATGTGAATGAAAATAAACCTCAGGCTATTTCCGAACTGCAGAAAGATATCACAGCTGGAATCAGTCGTATGAAGGTGTGCTTGCAACGCAACGGTACACTATTGGATCATAACATTGAACGTTGATAACAGGACTGTTAGACATTCATGATTGAAACTTCGTACACAACTCAGAAACATTTATGAAATCAATTATAACAGTGTTAGGATAAAGAGATATTACTAAGAGGATGGTTACATAATGCCAAGTAACGAATATAAATTCTGCCCCAAGACGAATAAAGAATATAGAAATAGAAATAGGGCCACACGTTTTCTGAGAATGAAGACAACACCGCTATATACTTTTAAAGCACTAGGTGATAAAAAAATGAAGGCATATAAATATATATACAACAAAATAGTGTGTTCCAAGTTCAGTAAGTAGTTATCTTAAGTAGGGTTTTCTAAAACGTACTTCGAGAGAACTTATCTTGTTAAAGAGTGTGTGTACTTTGTTGCACGTGTACGCGCCTAAATTCTGGCTCACGTCCTCGGGGAAGTTAAAGCTTTTTACAGGTGCCATCTTCGAGATGTCAATGTAAGCTTGCCGATAACAATAATGGTTGCGATTCTGGAAACAAGGGTTAGCTCAATCGGAACTGCCGTCTAGGGCTCTATCAAGATGTGGTTAATTCAGATCAAGATGATGGGGAAACGGGGGAGTGGGAACGTTCTCTCCGTGACTGTCGTCCTGGGCTTTGTCTCCGATGGATACAGCTGTGGTCTTACAGGGTGGAAAAGAGGGGTCAACAAGGGGCCTGAACACAGTCATTGATAACATAGTACTAATATTATGTATATAGTGTGTCAGTGATAAACAACAAACACAATACTCTTTTATTTATTTATTTATTTATTTATTTAGCGAATGCAAAGTCCTTCAGCCACGCAGTAGCCTCCTTGTCTGCTGTGTGGATGGTGGCTAGTCCTCCTCTCAGTCGTTGGAGAGGGCAGACTTCAATGATGTGCTCCACTGTCTGCTCCTCTCCACAAGAGCACAGTGGGGATGGGCTGCTGCCCCATCTGTGAAGGCTGGCCAAGCACGGGGCATGTCCAGTCCTGAATCTATTGATGGTTGACCACTCTCTCCTTGGGAAAACGGTGCCCGGCACTTGTTGGTTAGGGTCTGACACCAGGTGTTTATTAGGGACCTCCTTGGACGCCCATTCCTTTTTCCAGGCTGATTGGATGGTGAAGTTAGCTAGTGGGATGTTCTTCCAGATGGGGCGTCTGGATGGAAGTCGAGCAGTGGGTGGGTTGAGGATGTCTTGGTGGATTGGTAGATGAGGGGAGTCTTCAACCTTTTGAAGCATCCTTTGCGTGGATGCTGTTCGCCGGATGTGTGGAGGTACAATGTTTGATAGGGCGGGGAGCCAGGGTAGTGGTGTTGAGCGGATTGTCCCGGCTATGATTTTCATTGTTGAATTTAGCTGGGTGTCTATGTTATGTAAATAAATGTCTTTATTCTTCTTTTTATTTTGGGGAGCTGAACAACTTTGCGTTTACTGTCTTCTAAAAAAAAACTATTCTGTTTTTCGTTCTCATACGGAGTAACGCACACTTGTAAATTATTAACATCTTTGCCGCCATACATCTTTAGGTTCGAGAAAATCTAGCGAGCTGAGAATATCTGCGAGGCTGATCTGATGTTGCTGCTCGTACATTTGTATCTTCCTTGCATTTCCTGCCTCCGCTTTTCCTGTGAGTTGGTTTAATATTTATCGATAAAACACGCCCGATACCCAACGCGATCGGGATTTATCGTGTGATTTGTGTTATGCATCCGAAAATTAGCAGTTCGGTGCTCACCTCAAAGGTGTCAAATATGTAACTTCCCCATAAACATCCGATAACCGAACAAGCCTACTTTGGCAAAATGCCATCCAATACTTTACACAACAGCGAGTAGTAAGACAATTACACGACGAATGATATTACAGTCCGAAACATATTTACACGTGTCAAACTATCTATATAAGAGTCTATATGAATGTTCGTGCTGGTTCGTCTGCCATTCTTAAATTTAAAAATAAATACTAATCCTGATAATACAAGCGAATAAGAGACAATTCTGGTCAGCGTATGTATAGGTGCACCAGCTCAACGAATTACTTAATTCTAAAATAAGAACCACCAAGTAAGAATGTATATAATCTACCACTCTTAGACAGTATCGAAAAATGAACCTCTAATCTAATAGGTCTCACACTATCCACCAAGCTCCAGTCCCTGTACCATCGCCGCCATGTTAGATCCCTGTGATTCTTTTCAGAAGTACTTAAATTTAAATGTGCTCTGACGAACTTGCTGCACGTGTGCCCTGTCAACATAAATAACCCCGACCAACCCAACTATCAGCAAAATGCCACCCCTTCCTTGTAGAAGTCCCCAAATTCCAGAAAGTTTTATGTCTTAATAGTGTAATCCTCGAACTGTTGTATTTGTAATTTCCTTAATTCTCTTTATTTTCCCGACTGTACAACATGCATCAATTTAAATGTAATGTGCACATACATCTTTCTGCACAATTACCCGCTTAGAATGTTCTTATTGAAATGACCGCTAATTCACAGAAGCTCCTTTATTCTCAATGGCAATGTGCCTCGTGTTGGCTGAAAATAAGTAAAAATTAAATGAATAAATATACACAGACAAGACACACTCTGATTTAATGCAGCAACTTTTCCCTCAAAAGAAACATACTTCAGTCAAATTTGAAACATAAAACGAAAATATAATGTTATATATCGACTTAAAGATTTACAGCCTTACAGTTGTTAATAATTTACTAATATATGTTACTCTGTATAGAGGTAAATGAACAATTAGGGTTTTGTGACGAACAACCGCTTTTCGTGACCACTCATCTGAAAAACTGACAAGACGAGAGACTATTTGAAAAAGGAAGAACTTGCATACTAAACTTTCTGGAAAAGCTCGGCTTCAAATCAAGCATGTGGTTCGAGATAGTGTATATATGAGATACTATATCAACCATTAGGCCTGTCTATGTGTCAGGATTAAGTTTTAAAATATAAATAATGAACCTAGTTTTAACAGCGAATAAAATAGCATTCTAGTCAGTCCACGATTAAGGGCATAAAATTAACCCATTTATTTCATGCTAAAAGAAGAATTTCTATGTGCAAATTAATATACACGAACACCCTTCTATGAAATTAAAAGTGTAAAAGAACTAGTTGGAAAAATAAAACCTAGGAAGAGATGTTGCAAGTCTATATTTACTGTAATGATGTGTTAAGGAGAGCTGCTTGACTGAGTTCCAATACCTGGTGCACCCAGGAAAACATCCACAGCAAGAAATTGCCTAGCCACGACCACAGCGAAGAACTATGTTTTGTCTGTGTCTTTCGGTTCTAAAAACCAAACGGGTCTACCATGAAGAAAGTTTATTTCATAGAACATCTGATCTGTAGAACAATATACCACGAAACTGCTTACCAAACCTTAAAATATTGTTCTCTGTAATGTAACTAATTAATTGTCAAGCCGTCCTCTTGGATAAGCATTTTTTAATTTTATTTATCTTCCTTTCACAGCGGTAAAATGTGACACAAGGTTGGAAAAGTGGGATTAGAAAAGCCAGCACACGAGAAAATAACCACTGTGGCCTACAAAAATTGCCTGGCCAGCCCCGTCGGCATTCCCCGGTAGGGGCGCCTGAGGCAGTAAGCGATCAACTTACTCCTCCCCAAAGAGAGGAGGAAAAGTCTGGGAGGGTGGACCTCCTAGAACTGCACAAGACAAATCCACAGATCGGCGGAATCAAGACCCGAAGGCCAAGACGATACCGGTCTATAGGGTGCAGTATCTATCGGAACAGATTCTACACTTTGATCGTAGCCAAAATGCCAAGAAGTAACATTTTGCCCATTTCACCAGTACTTTGCAATCCTATTTTGGTGATGATCAGCGTCCAACTGACAAACTTTTAGACCTTATACTCAAGTAGGCCTTGGCTTTGATACGCGGTAACCATAATTAGATGAAAAATACATAAACTCCTGGTGTTACTTCAGAGAAATGGTGCTTTTAACAATCAATGGTAGTTTAAAAAATGCAGACCCCCTCCCTACCAAGAAAATCTTATTCTGACAATTTGAAACGAACTTTCGTTTAAAATTTTTGAAAAATGCTTTTCTTATGTGGGGTTGGGGCATGAATTTTTGTCACCATTTTACATGTGAGTTTTTGTAATGTATTTTGGCTCGCCGATACTTTTGAAAATAACTCTTTCCAAACTTTTTTTAATTTCTGTTTCTCAGGGCTTTGGAATGATGTATTTTTCGTATTACTATTGACTGTACAATCTCTCCGATGATCAACGAAGTTAAGATGAAGACTATGTATTTCTCTGTATGTTCCTGCGAAACGCGCGTAAGATGTAAAAAAGTATTTAACTAAGAAAAAAATGTTATGTAAATTACTTTTGTTTATTTTTGAGACAAATAGGAATTACAGATATTCGCCAATATATGAAAATGAAAAACGTTACAGAACAGATGAACGTTATGGTTGTGTTTTAACAACGATATATGAAGATAAAGAAGTTGATGAGACAGGTGAACATTATTGTTATGTAATGATTGCTCATATGCTCATTGGAATGCAACTATCAATATATATGCTCTGAAGCTTCTAATACAACTTTACTGAGCTTGGCATTTGAAACATTTTCGAACACAATAAAGAGTGTTTTACTTAAATATATATTCTTTGTGAAAACCCATAAATGTATATATTTAAATATGGAGTCATATTAAATATAATACCAAATAAAAGATTTCATTGTCTTGGAAACGATCGTAGGTCAAATTGTTTCTGTGTTTGAATTCTTTGAACTAATATAGATAATGCTCTAATTTTGTTTATCTCAACTCACTTTATATATATAAATATGTATATATATATATATATATATATATATATATATAATGTGTGTGTGTGTGTGTGTGAAAAAGACAAACGGAAAACAGATTAAAATGCAAGAGTAAAACAAAAACAAGAGAGTTGACCGGTTTCGTCTGTATTAACGAACGTCTTCACTTTTTCTGAAGACGTTCGTTAATACGAACGAAACCGGTCAAATCTCTTGTTTTTTGTTTTTCTCCTGCATTTTAACCTGTTTTCCGTTTGTCTTTTTTCACACATTTTGTCTACAACGGCATTTTATTTTCATGACCTATCGTGCCCCTTACCACACACACACACACAAACACACACACTCACACACACATATATATATATATATATATATATATATATATATATATATATATATATATATATATATATATTGTAGAGAATGATTAAAGATAAAACGTATAGATATATGCATTCAGATTAAAAATCTATCAGAAAACCTTTTTGGAATTAATTAAAAAGTATATCTTCACTTTTAAAATAAATTTTCTTCAAGATTACATTATTTTTAAATCGTATTTTAATGAAGCGTACATACAATGGTGACAATGACGTTTACAGCTGTTTCTATGTGGTGTTTATTTTGATGTATACAAATTACACACATATTGTTTGCAGCAGCGTTTATCTTCGGAACAGGATCCGGGAACATTCGCATTTTTACCCATGAAAAAACAAAACTAATAATGTCCGTGAAATAGCAGTTACAAACTTAAAAAAGAACCAAAAATGTAAGTATAAATACACGTTTATTTGGAATCTGATTTGAAAATAATTTAAGTCTTTAAGACATATTATTAATATATGTTTAATACTAAATCTAGATAAGTCCGCCTTTGTTTCAGTGATCCTATTTATGTACTTTAATCACACACAAAAAAATATTGGTCCCCCCCTAAAATAATTTACCCCCCTTTCCCCCAAAAAATATTCAAGCGCGAACGCAGACTCCACACTATATGAAAGAACCAGTGTTGATACATAGTCTCGTTTTAAGATCATTCGTTATCGCTAAGTAAAAAAAGTGAAAAAAACATTTCTTTAGAGTAAGTTATTAAATCAAAATCATTCTTTTAACTTCGTGACGTTTGCTCAGTCGGTAACGTATCGAACGTTTAGGTTGCGAGTTCAAATAACGACCTCGGCGTCGAAATTATTTATTGTTTATTTAGTTGTTAAGATGTGCCCTAATGTGTTTCTCTTGTTTACAAAGATTCTAGCTTAACTGAAAAATCAATTAAATAGTAATTACCCTCTCTCTCTCATACGTTTACAAAGATTCTCTGAGACAAATTAGGGCCTCGCAATTGAATACAGTTGTGTAGCATATACTAGAAAATCAGAGTTACAGAGAGAATAAATCTTTGATACGGTTAATTAGTAGAGTCGGTAGATACATTTTGATAGGGCTGGCAGAGATGAATTATGGATGAGATACAACACATCAACCTACGTTGCCGAAATCATATTTTTGTTTAAGCCACAACTGATAATATTTCACCCATTGATTAAAGTATGAGAGAATGTTGTTCTCCTGTTTACAGTGGACCTGGGTGTAAACATTACAAAGACGTCACTCTACACGCTTTACAGTTCAAGCATGTGGTATAACTTATACCTAAGACAAAAATATATCGGTATTGCTTCTCAGTGAGGCTTCATTTATAAAATTACTTTCTTGAATATTATTTTCTGAAATATCATTAATGTAGTAAAGAAATATCGTTGAGCTTATAATAGAGCCTTGAGGAACACAAGTCCGATAGAAATATTTTCTTGTCATTATTCGACGAATATATAACGTTTACGATTTTGAAGGTACGCGTTAAATAACATAAGCACAAATGGCGTTCAAAACATAATTTCATTGCAGACAGTTTTTTTCAGAAATCTGACAATAACAACATGAATAATCGATACGAAAAATGATAATCCTATAGCAATCTATCGTATATGATACAACTGTGACCCTACATAATTCCCGCGAAAACAATTTGATGGATCACGTGATCGATTTATGTTTTCCTTGTGTGTGTGTCACTATGCATCGAGATGAGATTTTCGTAATGTTTCATGTGCTTTTTGTGTTATTCTGTGGAATAACGAACACGCACGACCAACTTTATTTAATAGCATTGTCAGAGTGTCAGGTTATTTCGTCCTTCTATATGTAACTTTGACACATACACACACTTAGAAAGAAAGAGAGGTAGGGTGAGAGAGATAGAGATAGAGATAGAAATAAACAGAAAATGTAAGAGAGAGAAGAGAGTGCAAATGAAAAGAGAGCGGCTCAATGTGAACTGAATCGCTTTCACTGATAACCTTTGGGAAAGTTACTAATCCATATGTTCTCCCTCCAGCTATCGATTAAATAATAACACACGCTAGGCCTTACACTTTTTTTCTGCAACTAGTTTAATCGAAATAACGCTATTAAGTGTTTGTCTAACGTTAGCATTGTTTTCAGTTTTGACTCGAGTAGTGCTGGTTCAGATGATGTGCGGTTTGGGAATGCTCAAAATTTGGTCAATTAAATTATATCATATATATATATATATATATATATATATATATATACATATGTATATACATATATATACATATATATATCAACATATATATATATATGCATACATATATATATATACATATATATACATATATATATATATACGTATATATATATAAACATATATATACATATATATATACATATATATATATATATATGTTATAGCTTTCTATAGCTCTTTTATTTTTCACTTTCATATATATATATATATATATATATATATATATATATATATATACATGAAAGTAAAGGATAGAAGAGATATAGCAGTCTATAACATATATATATATATATATATATATATATGTATATATATATTTATATATATATATAATTATTAATGACAATATATGTATTAGCATATACTATCTATACCCTTTTACGTTGCAGTCTCCTTAAAAGATTCAGCTCGATGAGTGTCAATGAGTGGCAACAGAGCAAATATATGTCATGTTAATATTATATTCCAATGACCATGGTTTTATTTTATTATTTTCATATTTATTTTTTTCACATTTCTAAAAAAACAACATTTCTGTGAGATATATATTTAACGCTCCATTTCATTTGTCTTGTGACAACCAACATACTTACAATTACGGGACTGATTCAAAGAGAATAGTTCGTATGCAAAACGCGATAAACGCCATTTACAAAATTACGAAACAGTCACTACAAAAAGTGTTGTATTTCAACACTCAACTACATTTCAAAATTATGTATTGCATAATATAATATCGGCATAATTTCCTTTTGCTTTCTAATAAAACAAGCTTTGAGTCTAGATTTGATATATTTGTCTTTTTATTGTTGTATGTAGCTATTTAAACAAATTGGATTAATCGCATTCTCTGTCTTCTTCCTTCTTATCGCCTTCACCCCTCCGCCTGCGAACTTTTCATATATATATATATAATGATTTTCTAAGTACAACATTTAAAAATGTATTACAATAATTGCGAAGTAACCATAATTACCGAGAACAGCGAGGCCTATATTACCAAAGCAAAAAACAAGCTTTGAGTCTAGATTTGATATATTTGTCTTTTTATTGTTGTATGTCGCTATTTAAACAAATTCGAGTTATCGCGTTTTGCATTCGATCTCTGCAATTATTGATGTCAATTATTGATGTCATCCAATGAATTGCCTTCTCTCTTTGGGGAGGAGTAAGTTTATTGTTAAATGTTTGAGGTGCTCAGACCGGGGAATGTCAACAGGGCTGCTCAGACAATTTTGATAGGCCAGAGTGGGCCTTCTTTATAGGTGATGGCTTACTCTCCCTCTGTTCGGCCTTGTGTCACATCAAACTTCAGATAATTATGTAAGTACCCCGAAGAAAGAAGCTCTGCTTCTTTAAGACAGTATACATACGAGTCGAGAATCGGTCTTCGCTAATCACTCAGACAGAGATTGGGTCATTTCGGTGGCCTTTTACCTGTTGGGCAGTGGTATTTGTTCTGGGTACTTCTAAGAGGTACACCATTCGTGTTTGAGGGGTTATGATAAAATGAAAGAAGCTTGTTTGTCAAAATGATTAAATTAACAATAAGATAGTAGATATAAATCACACCTAGTTCGAATATTTCCATAGAAATAACTATAGAGTGAAAAGAGAGTAGCAACGTCTTTTGAGTGATGAACACCCTGTATGGAAAAGAATGCTATTCCTATATAAGTT
>OY744526.1:8015601-8020601 GCA_963556195.1 Sepiola atlantica | reverse complement strand
GGTGGACAAATGCTTAATCGCTGATGATATATTTTTCCTTTTTTATATTTTATTATTTTACTATGGAAAATAAAGAAAAATATAATAAATCATTATAATTATTTATATTAATAAATTAAATTTTAGTCAAAACCTATGGATTTATGAGTCAAGTAAAGAAAAACTTAATAAAGAATAAATAAATAATTATAAATATTTGAATAAATATGTAAATTAAAATGATGACTTCAAATATCATTATAGATAAACGCACAAATTAAAGGAGAGAGGAAAGGGGACAATTTGAAAAATAAATATTAAAACAAAACGTTTCAAAAATTCCCAAATATTCAGAATTAAAAATGTTTATTATTTTTGGGTGGAAGAATACAACATTTAATACAACCCTTTAATATATTAAACTGTAAACCGCGAGCAATGGAAACGTATTAATTGAACAGGTTATGGATAAACAAAATGGTGATCCAAAACCTACACGGTTAAGACGATCGACGTCTCACACTTCCTTGAGCAAAATTATTGAAAAAAACTTTGCAAAATATACCGTTTTCAAAATATTCTCCCCTCAAACCGTAAAACGTTTTTCTTTTTATCTAAAAGCAACGCCTTCCCAAGAAAAACTGCATCCCTTTAAAATTATAAAATCGACATATGACATATAACCCTAACCCTAAACCTAACTCTTAACCTAACCCTTATACCATGGTAAAAAATAATCGAAATCAAAACGAACACTTCAGCCATAGAGCCACCAATTTAACGCTAATGTTTGGTCTTCATAATCTTCTTAAATGAGTTCGACGAAACGAGTTCTACCTCTAAAATAGTCTGATTGTCTAAAATAGAAAACGGACGAAACATACATATAAAATGAAAGAAATCTCATTAAAGTCAAAATATGTTAGTGAACATTCTTCTAATATCATTTACCATTTCTAATAAAAGTTAAATGTGTTCTATTCAAAGTACGTCTTCGATCATTTGACGTGAAAAAATATTTGTTCGGTCGACAAAAAGAGAACGCTAAAAATGGCGAAACATTTTTTAATGTTATCTTTAGGTATTTTGATATTTTTTGCTAATGTATTTTAAAAAGGATTGAAGAGGTTCTGGTGTCGATAAGTACATCGGATCGAATGTGATGATGGAAAATCTGCGGTTAGTATTACTTTTAGATGAACCGTTTAACTGTGATGTCGCGAAACACAAACATACAGACAGACGTACACACATACGAAGACGCTGCTTCATGTATACAGAAACATAAGTGGGGCATCGAAACAGAGGCACAGAGCCTTTTATAGCAGTGGTTGGATGTATGTAATGTATAATGCGTCCGCTCGTTCTGCACGTGTTGTTTTAAAACGGAAGCCAAGGCGATTTCAAATTTGAGCTTTTAAGATTCGTGAACATATTGCTGCTGTTGTTGCTGATGCTGCTGCTGCTGATGATGATGATGCGTATGATAGTGCTGATAGTGATGTGATGATGTTGCTGCTGCGGCTGCGGCTGCGGCTGCGGCTGCTGCTGCTGCTGCTGATGATGATGATGATGGCGAAGATGGTGATGGCAATGATGGTGATGGCGATGATGATGCTGGTGATGGTGATGATGATGATGATGATGATGATGATGATGATGATGAGGCTGATGGTGATGGTGATGATGCTGATAATGCTTCTGTTGCTGATGATCATGCTGATGATGGACGGCTGATGATGATGATGCTGATAATGCTGATGATGATTATGATGCTGCTTATGCTTCTACTGATGCTAGTGATGGTGATGATGATGATGAGTAGTATGATGATGATGATGATGATGATGATTATTGTGGTGATGGTGATGGTGACGGTGATGATGATGATGATGATGATGATGATGATGGTGATGATGATGATCATCATGATGATGATGATGATGATGATGATGATTATAATGGTGTTGATGATGGTGATTGTGATGATGATGATGATGATGATGATGATGATGATGATGATGATGATGATGATGATGATGATGATGATGATGATGATGATGATAGTGATTATAATGGTGTTGATGATGGCGATGGTAATTATGGTGTGATGGTGATGATGATGATGATGATGATGATGATGATGATGATGATGATGATGATGATGATGATGGTAATGATGATGGTGAGTGGAATGATGGTGATGATTATGATGATGATGATGATTGTGGCGGTGGTGGTGATTATAATGATGATGATATGATGCTGATGATGATGATTGTGGTGGTGATGGTGATTATGATGATGATGATGATGAGGGTGGTGGTGGTGGGGGGGGGGGTGATGATGATCATCATGATAATCATGATGATCATGATGATTGCGGTGATGATCATGATGAGGATGATGATGATGATTATAATGGTGTTGATGATGGTGATGGTAATTATGGGGGTGATGATGATGAGGATGATGATTATGATGATGATGATGATGATGATGATGGTAGTAGTAGTTATTATAATGGTGTTGATGATGGCGATGGTAATTATGGTGTGATGGTGATGGTGATGATGATGATGGTAATGATGATGGTGATGATGATGATGATGATGATGATGATGATGATGATGATGATGATGATGATGATGATGATGATGATGATGATGATGATGATGATGATGATGATGATGATGATGAGGATGATGATTGTGGTGGTAGTGGTTATGATGATGATGATGATGATGATGATGATGATGATGATGATGATGATGATGATGATGATGATTGTGGTGGGGTGGGTGGGGGTGATGATGATGATAATGATCATGATAATCATGATGATCATGATGATTGTGGTGATGATTATGATTATGATGATGATGATGGCTTTTATAACTATTTTAGAAATGTACACATTTTTCTCTGATCTGTATAACTCTTTTGTCTCCGAGATGCAAATAGCCAAATTGTTCTGAAAAACCCAGTATTATAGTTGTATTTACGAGCACGCATAAATACTTAACATGTTGTATTGAAAAACGTAAATAAGCTTAAATACAAAAAACGTATTTTCAGAACAATATAATAATGTGTTAATGTAATATATGTATATAATATGTTATTATAATATGTTATTCTAATATGTTATTATAATATATTTATATAATATGTTATTATAATATGGTATTATAATATATGTATATAATGTGTTAATGTAACATCACGTTGTTGTTAACCCGAGTATAGTTAGCAACTGAAATCCCACTTGAAATTTCTCCTATGTCACGTGATCAAGCTGGAGTAAGATCGATTCGTTCGTCCTGCAGGTTGTGTGGTTACAATGTAATTTCAAGACGGAAGCCAAGGCGATTTCAAATTTAGCCTTTCAGATTCTTGAACGTGTTGGTTGGAAATAACGCGTGAAAGTCGACTGACGGACATAGCCTATTGTGGAGATGTCTGGATGCACCTTCTCTAAGATGCGTCCGTTCAATCAGCACGTCTCATAAGAGTTCGAGGACGTTTCTGAGACAAAAGTGATGCATCAATCGAGTAAATTATATCCTTTCATTCGTTTCAGTTTTTTTTTTTGATGAATAATTCAAAAATTGTCCGGAGGGAGAAAGTATTCTAGTTGTATTGAAGTAATTTCACAATTATGGTGTTGAAAATGAAAACGAATAGTTTCGCTTAAGGAGGTTTTTTTTTTCCTTTTTGGATCGGAATTAGTGGAAGACAAACCATGGACAATAGAACATGTATTCACGCATTTAAAAGAAATGAGAGCATTGAATAATTTCGTGGAAATTCTTGTGTTATTTTTGTCAAATTTATTAAAATTCATGTTTTCTTCTATTTAGGTATTTGATAGTTCATAATACTCGAAATGAAAATGAAATAGAAAAAATATGAAACTTCCCAGCAGTCATGAAATTATAATTCGGCAAATTGAGATACGTATAGAAATACTACATCTGTACAGGATAAGTCGTCGCACGTTCACACACACGCATACATACACATATATTCAAAGAAGCAAGCATATACACGACCACTAACATGCACACAAAACCACATAACATAATTATTCATCCACACAAACACATATACATTTACATGTGACTTTTTTTCTTCAAAGCGAATTGTTTTACTCGCAGTGATGTCATTGCAGTAATAGTCCTCTGAAGAGAAGATTTTTTTTGAAAATCCATGGATTAAGGAGTTTATAGTACTATCTGCTTGAACTTTGATATGTGATTAAGTTAGATTAATTTCTCATTTTATTCTTTTACTTAGTCCATTATATATATATATATATATATATATATATATATATATATATATATATAAATGTATATATGAACAGGAGAATAAATATATGATGTGTATCTTTAAAATGGCACCTATCATAAAATAGAATAATTGTTCGGTATACGAAGTGCAGCAATTATATAGGCAAGTTGATGAATGAGAATAAAAGTTACAAAAAAAAAATCAAAATCTATTAAATCTTCAGTTGTTAAAAACAAATCCTAATGGAAATTTTAAAATGGCCTCAAATTCACAAATACCTTTATAAACTTCCAAAAAGTATCAATAATTGTTTTTTACTAATTATTTCGTTAGAAAAAAATAGTGATGCTAAAAATCTAGTCTGATTTTTATTTATTTTTTTTTTCATTTTTACTAATTATTTCGTTAGAAAAAAATATTGATGCTAATAATCTAGTCTGATTTTTATTTTATTTTTTTTCATTTTTACTAATTATTTCGTTAGAAAAAATATTGATGCTAAAAATCTAGTCTGATTTTTTTTTTTCATTTTTACTAATTATTTCGTTAGAAAAAAAATATTGATGCTAAAAATCTAGCCTGATTTTTATTTAATTTTTTTTGTTCATTTTTACTAATTATTTCGTTAGAAAAAAATATTGATGCTAAAAATCTAGCCTGATATTCATTTTATTTTTTTTGTTCATTTTTACTAATTATTTCGTTAGAAAAAAATATTGATGCTA
>OY744526.1:8008101-8010601 GCA_963556195.1 Sepiola atlantica | reverse complement strand
TTCATCCACAATTTCCTTATACATCAATGTGTCCTTATCCATTCTCCCATCAACTCCAATACATATATTTTAGGTGGGGTAAAAACTCCTGGCTGAAATAGTTTTATTTATCTACCTCCAACAAGGTAAGATGTGACACAAGGTCAGGAAAGTGGGATTAGATAACCCTGCGCTATAGAGGTGAGCACTCTGGCCATTAAAAAATTGACTGGGCAGCCCCGTCGGCATTCCCCTGTAGGGGCGCCTCAGACAGTTAGCAATAAACTTACTCCTCCCCAAAGAGGAAAGGCAAAGCCTGGGAGGATGCACCTCCTAAAATTACACAGGACGGACAAGCCCCAATAGACGGGCGTAAATCCAGACCCAAAGGCCCGGACGATACCGGTTTATTTGGTGGGGTAAAAACCCCTGGCTGAACTAGATTTTATTTATCTACCCCCAACAAGGTAAGATTGACAAAAGGTCAGGAAAGTGGGATGAGAAAGCCAGTACTCGAGAGGTGAGCACTGTGGCCATTTAAAAATTGCCTGGGCAGCTTCGTCGGCATTCCCCGGTAGGGCCGCCTCAGACAGTAAGCAATAAACTTACTCCTCCCCAAAGAGGGAAGGCAAAACCTGGGAGATGCACCTCCTAGAACTGCACAGGACGGACAAGCCCCAATAGACGGGCGTAAATCCAGACCCAAAGGCCCGGACGATACCGGTTTATTTGGTGGGGTAAAACCCCCTGGCTGAACTAGTTTTTATTTATCTAACTCCCACAAGGTAAGGTGTGACAAAAGGTCGGGAAAGTGGGATTAGATAAGCCAGCGCTCGACAATTCAATATATATGTGTGATAATTAAACAGACAATCAATACGGGAAGTCAAATTCGCCCGATGAATTTTCAACCGGTGAATACCATAAAAAATATCCAATAAATAAAACGCCTATGTAAACAAATAATTATTTATATATAACATTAAATATCATAGTGTTTTATTCCTTTTTAATTTGAATATGTACATTTAATTTCTTAAGAAAAATAATAATAAACTTTAAAATATTTATTATTAAGTAATGTATTACTTTTTTTTGTTAAAACCCGGGTTTAATTTAAGGCGACACATCTGCCGGTGAAATCTCGGCAGTGAGAAAAAATCTCGATTTATTTGATCTTAAAGTTGCAATGCTCAAATAAATACAAAATTTTGAAGAAAAATATTTCTTGTAGTAACTTTTGACATTATTTGGCAACTTTCTTCGAGTGCGATAATTTACAGTTTCAAAATCGACCTCCCCTAATGTATATGTATATATATGTATATATATATGTATATGTATATGTATATATATGTATATATATATATATATGTATATATATATATATGTATATATACATATATATGTATATATATGTATATATATATGTATATATGTATATATATATATGTATGTATATCCGTATATATGTATATATATATGTATATGTATATATGTGTATATATATGTATATATATGTATATATATGTATACATATATGTATACATATATGTATATATATATATATATATATATATATATAGGTAGCATTTTCTTTGTAATACAAATAGTGTTGAATATAATAGACAACTTATATATGCATGATGTTGTGTGCCTCTTTCCCATTTGCTGAATAACGATCTTTATTTATTTAGCTTTAACACTAGCGATATGATGCTTATATGTTTATAGTTCGAACTTTAGTTTTGTATTAATAGTATAATTCCCGCCAAAACTACTTATTAATATAAACATTTATACCATAGTATTTACCTGATTCCCCTGAAGGTGGGCTCGGATGGGCCTGAAAGTACTTAGGCAACCTACAGGTATGTCAGATTTATCGGACAATTCCTCACCGAAATGCTAATTCGGCAAATAGAAAGGATCCGCACAAGAAAAAGCAGACTAAGTTGTCTGTCATTTTGAACAACACACACACACACACACACACATATATATATATATATATATATATATATATATATATATATATATATATATATGTATATTATCTTTGTTTTCAACTAACAGATTAAATAACATTTTCAATATAAATTGCTCTTTTTCGATACGGTTTTGAACTAATTGTAAGAACTGCAAACAATTCACGACAGTGTTCTGAAGATTACAGCAGTCACAGGTGCCGTTGTGGCCAGCCGGTCGACATATATGGACTCCATACCCTTTCATATAAAAGGAGCACCGGACGATTTCCAGAGCAGAGCGCTCTCCATGGTGTCGTTCGACGAGCACTAGACATCACTTGATTCCCGGCGAACCTCGTACCGATTGGTCTTGACAGACGGGATGGCAAACGACCTGATGGCCTGACGGTGTTTTCGCTTTACAAACGATAAGTCACTGATATGGGATGCGCCTTGTGACGACAAGTTTGCGTCCTCGTCAGTGATAGAATCGGCAACAAAGCTTTGACATGTAGCAGCGTTAACAGAGATCTGCAAGCGATCAAGGTATG
>OY744526.1:7938101-8003101 GCA_963556195.1 Sepiola atlantica | reverse complement strand
ATATATGCAAAGGTGCCTTGATGTTTTGTTATTTTTTTAACAAGACAAATTATTTTACATTGTATTTTGATGTAATTATCTATAGATTTTTTGTTGTACTATTAATTTAAAAACAATACTAATTGATCATTTTATAATTAGTACCAGCAATTTAAAATTAAGTTTAAACATTTTTAAAGAATTGTTTTTGAAATCAGAAATCAGGCTGGAATTGTACCGATTCCGATACCAGAAAGAATTCAGATGTTTCTGATTTCAAATTCCGTTACAGATTAATCCTCCCAACACTTATATACACCCCCCCACACACACACACACACACATATATATATATATATATATATATATATATATATATATATATATATATATATACATATCTGGTTGAACCGGAGTGCCACCTTCTGTTTGTTCCTTTTTTGATCTAATATTTCTATTCGTCGGACGATAGATCTTGTGATTTTAATAATAAAGTGTAAGAAGAAAGCGTTTTGAAATGCTGTTGAATGATTTTATGTTTTTAATCACATGGAAACGTCCTCTTAAATAAATTCACCAATGTTATTTTGCATTTATCAATCATCTGCCTGAAGACGAACAATGATGGTCGAAAACGTTCGCGTTAAATATAGAGATTTCTTACACTCCATTATTAAAAGCACAAGATCTATCGTCCGACGAATAGAAAGATTGGATAAAAAAAGGTCCACATAGAAGTTGGCACTCCTGTTCGACCAGATATGAATAAAAGAAGGATTGTTGCCTAACTATACAATATATATATATATATATATATATATATAGAGAGAGAGAGAGAGAGAGAGAGAAAGAGAGATGAAGAGAGAAAAAGAAAGAAACATACATAGATAGATAGATATGTAGATAGAAATATAGATAGGTAGTAGGATGTGTAGATAGATAGATAGATAGAAAAAAGGATGTGTAGATAGATCGATAGAAAGATAGATAGATAGATAGATAGATGAATAGATATATAGATATATATAGACAGATAAATATATATATATATATATATAGACAGATATATATATATGTATAGATAGATAGATATATAGATAGATAGACATATATATAGACATATATATAGACAGATAAATAGATATATAGATATATAGATATATAGATATATATAGATGTATAGATATTGATCGGACTTGCAGGTTAATTCGGAATAGCAACCCGTTTGAAATTGAAGACTTTGTTGTAATACCTGCGTCGAACATTGTAGGCGACAAGACACTTTCAATAACTAGCTGTGTTCCTGGGCGTTTGTCCCGTGATTCTATCCTGAGTCTATGAACTTCGTTCGAACACATACGACCACTAGCAACCGCTACTCTTACACTTATGAATGTAAGAGAACCAGAAACGACGTCATCTGTAGGTGAAACACACTTTAATATTTATATATATATATATATATATATATATATATATATATATATATATATATATATATATATATATATATATATATATGCCGGACCTTTAAATATTTAACAGTAAGCCCACCAATTTTAACAATTTACTGTCTTTTTATTTTAATTTTGAAATATAAATGAATTGATCTGAGATGTACCGTCTCTAGTCATTTATTTTTGTTCATTTATATTCCACCTTCTGGTTTTCAACATTGCATTGCATCTGCCTCGCAACTCACAGCTTCATATTTGCTTGTTTATAAGCAACGCCTCAAGAAAACTACCATTTGCTTATATATCTCTCTCTCTCTCTCTCTCTCTCTCTCTCTCTCTATATATATATATATATATATATATATATATATATATATATATATATATATAATAATAATAATGGTAATAATCCAGGTAAAAAATATCCACAGGGTGGTAATCCAGAGAATTTTAACCGGGTTTATAAAAAGTGCTCAATATCAAAATAGAGCTTTATATATGATTATTTTATTTACACAGACATGTCGCTATTTTCTCTCTATATATATGCAATAGTTTTGTTTATATGAACAGTAATTAATTGAAGTGATTTAATAATCCAAAAGGCTAAATTACCAAAACGTTTCTTGAAATAATAAAAAAAATTGTCAAGGGCGATAATTTGAATGTCAACTGTATTTCGCAATTATTTTTGTTTGCAGCGCGAGTACAATGAAAATACTGCGCACAGTAATATTTTTCTGATGCCGTCTAGAAATTGAGAAATTTCAACTAAGTTTATATATGTGTATATATATATATATATATATATATATTACGGAACTTTGATTTGACTTTTTGTATTATTTTGATTCATTTATTTATCATTAACATTGAATATGGACACATTTCGCGACTGGATAACTTTGCCGGCCCCTTCAATTTCACGTATATGGACTGCTGTTTGTAACCTGGAGTAATGTCTTTCCTGATTATGCTTCCCAACTTGTATGGCCTGGATGGACTGTATGGATTCAACAAAAAGTATGTTTTTTGATTGATATGTTTGATGTTATGTATTTTTATGTATTTGTGTATATAATTTTATATATTTTCAAAGCGTAATTTTATTACCTGTAGTAGTTTAACTGCGGTAATGGTCCTCTGAAGAGAAGAATTATCTTTGAAAACTCATGAGCTAAGGACTTAAGGATACTTTGCTTGAACTTTGAATTCTAATAAAATTTGATTGAGCCGGAGACAAGTCCAACGCTATCTTTGTTATTAAACGTTAATAATGCGATACTCCTGCATATAAGATTTCTGCGAAAATAAAATCCTAGAATTTATCGAACCAGACGTCTGCTTCATCGAATATCGTCTGTTTGCACTTTTTCTGGTTAATCCTCAAGGTTTCTATTCACATTCTGATACGGTTTCGATCGATATGCTCACCGATCTTCCCATAAATCAGCGTTAATTCCAGGTGATTGTTCTCTCGTGTTTGTACATACTAGATGATTTTTTTTTGGGGGGGGGGGGGGGTCAGCATAGTTTAAAATAAAATAGAAAAGCAAAACAAAATGCAAAAAAATACACTGCCGGACGAACCCCTTGTTTTGTTTTTTAGCTCCAATTTTTTTACGGTTAAGAAACAGTCTTATGGTTAAAGTATTCTGAAATGCAGTCACCTAAAATAGGCTGATATGCCGCGAAAGAGACAATCGTAACGTTGGCGGTGATATCTGTTATACAGAGCGCTATTGTCGTTTAAATAAATGTGTTTTAGCGTTTCTTTCTCCACCGTTTTTTAATAAAGATTTACCGCTTATCGAGGTCCAAAAGCCGCTCGAGGATAAGGGTGAACGAGTTTGTCAGGTGGATGGTGCGATTACACCGTGATAGTTGGTACTGTTTGTAGATGTTTGGCAGAATTTGATTATTTAGAAAGACGGCTTAACAAGAATTTATTTACATTGGATGTGAAAACCACTATGTTGTAGTTAGCTGGGAAACAAACCCGTGGGATTTAGTTCCACAAGCTGGTAGTTCTAGTAAAGAAACTTGTTTCTTTTAGTTTTAGACACGAAGAGAGAGAGAGAAAGAGAATTTTGTGACAGTGGTTGTAACTGGATGGATATTTGTTGTAAATGTTTGGAGATTAGAGCTCAGCCGAGAACCTGCTATGAACATAACGATGGAGTAGAAAAAAGACTAGCAACGTCTCTTCTGTGCAAATGAGGTAGTAGAGTGGAAAAGTAGACTTCGCTTATTTTTGCGACATGGGATTCACTTATGTATATTTCTTTCACAATGTTATCGCTTCATTCAATTCTATTATGCTCTCTCTTTCAACCTCTTTCACTCTCTTTCTCTCTCTGTCTTTTTCTCTCTGTCTCTCTCTGTCTCTCTCTCTCTCGTTCTCTGTCGCATTTTTGTCTCTATTTCTTTCTATCTATCTCTCTTCCTCTTTCTTCATCTCTCTCTCTCCCTTTCTCTGTGTGTCTGTCTTTGTCTCCCCCTCTCTCTGTTTTTCCATCTCTTTCACTTTCTGTACCTGTTTCCCTCTATCTGTATCTATTTCTCGCTTTCTGTCTGTCTCTCTCTCTCTCTTTTCTCTCTCTCTCTTTCTCTCTCGCTGTTTCTCTCTCCATCTTTGTTTCTTCATATCTCTTTATCTGTCGCCTTGTTATGTCCTTGTCTCCTTGGTTTTCATCCCTCTTTCTTACTCTATCTATTTCACTCCTTTTTTCATTCTCTCAGTGACTCTTTCGCTCTTTTTGTCACTCTTTCTCTCCCTCCCTTTTCTTTCTAGACCTTCCTTTCACCCTTTATGTCTTTATCTCTGTCCCTCTTCTCTATGTGTCTACAATTTTCTTTCTCTCTGTGTGTATATTTTCTTCTCTATCGACACTCATCTCACCTAATAATACCATCGCAATCTTTATGACAATGTGAATTGTGTCCAGCCATTTCGGATGCGATCTCTGTAATCGCCCTTTGCTTCATACAAATAGATTCGAGATCATTTTGAGATCCGGGAAACTGACTTCTGACCACAATCCCTGACTTCCGACCACGGTATCCGTGATTGATGACTTTTTAATAAAACCCGCTCATGAGCACAAAAGACGCACGGAGATATTCAGCCGACAGCTCAAGTGATACACTTTCATGTCGCACAGTCGCCAACACTTTTGATGAATATATATATGAAGTGAAGTTCGCGAATTCCATTCTCTTCATAGTTCACCTTTTCGCTGCCGCTTTGTCTCATCTTCAATTCCTGAAAATCGGTAGCGCAGCTTTGCTTTTACTTACGCAGGCGTGGACAGATCCTTCTTCCGCGGTTTGATTGCGTCCACAGTTAATAGACGTTGCGTCACACGTTGTATATTGTGTGAGCATTGCATTTTCAGAATAGATATGCGAGTAGATTGGTTGAATTTCCGGTAAGAATCTATGGCTATAGATTACATAATAATGTGATATTTCAGACAATATCTCCATATTAGTTTACTCTTTCTCCTCCTTTCTCTTCTTCTTTTTCTTCTTCTTGTTATTATTACACTTTTTCTTTCTTCTTCTACTTCTACTATTTATTATTATTATTCTAATTGTTATTACTATGTTTCTTCTTTTTCTTTTTCTTTTTCTTTTTCTTTTTCTTGTTCTTATTAGTAGTACTATCGATATTATTTTTATTACTAATACATAATTATTATTATTTCGCATCAAATTACATAATCTAAAGAAAGACAACTCGGGTTTCGAAAAACTGTATGAGTTATATCCCTTTGACTTTCATTGTAATAGTGTTTTTTTAATAATTTTAAAATGTTATTCCATGGCAATAAATACAATTTCAAACATCAATAAATAAACTTGTTTTGGTTTTTCTTCACAATGGCAGCCATGATTGTTTATTTATTGTTGGTTTGACATTGTATTTCTTGTCCTGAAATAACATTTTAAATTAAAAAACACTATTACATAAAAGTCAAAGGGATATAACTCATAAAGTATTCCGAAACCCGAGTTTCCTTCCTTAGAATATTTAATTTGGTGCGAAATAAAATAAAAAGTTGATTAACTTTAACAATAATAAAACTGAAAAAGACGCAAAAATATTCACAGTCAAAATGAAGAAAAACGCTGATTAAAATTTTAAAAGAAAATTAATTTATTTTTTTACGAATTAAAATATAATACAAATTGAAATATTATTATTATTCTAATTAATATCCTTCTGAGTATTACTATTATTGTTTCGTCTTCTCATTATAATTCGTATTATTCTTATTCTTATTCTAATAAATATTTCTATGCTTCTTTTTTTCTTAGTTGTAGTAGTACTAATACTATTATTATTAATATATTATTATTAGTAGTAATATTTTTCTTATCATTAGTATTATTGTTGTATATTCTTATTATTATTGTAATTAGTATTCTTTTTTTATTGTAATTCTAATTTTATTCTTATACTTCTTTTATTCTTATTATTATTGTGAGTATTTTTATTAGTAGCAGTGGTAGTGTTAATATATTATATTCTAATTATTATTATTATTATTATTATTATTATTATTATTATTATTATTATTATTATTATTATTATTATTATTATTATTATTATTATTCTAATAAATATTCTCATTATTCTTGTACTTATTATTTTTTAAAATCTTATTTTTATTTTTTATAATACTTGTTTTTTTCTCTTTTTGCTTAACTTTGTACAAAAAAATCTACCGGACCTGGAAGAGTATATTTGAGAGAGAAACTGCAGCGATGATCATCCTCAGAATCATAATGATCACGATGATGATCATGATGATGATCATCATCACCATCATCATTTACATGCTGCTACTTGTCATAAATTTGATTATCGGATTATCTTGATTGTATATATTAGATTGCGTTCGGTTCAAGCTTCTTACTTTTGTCGGTTTAAATGAATAGCGATTTTGAATCCATTTATAAATATGTTAGTCAAGTGTTTGTTTAAACAGCTTATCAATAAAGTGTGGTTGAAAGTAATCGATTGGTGATTTAGTATATATACTAAATACCTAGAAATATAAAAAATGAATTCCATGTACAGAACAGGTTTGCATCACTTTGATGTTTCCTTACGAAGATTTAAATCAAGATAAAATCGACTAAACCTAATGTCTAGCATCCTTATTCCTATTTTAATCGAAATCTATTACATGGTTTTGATGCTAGAACATTTCTAAACTATAAACATAAAACTTTAGGGGGTCGTAAGAAGCAATTGAAATTCAGGGATTTTTTCTTAATTGGTGTTTAGGGCTGTAGAAATTTGACCTTAGGTTTGCTTTCGGCAGCATCGTAACTCTCGCTTCCCTTATTTTGTCATTTACTCCTCAGTTATGTTTCTGATAAAGGGGGAAGAATTGCTGTTTTCTAGGTCGAGATCTATTCATCTAACACTTATTGTTGGTTAGTGTTTGATCTTGAAGTTGTGTTTTTGTAAGCTTCTTACATCAAGTGCCTTTATAATGCCTTGTATAGAGCTATTTACATGAAATAATATTAATAACAATGAGTTACATTTAATGCAAATCTGAAATATTTCAGTTTCTAAATGCCCATAATATTTCTTTTTAAACCACTTTGAAATACCCCAAAGAAACTAAACTTTGAGGGATATTCAATAATTGACGTCTCATACATATTGTTAAAATTACACAAAATCGGAGATATTTATATTTTCGCGAAAATATTCCACTCACTCTTCAACGAATGCTCATAAAAAAAAATAAAAATAAATATAGCCCACAGGTTAATTAGTCTAGAAGTGAATCCCTAACATACAAATATCTAAACATATACACCAACTAAATCTAATATACAAACATGATGTAGCCATATAGGTTAAACTACTGAAATAAAGAACAAGCGTACAACCCTGGCAATATCGAGCCCTCGGTTAGAAAAATATATACTTAACAACAAAACAGCTAAATTCTCTCTGACCCCTCCTCGATTCTCATCAACAAAAGCATCAAATATCGATCTTGACACCCTCTGAGCTGTTTTCAAGCCGTACGATCGATCAAACGTTTGTTCGATTCTGGAGTGCATTGACATGTATGAGAATTGTACGCCTTCGTGAACCTCTGGGGCCATAAAACAGTATTGATGATAACGCGAAGGATGTCCATCAATGAAAACGCGTCACATCGACAAAGGAGCCGACCGAGTTAAGGATAGGCCTTAGGCCTGCAGGATTCTCGCCCAGTGTTCAGCAAAACGGGCGGGCCTCAAGAGTAAATGCGCAAATTGATCAAACCGAAAAGAATGAAAGAAAGCTGCTCGGCGTCTGAAGAGCAACGACCCGAGGGCCTGACCGTGACCAAACAAGAAAATCATAGCAATGGATTCTTTTCAGAAAGATCTTTAGAATAAACGTCCCTCTTTCAGAGTAGAGCCGTCCCATGTAAACGCTACAGGAAGACTGCTATATATCAGAATTAGTTACGCGTCGAGAGGATTGAATTTAATCTATACATATATCACATGTAATATTGTTTTTTTTTCCACGAAAGGTCAAAGGGAATAAATAAAATCTATTTAACATCACATATATTTTCCTGACATTATTCATATATTACTGGGCATATTTAATCCGTTCTGCATCACACATACACACACACACACACACACACATATATGTATATATATATATATATATATATATATATATATATATGTCTGTGTGTGTATATATATATATATATATATATATATATATATATATATATATATATATATATATATATATATATATATATATATATATATATATATATATATATATATATAACTTCTTAGGTAATATAGTGGGAAAAATCCAGACAGGGTGCTCGATGAATAGAGAAATAAGAGCGTGATATTTTTTGGGGGTACTGAAAACCGACGGTACTAATGTTGGTCTAATTTTCTGTAACAGAAATATATATATATATATAATTACTATTTCATGTATTTACATTAAATTTCATAAGGAGATATAATTTTTCATGTATCCGTTTTCAGTATTTACTTTAGCAGTGTTTGATACGTAAGTAGAGCAAGGTAGTAAGTTATGAAAATATATTTATGGCAATTAAGCTACACACAGGCTTCTGCGTTTTATCACCGGGGGGATCTTCAGGCTAATATATATATATATATATATATATATATATATATATATATATATATATATATATATATATATATATATAAAGTCAAGTTCATATTATATTCCAATAACCATGTTTTTATTTTATTATTTAAAAAAAAATGTTTTCACACTTCCAAAAAACGTTACATTTCTGTGAGATATATTTTTTACGGCTGTTTCATTTGTCTAGTGCCAAACAACATTACATATATATATATATATATATATATATATATATATATATATATATAACATTAAATATACACTGGTACGGTCGACGCTAATCAATCCGCGTTTCAGTGTTATTACATATTATCAAGACCATGGACAAAATAAAAGTGAAAATATCAACTTTCAAACTGTCACCAGAAAATCTGGAGGGGACACAAGAGAAAGAAACAAAGAAAAAGAAATAAAAGGGATATCCTAGATCATAATTCACAGAACAACTCAGTAAAACAAGCCCTCATTTTTTGTCTAGCGTCTTACAGATTATATTAAGTCAGGCTTTTTTAAAAACTATATGTGCAGGCTCGTCGGCAACTCCCAGACGAGGCGCCTTAAGCAATAAGCAATATCTTTACCCCATCCTAGAAAAGAGGTTGGATCCTTTACCAAAAACCTGGGACGGATACCTCAACTCGATAGATAAAAGACTACTAAAATGGCCTGGTTTCAGCTGGACTGATATTCAAGATCAGAACCTCGACTGGTAATCGACCACAATCGCGACCAGACGCCAGACGAATTGTTATCTGCAGAGAATATGTACCGAAATGATGTGTTCCTCAGAGGATAAACTCCTGGCAAATTAACTCTTTTTCGTAGAAAAATTTCCATCACACTCGACACAAAGAGAAATAAAATTAAGTTATTTTCATTGTGGTAGCAAAGTGAGTTCTTGCTGTGAATGTTTTGTAAGGAGAACCAGATATCGAAGCTAATGACTAGTTCACTTTGCGAGTGGATTGCAAACGAATGCTAATTAGAATAAGTACAATATATTTCTGTTTCAAACATAACTCAATCCCAAAACCAGTATATATTTAAACATCTCATTTGTCTAATTAAATATATTAAGAAAATAATAGATAATAAAAATGGATCTGTAAATCTTAAGGTGAGAATCCGTATACGTTTGCTTTGATATTGTTATTATCTTTCCTCTAAATAATCGGCAAGGTAAACATTTATCAGGCAAAATTGTCAAGCGCAGCTTTTAACAAATTTGAGAAACGAGTTCCCGTTTTAAGTGAAGGGAAATCTTGTTTTTAAGTCTGCTGAGCAGTAACGTGGATAGAAACCAGAGTGCGACCTTAAGCTTTTAGAAAACAACACGGTAAAATGAGTCTGCTTAATGTAAGGTTATAATATTCAACCAATTTTGAAAGTATAGTCAAATCTACGACAAATAGTTTAATATAATTGTAATATTGCTAATAATTGCCCAGTGGGTTCATGAGCGACTTTTTTTTTAAATTAAATTTATTTAGATAAATAAAAACAAACATGCTTCAGTTTCCATGTAGGGAAAAGGTGTTAGAAATTTACACAGAAGAGTATACAGTAGGCAAGTAGGCGTCCAAATTCACCTAAAAATTCTGCACCTGTAAAAATGCACCTGTAAAAATGCACCTGTGACTGCTGCGTTCTTAGCGCGTTCATTTCCTATCTTAGAAGTCTATGCCAATGTCCAGAGATCCTGATAAAAAAAGCGGGCCTCCTTCAGTTCAATCGAAATCGATGGTGAAATAGTTTCATGTAGTGTCGGCGTAGACCTCTTACTGAACAATATAGACAATACGAACACCTGCGGTATATCGTTAATGACCATTAAGATAATTGTAGGCCAAAATTATATTACCGCGTTATCGTCAGCGTTCAAGGATGAAACGGTTAAGATTATTGAGTCGGCTTTCATAAGGGAATGGATAGCGTCGCGGTCTATTCAATTTACTTTTCTAAGTTCAAATCTAATAGGATCATTTTTAACAAATGAGTCACCATATATCAAGGCTAAAGAACCATGATAATTATGGTAAATGAGACGGAAGAATTGACAGATGTAATGCAGACTAATACTGTGTAACAGCAGCATGATTAGAGAACATGAGTTCATTTAATAAATCCAATCTATTTGAATGCACATGGCCATCGCAAAGGTCAACACAAGATATTCATCAACATCGCAACTGAAACTAAACATAACAATTTCTAAACAAACGAATAATTTGAGTTAAATTCGAATTAATTAAAGATAATTTCTTCGTGCTTAACTCTATTTCGTCTTAGTTTTAAGGTCGGGCGCACATATTACGTTACGTCGAGCACACTGATCGTTACAGAAGGACAGTGTCAAGGTTGTAAATTACTCTCTTCAAAAAGAAACAGTGACAACTTTAGTAGAATTCAATTTGTGAATGTATAACTGTCAAACAAGCTAAGAGGCATAATCCACCCTCATGTAAACTAAAAACAATATTTGACTGAGAAAAGTGTCACAAACTTCGCTAATGGACTGTAATTGCGAAAGAACAAATTTTAAGCGATCGTTACGGTAATTAAAAGCAATGCTCACTTCCTTTTCCTTATATCTAATGTGGAAATATACTCATAAATACTATGAGAAATATAATGTACCCGCTATTCCCGCCAAGTTACGGGAACAATATCAACTCGTTTGAAATTAATTGTAGACAGTTGTTTACCGGAGATACTGCATCACGTAATTAAATATTCATAAACAAGTGAAAAGACAGTAGCTAAGTGGTTAACGACACGTACTGACAACCTGGTGTGTCAAGTTCGAATCCAGTTCGTCCCACAGAGAAACTTTACTTTTATGATGTTGCCAACCTTAAGGTGGTCCCTCCCGTAAGTACCCGATATCTTTCTAGAAATAATTCTAACTGAAAGTATATCGGGGATACCAATGCCAACAATAGAATCATGTCATTCATACGAAATGAATAAATGAATTCATGAAAAATGATTTTACCGGAAAAATTAACACAAACTTGCCTAGCACTATATTTAAGTACTAGTTAATACTCGCTCCTTGACGGAGTTGTTATAGTACTTGGGCATGTCAATTTTAATATTTACATATCTTCTACCGCGTTCTAGCAAATACGAATTAAAATGTGAGATTTTCCGAAAATATACGCTACTTAGCATTTGCATTAGAGAGAGAGAGAGAGATAGAGACAGAAAAAAAGACATAGAGTACCTACGCTAAATGTATTTACACATTCTTTTATTGGCAAAACAACATTAACAATATGGCTTTTCAAGCAAGAAATACATCGAATTAAGATAACTTAGTTATGAAATATTTGAGTTTTCATGTTATCATGTTATGTAAATTTCTTTAACTCCTTAAGACTCGTATCTAGTTCAAAAAATATTTACACTGACGTGAGATTCAAACTCGGGTATTGACATCGTAAAAACGACAACCTTAAAAACGTGTACTCTGCCTATTCATTTGTGTAATTCTTCTCAAAGTCTTAGTACTCTCCGCACTCTTCTAGGGAAGAGGCGTCAGCTGTAAAGATGTCTTCCAGATTCAGTTACCTTATGTCTATGCAGAGTTCCTTCCATCTTTTTGTTTTATTTTGTCGTACTTTCAATGTGGGTGGTCGTGTTCGTCGTTTATGTTCGTTGGTTGCCGCATTCTAGGATGTTCTGTTTGAGTTCAGCTGTTTCTACCATTGCTGTCTGTAGTAGAGTTTCAGTCTTTTGTTTTCTTCCAAGTTATCCTAGTTGCTTTTCCAGGGTCGTTCCTAGTGCTCCTAAAATTCCTGTTGTTATATTGACTTTCATTATGATGCACCTTCCTTGCAGTTTTCTGAAAAGTTCAGTGTATTTACATTATTTTACTGTTTCTTCATATTCTTCTTCTTCTTCTTCTTCTTCTTCTTCTTCTTCTTCTTCTTCTTCTTCTTATTATTATTATTATTATTATTATTATTATTATTATTATTATTCACAAAGGCAGTAACAAGGAGCTATCCGTGATAAAAACGAGCGGTATTCTATAGGGGTTTATTATTATTAGAAGTGGTTGTAGTAGTATTTGTGACTCTTAAAAACGTTACTTGAAAAAGTTTTTAAAACTATTTTTGTTCTTTTTCACGTATGCTGTTTAACGTAGCTTAATGGGTATCTGGGTGCTTAGATGTTCTAAGATGTTCTACGCTTGTGTTTGTTCATTCAATAATTGCTTTTACAAGTTGCATATTAACACTGTATTACGCGTGTGTGCGGGTGTGCTCTCATTAATCAGTCTCTTTACCTTTTTTTCTCAATCGAAAAGCGACAAGCGCAAATGTCTAATTTCATACCAATGCATGAATTTACATTAGATTTTCTTTGTCGTTGTTTTCCTTATCTACCATTTTGACTGGCTGCGTTGATTCGCTCAGTCAATTATTTTCTCTATGTGTATTTGTAGTCTCAGTTCGTCTAACGATTTCCCCTTCCGTGTGGTTATCTTAAATAAACTATTCCTCGCCTAGAAAGAATACTTCTATTTTCAATTTCAGTATATTTATTTTTCTGTAGAAAAAACATTGACTTATAGCCTATTTTATACATTGTAAACGGTTTGGTACATTACTTATCTTAGAGGATAAATGAGTGAACTCGACGAACAGGCAACTGAGGGGGTCACATTTTTCTTACGGTTAGTGCAACTTTTATAATTGTCATAGTAGAATAATTTCATGCCCCCATTGCTTAGACTACCACAGTGAACTATGAAATCTGTTTTCTTTGTCAACGACAAAAAAAGTCACGTGATATCGTTTTACGTCCCATTTGTTTGTTGACTACTTACTTTGTGCTTAGACCTTCGCTGCATCCTCTCTGATGATTCACCGTGAGAACATATACATTTACCATTGTGTGTGTCATTTAAAACGCTCTAATCTCGACCCTTGCCATATATGTTGATTTATTCTTATCTGATATGTGGCCATCCATGATCAAACAGTATAACTATCATTGTAATATGTGTTGTTATAATTAGATTTGGAAGTAGTTTACCAGTATTATTATTAGCTGCAGTAGTAGTGTAAACATTGTTATCTACATTATTTTTATAACTTTCGACGGTTGTAGTAGTAGTATTAGAAATAATTTGCAGTAATAGTGTGGTTATGATGATAATAATAATAATCATAATAATAAAAATAATAATAATAATAATAAAATGATAATAATAATAATGATAATAATGATAATAAAAATAATAATAATGATAATAATGATAATAAAAATAATAATAATAATAACAATAATAATAACAATAATAATAATAATAATTATAATAATAATAATAATAATAATAATAATAATAATAATAATAATAATAAAAATAATGGTTATTATTATTAATCGTATAAATACGTCAATAGTAACAGAACCTCACCTATAATAAAAAATATAACCGACGAAATATAAAATCCTCTGTTACTTTGTGATCGCTTTGTTAGAACGCCAAATCTATTAAAGTAAACAGGTCCTTAGTGACTTGAAACCTATATTCAATATTATTTATAATTGAAAGCTGAACTCAGATTCTCAATCGATTCACTTCCGCATTTATTTTTTGATTTCCGGTCCGATTTCTATCAAAAGCTAGACAAAATACGTGCATTCTCCTGGTTACGATAACATACGCAGTCACAGGGTGCGGATTGTTTGGTTCACATTCGCATATTGATTTCTGTTTCCTAGTAAATGTTATATCATCATCTGAATATAAGATTTGTATTTAGTTTGTCTCAGAATATAATAAATTAAGATATATATATATATATATATATATATATATATATATATATATATATATATATATATATATATTATAACTCATTAGATCACAAAATTATGACATGATATAATGTAATCGTGCTCTTAAAAATTCAAAAAACAAATATAATTCAGTTTCGGAAATGTGTTGCCCATTCAACCGTACAGTAGATACTGGCAATTATAGTAAGACATTCATCTTTATTCATCATATTTAACATATACACACACACACACGCACATATATATATATATATATATATATATATATATATATATATATATATATATATATATATATAGGATCGAATATAAACCAAAGTAACAACTTTTAGCGGCTATTTAAACAATCCCGTACCTCATAAACCCTCCCCCTAACCCTAAATCTTTAACAATTTGGCATTTTTGTTTCATTTGGATTTAAACCTGGAACGAGATATACTTTGCCTTATTTGGTCCTGGAAGTATATCAAAATGGGCAACTTCTCCCTTTTCAATCCTTTTTAAGTGCGTCTGGACTCACCTATATTTTGAGCACTTTCTCCACACTGTTCCCACGCAAACAGTTTTTTTCACATTCTACAATTCATTTGACTTCTTTTCAACGGAAATTTACCACCCGGACAATCTGCATATATCTTTCACGGAATTTTTCTTTTCATTCACTGCGTTTTTTTTTACAAAAATTTCTTTAATAATAATTTTCATATTTTTCAAATATTTGAACTTTAGTTTTTTCGAAAGCCAACTTATCAATCTGTATTTCTCCTCTGATGATAAGATTTCGATCTTTGAAAAGCCTTGGTTTAAGGAAACAATAATAAACACTAGTTTATTAGAACATCAACGTTAAGAGCAAGGAGCTTCATATCCGTAATCCATGGATTTTTAAAAATAAACTCTTCTCATCAGATGATAGAAAAAACCGACAATGTAATTGTAAATATTATCGGCAACATTTAACTTTGAAAAAGTTATACAGAAAAAAATAAAGAAAAAAAGAGTTTATTTTTGAAAACACACATATTAAAGATATGAAGCTCTTTGCTCTGAACTGTTTATGTTCTAATAAATATTGTATCTTCACAATTTCTTATTCTCATCTTTCATCTCTAGAAATATATATATATATATATATATATATATATATATATATATATGTGGGGATGTGTGTGTGTGCGTGTTTAAAAATATATATGTGCATATATATTTTAAGAGAGTTTAGTAAACTTTCTTATTAAAAGCTACATTAATGTTAACATCACACAACATATAATATATATGTTTACAACGGTATGTTAAATTGTAATGGGCAAGTCTTTATTGAGGTTTCCTTATTGAATTCCAAAATAATTTAATGTGACTTGACAATTGTTTCGCGCACAATAAACAACCGGGAATGAACAGCATATTACAAGGATCTTTTCATCATGGATCTCATCAGAAAACCAACAGATCACTTCCGGAAGAAGATTTAAAAGTACTCCAAACAAAAATGACATGCATATGACATAAACATATCCTTTAAGGAATCAGGGAGGCATTCATAGACAACCGGCTATTTCGTTTTTGTTTTTTTATTGTTTTTTGGGGGGTTGAGCAATGTTCTGCTGATAAGCTGTATACAAGCTAATTTGTCATGGCCAACGGGAAAACGCACTTGACTGCGAATCAGTAGTGATTTGTGATCGGAGTTCGCGCCCCCCGACCGTCGGAAATAAACTTCCTGCACTTAACATTGAGTTAGCATGAAACATCGATGTATGTAGAAAATAAATAATTAATATTTATTTATAAATATTAAATATATATATATATGCATATATATATATATATATATATATATATATATATATATATATATATATATATATATATATAAATGTATATATATATATATATAAATATTAACATATATGTGTGTTCGACTGTGATCTAGTTTGCTTGAAACATTGTGAGTAATTCATGTTAAGTTCATATATAGTAGGCTATTAAAAGTGTGAAAATATGTCGGATTACTAAAAGTAGTCCTCAAATAACATGAACCCAGTTTGTTTTCATTATTTTAGTTTTAAGTCTCATTTGTTTTTAGATTCTACTTCGTCCACCAAATTATACTTCGTCTAACTCAAGTTCTACAACGTGAAACATCTGAGGCCGTGACGTTAAAGAATCAGGACCGCAGCGAATGTATGTCGCAACAAAACACAATCAAAAGAAGGCGAGATAAACGCATCTATTTCAATTGTTTTTATTCTTATCTTAAATTTTTTATTTCGTTTATATTAATTAAGTCCTTCTTTTCTATGCATCGTTTATTCTTATTTCTTATTTAATTTGTTAATCATAGAGTCAAAAATTAACAAAAATATAACATAGATTTTCATTGGAGATCTGGATAATGACTACATAAATATTTCATTAAACTTATTCAAATAATCACAAATTGTGATATACCTACTTAAAATAAGAAAATCGATATCATACAAATTGATTTAAATGATATCATAAGGTCTCTAGCTTTGTCCTTGTGCACATGCTATTTAATAGACACAACTTGTTATCATGCTGTTGTTCCGTCAGCCATGGCCGGGTAGATTCCTTTAATAATTCGTATGAACCCGTGGTGTTATAGATAAATACTAAGTTCTAAGTGACCGTCTTCTGGAGGTTGGAGGTTCAATCCTACGTGCGGGCGATACTAAAATACAATTGCATTCTTCTTGTTAACTAAAACGTTATTGTTTCTTACCATAAGTTGTTTTACTTATTTACACTGGTCCAAAATACGATAAAATGTCATCAGTAAATTGAATAAATAAATAAATAAATAAATAAAACTATATTAAATTTAAAATAAAAATTTATGTGTGAATTACGGTACTTTTAAATGGCTCTTTTTCTTTATTAGATTATTTAAAGTAATTATTTATGAGTGCCTAATTACATGGATTTCATGTTTATTCTTACACTTTATTTATATATGTATCAAACACCATTGACTATTAAAGTATACACTTTCATATTATGATAAATATATGACTCTTTATAGTAGTCCAAGGAAAATATATCATGGTGATTATAATGGTTATATCCAAATAATATCCTATGTGAGCAGTTTGAGTCAATCACATCTGTTTGTTTAACAAGTTACAACTTAATTATAAATAACTATTTTGCTCAGAATAAACACAAGCTATACAATTGTTTCTATGACTCATTTAATGTCATATGAAATGTCTTTACTTTTAAGTTCCCATATATTCTTAGATAATATGATTAGAGATGTAAGAATTATAAAAACGTGCCCGTGTTTAGATATTCCTAGTTAGTTTTAGCCTGTGGCATATTATTTTTCTTATTTTTTATGTCAATATTTTTATGTTTTTCAATTTTCCGAAAAGCCAATTTAGTATTTCGGTCGAATTGGTGTATGTGTAACGATACGGGTTAATTAAATATGTAACGATACGGGTTAATTAAATATGTAACGATACGGGTTCATTAAATATATAAGGATACGGGTTCATTAAATATGTAACGTTACGAGTTAATTAAATATGTAACGATACGGGTTTATTAAATATGTAACGATACGGGTTCATTAAATATGTAACGATACGGGTCAATTAAATATGTAACGATACGGGTTCATTAAATATGTAACGATACGGGTCAATTAAATATGTAACGATACGGGTCAATTAAATATGTAACGATACGGGTTAATTAAATATGTAACGATACGGGTTAATTAAATATGTAACGATACGGGTTAATTAAATATGTAACGATACGGGTTAATTAAATATGTAACGATACGGGTTCATTAAATATGTAACGATACGGGTTAATTAAATATGTAACGATACGGATTAATTACATATGTAACGATACGGGTTAATTAAATATGTAACGATACGGGTTAATTAAATTATACCTTTGGCCGGATCTCTTCGTCGTTGATAGCTCTGCCGTGGGTTTATCTTCCTTTATCTAGGGGGCTTCTGTTTGTTGGTGTGGAGCATCGGTCCCCTGAAACTGAAAGTTCTCCCCAGGGAACAAAAAAAGGACGTCGACGATAATTTCAGAGAGTCGTGAACGATTTATTGGTCGTTTCTTCTTTTACTCAGTCGGGAGAAAGTGGTCGGTTAATGTGCTTCTGTTTCCTCTTTCCTATAGTTAATTTCTATCTTCTTCTAGATGAGGCGAGATGTCGATTTCTGTCTCATTTTTAGAGACGCCGTCTTCAATTATTTTCGTCTACATCTCTGGGACAAATTCGCCAGTTTTCTCGAAGCGACGTTGTCGCCTCGGGCTCCCATCGCAGACTGATCGTTTCTGCATCCTTTTGCCTCGACTTCCACTGGCGAACTGATCCAAAAACTAATTTCTCACACAACGATGAATGACGTCACCTGATGTACACGTGTTAACGTCATACCAAAACATTCGTTCACTCATGTTGTCTGACCTTTTTTGACCCTAGCATTTCCTATCGGCCAAACATGCCTCAAATTTATTATGACTTTACAAAATGAGACACTATGATACATAGTTGTTTGTCCCAAAATCACATATGCCCTTAAATTGTACTTAAACCTATTTCTTTCATAATTCATACTAGTCGATCGACACACTTTAAAATACAGGGTCAGTCATAATCATTATGTCATATGTAAGTCTGTTGGTTTCTTGTTCTATTTTATTGTTCTATTTTCACAATTTGACCAAAGTTGTAAATGGTATATCCAGTAAATTTTAAAAATAAAGAAAAGTTTCATTAATCAAACAACTCAATGTTTTGATTGCAGTTATTTGTTTGTATATAATTGGTCCCCGATTTATAAAATCGGTGGACGTATGTGTTGAGGCATGTCCGTTCGTCCGTCCAGCCGTCCGTCCGTCCATCCATCCGTCCGTCCGGATTTTTCTCCGCAACCATCCATTGAATTTCTCTAAAATTTTGCATGAAGTTGTAACTTTGGTCAGGGTAGAAAATGACATTCTCCGATTTTTAAAAAACATCTGGTTAGCCCCCCAGGGGGTCAAAAGGCCCCGAAATGGACAAAACAAATTTTGCCCCATAACTTTTCATCCATCCATACAATTTCTCTGAAACTTGGCCAAAATGTGGAGGCAATTCTTCCTAATAGAAAATAAGTATCGTTGACATTGGAAAACATCTGTTTCGCGCCCCAGGGGGTCAAAAGTCTCCAAAATGGCAAAAAATGACCCTTTTCTACCATAACGTTTGATCCATCCATTTAATTTTTTTGAAACTTGGCCACAATGTAGAGGCAATTGTTCTGGATAAAAAGTGAGCATGCTTGACCACAGAAAAATTCTGGTTTACGCCCTCAGGGGGTCAAAGGGGGGTCAAAAATGCTCCAAATTGCCAAAATTTATTGCATTTTACACTCGCCACATCGAGTCACATACAGAGGGGGATCACGCACGCGCGGCTTGTTTCTGTTGTTATTATTATTGCTAAACGATATCGTAATATTTGTGTTAGAGTTGATTCCCCAATTGAATTCAACCTTTCAATGTGTGTGCTATTTTCATTAGTGTTGCTTATCTTAATTATCAAACGATATTTTTTTGCGGGGGGTGTATGGACATTGTCTCGTTCTCGAACTGGGTGCAGATATATCAAATAGATGTAATTGTAATTGTTAATTGTAAATGTATCTATCATGATAAATAAAATCATATAATTTTCAACTTTTCCTTTGATGTGATATTGTTAATACACTGTTTTGTAAACATGCGTACTTATAAATGAACAGTTTGAAGTATTCTTTCCGAGGTTTGATTATAATATAAGTCATTTTAATTAATTATATAATAAACTTTTATATTCCACAGAATTATAAGAGTATATATATATATATATATATATATATATGTATATATATATACTCTTATAATAATTTAATATTTATTCATAAATACTATATATATATATATCTTTATATATGTATATATATATATTACGTAATAACTAAATTAAATTTTTGATTTTAAAATTTAGCCAGTAGATAATTTCAAATATCGAGCGAAGATGTATTCTTTTTCTTTTATAATATTATTTTTATCTCATAGCTTAGAGAAAGTTTCGCTGATCAAGTGTATATACATGTTTTTATTTTAAAACTTTATCCGTTTGCCAGAAGTAAGACAAAGGATCAATATAGAATAGAGGGCGAGGATGTATAAACTTTTAGTTTAGTCGGGCATTTTCTATAGAAATAACGATATAGTAGAGAGAGACTAGCAACATCGCAAAACGCACAACTTTGAGAGCTGCATCTTCAAAATAAATGTTTTGCTCCATATGTTTACTGCCTAGCACATTTCCTACCGGTGTTGGTGACAATGCACTACGACTGTGTCCGGGCTGTCAATAACCGACCAAACAGCTAAGTTTCGGTGAGAGTGGCCACTTATTTTAGCTCGATGCCGGAAGACTTGTACAGATTTTACTTACTTTCAGATGTGTATGATCGATTTACTTCAGCCTTCGGGGAAGCCTTCAGGAAAACTGTCCTCATAATTATTTACGGTAAGATGGTCATATATGCTTCCTTGGTTGATATTCATTAAACGATAGCCTTAAGGTCTAATGTGGTGTCCATTGAATTCTATATGATTAGATGACATTTTCTCGAAAGTTAACGATAATACGTCCTTCTGACAAGCCCATATAGGAAGATGCATTTTCATTTATAAAAAGATTCACGATTAAATTACTTTGCCGCTTATTTCACATCATTTCTAACTCAAAGAAAAACTAGTTAATACTCGTTCCTTGAGTGGTGATTGTACAGTACCATGGTATGTTAATTTAAATCGTTACTCTATGGCTAGCACGAAGAAAAATATTTGTGAAATTTCGTGAAAAAATACCACAAGTAACACGGACTAATTCATTTACGTATTGCTTTGAATTGTAAAAATATTAGAAATTATGGTGTTAAGCAAAAATAATTCGTTTTGAACTAATGCCAAATAATATTCATATCGACTAGTTTTCGAATTATAGAAAAAAGAACCAATAATGAAATAAAATATGTAAAATGTTATATGTTATAACACTAGTAATTTCTCTAAATTTATACAATACGTATTCACTAAAACATCTTTTAAAGTTACCTGAAATTTGAACTCGCGCATTTACATTGTAAAACCTACTGCATTATTTATATGTACTCTGCCTATTCTTTTTTGTCAAACAATGATATTTCTAATAATATTTTAATAGTGTATAGATTTGCTATACGTATCATCGTATTATTACGGTTATCAAAAGAATGCTAATCAATTTATTTTCATATATGTTAGAAATCTTAAATACCGCATGCTAGGCAACTTCAAACTGAAATAAGACAGATAATTTAAAATATTTTTAAAGAATCGGATTCAAAACATAAGCAAACCCATGAAAATTATTTCATTTTAATGACAGTTGTGAATACGTATTTTTTTATTTGGTGTATACGTTTTTAAAGATCATGGAAGGTTTTTAGCGAAAGCCAAGTCTATACTCTATTAAAAAGGTTATAGAGAGTTGGAAGTTTTTTTCCGGTCGTATACTCATAGAAACATTTCGGTGGTAGACATGTTAATGAATAGGCAGAGTACACATTAGTAAGGCAGTAAAATTTACAATATCAGCACCTGAGTTCGAATTTTACATACGTCTAAAAGATTTTTAAACTGAATACGTGTATTATAAATGTAAATAAGTTAATATAACAAACAAAATAACATAAAAGATACAGAAATATTTAAAAAAATAAATGATGAACCTGAAAAAATTAGACCTGAATCTGATGATGAATTAGTCCAAAGCGAATTATTTTCGCTTATAAACATAATTTCTAATGTTATATGCACATAAAACATGTAAATATATAAATCTTAGTCATTCTCTCTTGTGAATAGTAAGAAGCGTATTTTCTCTAGGAAATTTCACAAATATTACATTGGTAGAGGACATAAAACGACTAGTTCAAGGTGGAAATTTACATACCAAGGTACTGTAAACAACTTTGCTCAATTTGCGGATGTGAAATATTTAGATTAAAAAAATCAGACTGAAAAATATTCTACTTGTATTATTTAGATTAGCAAGACTACTGTTCTTATACTGAGTGTTACTCTTCCGACATTTCAGCCGATGTAACCTCCGACCTTATTCATGTGGTATCTGTCGAATTCGCGAATCTTACTGTCGATCTCAGGAATCTCTACGGAATCTTGAATCTTGAATATTTCATCCACGGAGCTAGACTTCTCTCGTTCTGACAACCATAATTGGGTAAATGTTTTTGGTAATTGTAAATCATATTCTTTGAATCGTTTGTAGTGAGGATTGAACTTTCAAATACACTAAACTGTCACATAACACTTATTATTACTTAACACTTCATCCATTGCGCCAAGACCGAAATATTTTGAGAATAACACTCAATATGAGAAACCTAGTTCGAATAATACAATTCTTATTCGAAAAAATTCCACAAAATAAACATCTTTTAGTCGAATTTTGTTCATTATCGAGAAATGATTGTTTTGAAACTTCCAATTATACAGCGAACATTTTGTTTAATTGAAATAAAAATAATTATTTAAGAGTCTTCTTTGGATTTTCTTTTTAATTCTAATTTCTATCGCAACTACAGAAAAATAAAATAAAATGCTTTATTAGTTTTGTTATTGAAAGCAATGGTAATGCAATATTAGGTTGCAGTAACTATTTTACGGAAAATCATACGAAAGTTAGACAGTTAGAGAGAACAACAATAATAATAACATCAATAATTATTGATTAAATACTTGCAAACGTAATCTATCGAAACAGAAATGTTGTGTTTATTTTTCTTTATATTTCGAGGTAAACCTCTTTCTAAAAAAGCATGGTTTATTTTAATTAGAAAAATATTCGATAAAAATGTATTTTTAAAATTGCTTGTCTCATATTAAGTAAATTTTAAGGAAAGAAATAAAACAAACGAGCCCAATTATTTTACCTACTACTTTGTTTATCATTTTCGACTGCATCCTAATTTTCCTACTAGGGTTAACATAAAAATTGATAATACAAGTAAACATGTAGTAGATATACATATCTTTTCACAAAAAAAAACAAATTACGTTTTTGTTTAGTAAAGATATAATCATGGCATTATCTCATTTACAAAACTATGTGATTTTTAAATTGATAGAGCATTACTGAACAGGAAAACTAACATAAGAATGTCCTACTCTCTCTGGAGATTTCGAATCATTATTAAGAACCGTAATTCCGACCCGAACACTGTTGTTCGATTATGTTAGAATGAGATGCTTATACTAAATGACTTGATAATCAAGGTTGTCGTTTTTGAACGTGGTAAAGACGTCCTCCAACATGCAGCACCTGTTATTCTCAAATGCTTCCCCATTTGGCGCTTGCCAGGATCAACGTTGTTTAACTACGCTGATCTATCGAGGGACGGTGTGTCAACATTATTATTATATAGGTTAGTATGTTTTTTTAAAAATATATTCACTGTTACTAAAATCATTCACTATCAAATAGATGTCACAAGAATAACTTACATCGTGGATTTCTTCATTGACATATTTTTAATGTTCAAATAATAATGTTATTTTATTTTATATTTTTTTACATAGTTCACCCCAAACAAGGCAGGCCGCCACTGTAGACTTAAGGGGCTACTGAGAAAAAGAAAAGGGCAGAAGGTAGGGGCGGTCAACCTAGATTAGGATCTGCGCAGCGAGATGTCTGTTTACAATAGTTTTACATTTCTGCATGTCTGTACTGTTGAGGAAACAGGGGCAGGGACGGAGTTCCAGAGGCCAGAATCACGAGGAAAGAAGCTATTTGAGTAGAAGGCTCTCCAACATCTGGGGACCTTCACAGTGAATGAATGAGATTTAGTTGATTGTCGAGTTAGTCTAGTGAATTTACGTCGAGGGGGAACCAGAGTAGTTAATTCATCGGTGCATGATCGAAATATTTGTAAAACAAGCACAAGAATGCAACATTGCGGCGATGGGACAGAGGCTGGAGCTTGGCTGACAGTAAGGGACCTATTAGGTTGGCGATTCTTTTTTGGACCTTGCCAAGGAGAGAGAGACTAGTAGATGATGCATCAGCCCAGATGTGACAACAATACTCCAGGCATAGGCGGATGGTTGCTTTGTAGAGATACAGGATAATGTCAGGTGTGAGGAGTTTACTAGCACGGTAGCGGGAGCCGATCTTCTTTGCGGCAGCCTTGGCAATGTCTTCAATGAAATTGTTCCAATTCATGTTACCTGTGAAGGTTAGGCCGAGGAGTTTGAATGATGAACTATTTACTAGTAAAATAAATATTCAATCGTAGCTTAATTTTTAATCAATTTATGTGTAATGCTTTTTCAATATAGGCCTAAAGTCAATCAACGATAAAAGTTATGAGGCAGAAATGGTTTCAAGTCGAGAGATGAGGAACACTATAGGAGTACTTATATTAATCAATGATATAGCTTTCTTAGAATTCTTATCAGCGATTTGGGACAATACCCAGTTGTAATTAACTGGGGACAAATGTGAGTTCAACAGAAAGGAAAGCCCTTGCAAATAAGCTTTCTGTCACTTGCTCTCTCTCTCTCTCTCTCTCTCTCTCTCTCTCTCTATATATATATATATATATATATATATATATATATATATATATATATATATGGGAAAATGAAAAAGGAAAACCAAAAAATGGATGTTTTTTATGTGTACATCAACGTTTCGTCTTTATTTATAAGACTGAAACAGGATGATAAAATAGAGAAAAAATGTCATGCAAGTACAGATACATGTAGGGTAGACATATTGGGAGGAAAAATAGAATGAAATAATGGCCACTGCTCGGTAGACGTCCGTATTTGTTGGAGAAATAGAAATGAATGTTGAAGAAAATGAGTGGGGAAAAAATGGAAGGATGGGGTGAGCAAGGACTACTGTGGCTGGTGGTAAGAGAAAGAGGTGGGGGATGAGCAGGGGTAAAGTGGATGGCAGAGAGGGAGTGGAGGAAGAAGGGGGAGGGAGGTGTTTGACCAGATGGCTGCGGTCAAGATTGAAGGGGAAAAGTAAGTTGGAATGTTTGTGTATGGGGGGTGTATGCATATATATATATATATATATATATATATATATATATATATATATATATATATATATATGTATATGATCTGCATTAAATGTAGTATATCGACTTCGGATGAATTTCATCTTTTTGATTAAGTGTTTTGTAATGGGTTCAACAGAAGGGACACACTTGCCAAGAACCCCCCCCCTCTCTCCCCCCTCTCTCTCTATATATATATATATGTATATATATATATATACATGAGCTGCATTAAATGTAGCACATGGACTTCGAGTGAATTACATCTTTTTGATTAACTATGTGCTTTTGCTAACATAATGGCCGTAATACATACAGAGTTTACAAGAAGGATAATACAGCAAAAGTTTTCTACACCCATACTGATGTTCTGCTCTCCATAGCGTGCTATTTGGCGCCTCCCATAACCACTCACGAGTGTTTTCGTCCACTCCTTACTCCCTATACACGTCTTTGCATGATTGTGTTTTCGAGACCTGATGAGCGTGTCACATAGACTCACAACTTTATTTTGCTGTTCTATAACAGATGTATGTAGATCATCATATGACCCGACTGCTTGTCTGAATCAGTTCTTCACTTCCCCATTTGTCATGTATCTGTATGTTATCGCTCGGAAGCATCTCATCTCTCATGCCTGAATTCTTATCTTCAACTCAACATTTAAACTCATAAAAAATATACGAAGATTTACAGAGAGCGCAACATGCATATACTGGCATTTTAAACAGTTCCTGGTTTCGCATTTATCTTCAGAAATTTTTTTTTTTTAATTATTTATTTATTTTACTTTTTAGTAAAACCGTTTGCATAACTATCATAGTTCATTGAGCTTCATGGAGATCATACGGGACTTGAATAAGCATCATGTTCTATGTTTCAAAACAGTTGAGGGAAACATTTGCTGGTTTTTCCTTTAAAGTTCAATAATGTTACATGTATTATGTTAAAATACAAGTAAATAGAAACTCATGGCGTGCATTGCATACATAGTTTTAAGTTGTTTTGTATATTTTATTCATATAGTGTCTCTTTCCGGTATTTAAATAATGTATCTTTTCATGCTTATATATATATATATATATATATATATATATATATATATATATATATATATATATATATATATATATATATATATATTTAGGAGGAACTAAAGGTATATATATGTATGTATGTATGTATATATATATATATATATATATATGCATATGCATATTTATTTATTTATCTTTTATTTTTTGATGTGTTGATGTTTTTTTATATTTATAATATAAACCTAAAAATAATACATTAATCACTTAAATAATAGTGTCATGGATTCGTCCAAACACTTTAAAATGCAGCAACATTTTTGTAAGTAACGGATAAATTTTATTAGACAGACGAACAGCACAGGTAAAGAATTTTTTTTTTGTGTCTTAAATAACTAATATAAGTTAGCAAAACATTTATATGGAACAAAACGTAGATTTAGTATAAGGAACGTTTATGTTTTTGTCTTTTAAGGGAAGTAGGGTCTGATCAACTCTGCTGGGAAGCCATGAAATTAAATACTGTCTTGTTTTAAAATTCCAGAAACAGTTTTTCATGGTAAACAACTGATGATCCCTTAAAATAGTGTTAGAAACTAACTAATATAATAACTGTAAACAATAAATTGACTTACATGAGTGATTTTCCACTGGAAGACTTGAGACTATAAGTTTTTTCTTCCTTTTTTTATATATATATTTTTTTTTAATATAGTTTTAATGGTTGAGAAACTTCCGAGACTATATATATATATATATATATATATATATATAGGTATATATATATAGTCTCGGAAGTTTCTCAACCATTAAAACTATATTAAAAAAATAAAAAAAATAAAAAATAAAAAAACTTATAGTCTCAAGTCTTTCAGTGGAAAATCACTCATGTAAGTCAATTTATTTTTTACAGTTATTATATTAGTTTGTTTCTAACACTATTTTAAGGGATCATCAGTTGTTTACAATGAAAAACTGTTTCGGGAATTATATATATATATATATATATATATATATATATATATATATATATATATATATATATATATATATATACATATACATATATATAAACATATAAAGGGTGGCCCAAAAGTAGGTTTACAGTTATCATTTAATATTTGACGTTTTTTAACTAGGTTATTCGAAAAAATTAAAATAAGTTAAATATTTATTTTAAATTCTACAACAGAACAGCGGGAAATTCATTATACTTGTTAACATAAAAGCAAATAATTTAATCTCTTAGATGCTCAAAATGTCCTCCTTCAACATTGCAACATTCATTAAATCTCTCCAGGACACTCTGACACACAGTGCGACACAAATTCCAATCTTCATCAATTTCTGTGAATGCGACATGAATGTAATCTTTTAAATCATTTATTGTTTTTGGTTTCTTCTCATAAACCTTGTTCTTAACAACACCCCAAAAAAAGAAATCGATTGGTGTCAGGTCAGGTGAACGTGGTGGCCAATCGATGCTGCCCCTTTTCTTCCGAACCAACGCTGTGGAAAAACTTGGTTACGGTAGTCTCTTACTTTAGACGCATAATGTGGTGGTGCTCCATCCTGCTGAAAGAAAAGTTCATCAAAGTCAGGTTTAGTTTTGAGTTGTGGTACTACTATTTCACGAATCATGTCCAGGTAGTTCTCCCCATTTACAGTTCCATTAAAAAAAACGGACCCAATAACAACTTCGCTTGATAATGCACCCAAAACTGTAATACCAGGCTGGTTCAGTTCAGTCTCTATGGTCAAATGGGGATTTTCATCGGCTCAGTACACACAGTTATGCCTGTTCACATGACCAGATAGTTTAAAGCAAGCCTCTTCTGACCAAATAATCTTATCCAAAGTGTCAGGTTGTTCTCCAGTAAATTGATTACGCATCATTTCGTAGAACTGCAGTCGACGATCTGCGTCGTCCTCTAAAAGACCATGTACTAGTCTTGGTCGGTAAGGTTTTCATTTCAGTTTACGCATTAAGCGTTGCAACGATGTTCTTGGTATGGATAGTTCTGCGGAAGCACGTCGTGTGGACTTCCTTGGACTGTTCACAAATGTCATAGCCACTAACATTTCATTTTCTTCGGTCTCAGAAGTTTTTGGACGTCCAGACTTCGGTGCATTACTCACTGAACCTGTTTCATCAAATTTATTCCTTAGACGATAAATTGTTTGTCGTGAAGGCGGAGAAGTGTCAAAAGTTTCTTGCCATGCTGTACGTACCATCTCGGCATTTTCAGATTTCCAATATTGCTTTAATATCCATTTCCTTTTCTCTTGATTTAAATTGTTCGCCATTAACCTTGAAATAAAAAAATATCATCAAGTAAAAAGTTGGCTTTACAGAAATAAAATAAATTACAATCAGCAAGGAAATAGCTGTTTATGTAGGTTAGATCTATACTCTGAGGAGTATTTTATATTGCTTGTAATTAGCTAGTAGGTTCAACCATATAAAAAATAGTTTAATAACTGTAAACCTACTTTTGGGCCACCCTGTATATACATATACATATATATATATATATATATATATATATATATATATATATATATATATATATATATATATATATATATATATATATATACATATATATACATATACTCGTGCTGGTCAAAAAAATAGAACATATGTATAAAACTGTAAAAATCATTCCGTTTGAAGTTATTTTCGGCTTTTAAATTTTGTAGGCGAAATATTCTATATGTAAATAACAATTACAACTATTTTTAATCATTTGTCATATTTGCATATGTCAGACTTGATTGTCACAGAGTAGTTTATTGTCACATTGGGAAATTCAACGTTTCAATTTAATAGAACATTATTCGTTGAGTAATCTCAAACTCAAAAAATGTATGTGTTTAAAAAGATTTTGCAAGTAATTTAATCATAATCTCTCATTCTTATTGAGGACAATCTGTGAGATGTAATTGGTGCTAAAATATTCCTATAATGCTAAACTAACTGAAATAGTTGGTTTACGATAGAAACTTTTCTTCATATCAATTGCAATGTCAGTTTTTCAATATTTCGCGTTTCAAAATAATAGAATAAGACAGCTAAGAAAACAAAATAGTTTTTTTTATTAACTTAAATACAGATAAAAATTAATCAATATTTAGTAGCAGCACCTTTTGCCTTGATAACAGCATCAATTCGCCGGGCATGGAATCAACAAGCTTCTCGCAAACTGTGTAGACACCGAATCCCATTGTTCTTTATTGCAATATTCATGGCTGCAAGGGTAGTAGGTTTTTCTTTGCGAAGCTTCCTCTTCATCTGATCCCACAAGGCTTCAATAACGTTAAAATCTGGCGAGTTCGCCGGCCATTCAAGAACAGGGATCGATTGTTCTCGGAGCCAGGAAGTTGTGGACTTGGCAGAGTGTGTCGGTGCCAAGTCATGTTGAAAAATGATGTATGTGGCGTCACTGTCAAACTGATTATCCAGCACTTACAGTAAATTAGTTTCCATGATATCTTGGTACACTGTTGCGTTTACATTTCCTTTGATGAAGCAGAAATTACCAACACCCTTAGCACTCATACAGCCCAAAACCATGCAAGACTGCGGGAACTTCACAGACTTCTTGACGCATTCTTGGTAATAACGTTCCGTGGATCTTCGCCAAACACGTGGCCCTTGGTCGCCGAAGGAGATACAAAATCGAGACTCATCTGAAAAGATCACACGCCGCCATTCGTCTGTAGTCCAGGTTTGATGACCAGTTGCCCATCGTAGCCTCTTCAACATCTGATTTTTGTTAAGGAGCGGTTTGGTGGAAGCTATACGATTTTGGTATCCCAGTTGCCGGAGCCTTCGGTAGGTAGTGCTTCGTGAAACGTCGGCACCAGAAGCCTGTTTCCACTTTTAGTAATGTGGCTTGTTGACTGGAATCGACTTTTCTTTGCCACCTTGTCCAGTGCCCGGTCTTGTCTTTCAGTGGTGCTTTTCTTTCGTCCGCATTTCTTGCAATTGGTGTTGGAAACACCCTTAACATCTTTCTGGAGTACTTTGGTCACTACCGATTTTGAACATCCGACCTTGGTTGCGATTTCCATGTGCGTCTTTCCTACTTCCCGCAAATCGAACATTCGCTGCTTCTCAAACAAAGATATGTCTTTAGAGCGACCCATAATGAGAGATTATGATTAAATTACTTGCAAAATCTTTTTAAACACATAATTTTTTTGAGTTTAAGATTACTCAACGAATAATGTTCTATTAAATTGAAACGCTGAATTTCCCAATGTGACAATAAACTACTCTGTGACAATAAAGTCTGACATATGCAAATATTACAAATGATTAACAATAGTTGTAATTGTTATTTACATATAGAATATTTCGCCTACAAAATTTAAAAGCCGAAAATTATCTCAAACGGAATGATTTTTACAGTTTTATACATATGTTCTATTTTTTTGACCAGCACGTGTATATACATATACATATATATATATATATATATATATATATATATATATATATACACCTATATACATATATATATATATATATATATATATATATATATATATATATATATATATATATATATATATATATGTATATATATATATATATATATGTATGTGTGTAATATGTAATCCCTGCTGGTATTACATATATATTGTGTGGCCTTATATTATACATGGTGAAAAAAGTTATATTTTTTAAATATACGTATTGCCGTCTTTCCCCCGTTATCCGTTGTGCTTAAACGGTGTAATATTTATCATTCTTACCTGACATACTTTTATTTGTTATCGTAGAACTATCACATTGCACCAAACTATGAATAATTTAACGCGTCCGACTTACCTAAATGCCCTGTCGTCTTTTATGTTACCGAATTCTCCTGTCGTCTTTATGTGTATATATTTATTCGATTAATTTTTAACTACTTCTTTTTTACATGTAATATAACTTCTTCTTTTTTTATTTATTTCATGTATAGAACTTTTGCTGGTTTTGTTGCATTGCCCGTTTTTTCAGGGTACCCGTTAAGAATGGCAAAGAACAACAAGAATGACAAAGAACAGAACGTATATGAAAAAACTTTGGTTTTCTTTATTTGCCATTACCGGATGGTTTACGCCGGCTACGCACACACATATAAAAAAAAATCTATTGACATACTTTTGTCTCATGAAAGTCTTTTGCTTGCTGAGGTCACAGACTTGGTTTACGCTAGAAACTCGTTCGTATATACATCCGATTGGAAAGCAATTTACTCTGCATTGTCTATCCGAGCGTGAAATGAAGCAGTTGTTCTACAAGCGCTTTATTGAAGTACAAGTCATGGGATTCTTTCATTTCTACATTTTTAGTCAGCGGACACAAAACTCGCATTCTTCCGGTACATCGATAGTCCGATCACCAAGCGTTTCGGCTCTTCGCGTTTTTGAAACCGTCGTTGTTCAAGTTCCTATTGCCCTCTTTTTCTTTTTAGCAGTTATCAAGTCGCCTTTATTTCTTTCTCGACGTCCCACCCACTATAGACTCGTCCACGATTCATTTTTGCCACTCTTCATTATCTTACAGTTTTTTGTTTTTAGATTTGTATATAGTTTGCCTTCTTTGACATTCCCTTTACCTTTGCAAGTGTGTACCCATTCGTATCATTCTTTCCAGCTACTGTCAAATAAATTTCATATATATATATATATATATATATATATATATATATATATATATATATATATATATATATATATATAATAGCGGTCTTCATCATTTCCTAACACTTTTAACCACGTTCCACTCTTTTGCAACCCACTTCATTCACAATTCCCTCATGCCTTGCCGGCCACTACTAGCGTCCCTCTATTTCCCTGCCTTAAATCTAACCAACTTTACATTCTCACTTATTTAAAAAATAAATAAATGCATGAGAAATTACTGAATTTCTTGAAATGATGAGGTAACTATTTGGGCCCATTTTTTAAAAGGATTATTAAAGAAAAATGTCCGATGAAAAACACAAATTTCGGCACTTTAAATTATCATAACTTTTGAATAACTGATGCTATTTGCATAATTTAAACGGTTTAAAGCTTCTTTTACACAGCTCTACCCATCCTAGTTGATACAATTACAATTAGTTAAAAAGAAAAAAAATCAACTTTTATTGCTATTTCATTATAGTCTTGAGGGGAAGAGAAGGAAGACAAGAAAGTCGGCACTGATCCACGTGATAGAGCATCTATTTCCCGCCACCTTTTTACTACAGCTTCCCCTTGTTTTGTTTTTCCCGTTTCACTGTTTTAAATGCTGAGTTCTGTTTAATAAAGCTTACTTAATCAAATTAATATGAACTTGATTAAGCTTTAATGATGTGTGTTGTCTTTATCTCTACTAGAATGTTACTTTGTTAATCCACTATTTCTATAAATAAATATATTGTACTACCCTCTGTTGAAGTAAATACTGAAAATATTTGTACGCAATATATAATATTACCTCATAATATCATTGATGTATATACAGGAAAAAGTAATACTTATATAAAGGTTATAATGTGATATATATGAACTTAATTTATAGAATAATATATTGCGCATATATTTTTTCAGTATTTACTTCGTGTATATGGTATACAAATTAATATAAAATGATGATTTATAAAAATGCGACAGAAGATATAATTTGGGCCATCTTAAGGAAAATTGGGAGATCCTGTGCTTAAACAGTTTCTTACAAAATTCAAATAAAATTGGTGCCTGGACGATAATATATATATATATATATATATATATATATATATATATATATATATATATATATATATATATTTCCTTTAGTCGTTGCCACAGCCACATGTTCAAGTATTCCAGCCTCCTGTTTCCCCATCCCTCCACTCCCTCACTCACTGCCATCCACATTATTCCCGCTCATCCCACCCCGACCTTTTTTATCTTACAACCAGCCACAGTATCCTTGCTCACCCACCTTTCCACTCTACTCCACTCAGTTTCATAAACATTTATTTTCATTCCTCACTACTGACTCCACTAAGTCCAGACGTCAGCCCTACTGTTTTCTCCAGTAGTAGCTACTACTTTCCTACTTTCTTCCCATAATGTCAACCCTATATGTGCACGTACTTGCATGAATTTTTCTTTATATTATCATACTGATGAAGTCTTATTTATAAAGACGAAACGTTAATGTACACATAAAAAACATCCGTTTTTGGTTTTCCTTTTTCATCTTCCCATTACGTCGGATTACCTACATCCTTCTTTTACATTATATATATATATATATATATATATATATATATATATATATATATATATATATATATATATATATATTAAGATGCTGGAAATTTAGTATTACTTAGTAATAAGGAAAAACGGACGTTTTACCATGGTTTTGGTAGTGCGAGAAATAAAAACCTGACTTCATGAGCAATGCAAACACCTGGAAAGTTATAATTTAGAAATGAAACTAAGTAAGTCTCTTAGTGAATTATCTACGGCGTAAATTCACTAGACAAAGTCGCCAATCAGCTAAATCCCATCCATTCACTGTGAAGGCCCTCAGATGCCGGAGAGCTTTCTACTCCAATAGCTTCTTTTTTCGTGTTGTTGGCCTCACGGATTCCCTCCCTGCCCCCTGTTTCCCCGACGGTACTGACATGCAGACATTTAAAACTAATGTAAACAGACATCTCGCTGCGCAGCTCCCAATTTAGGTTGACCTCCCCACCAAAAAAAAACCTTCTCCCTTTTTTCTCAGTAGCTCCTTACGTCTACAGTAGCGGCCTGCTTTGTTTGGGGTAAACTATGTTAAAAGAAATATGTAAGTCAGCTTTATGCCAAGTTGGAGCAATATTTTTTCAATCCTCATACAATCATTGTCATATAAATCATGTACAATGTATGTTCGAAGCATTCTAAGAACAATAGCCATTATTAAATACTATTCTGGGAATGATTAAAATTGCTTTCTGGAATAGGGGAAATGCTTGCTTCGCTTCAGTTTACGTTAGATCGCTTTGTTTTAGACCCAATTATTAAAGAATATTTACACATTCAAATTGTTTTTGCTTTAAAATTAAATGTGTAATACTAAACATATTTTAACAAGAAATGATTCTTTATGTAATAATTTTAAAACAAACAGCATTATCCAATTTCTATCGCCTATACACATTTGTATCGTGGTCCGTTTAGGCATACGATGCCAACATTTGTCCATGTTACTGTGTCTGTTTGTTTTGGAATAACTGACTTTCATGACATCTCAGACCTTGATAAAACATTTATTTATAGCCCCGAAATTATACAGAGATATCGTAAGTACAGTCCCGGAAAAAATAGCTCTACCAAAAATGTTTAACATGTACAGAAGTCTAACTGTGTGTCCTTTACGCCATCCTTGACTACAACAATATAGAAGTTACACTGGATATCATTTTAGCCATGCTTGACTACAACGATGAAGAAGTTACACCGCGTGGACGGCGGCACCGGGGGGGGGAGGGGGGCTCAAGACCCCCCCCACACACACACACTTTTTACTTGCCCCCCAACTTTACGGTCATCAATAATGAAGTTATACAGGGTGGGCCAAAATAAGGGTCCTATCTTTAAATTTGAATAACTTGAATTTGAATAACTTCCACAAAATAAAAGTTAAACCCACCAAACTGTATGTGTGTGTAGACTGACCCTTCCGAGATTTTTTGAAATAAACAAAACAAATTTTAGCCGAAAAACACTTCTTAAAACTTACAAAAACTAAAGTATTGTTTTTTACACTGTTTTGAGTTTTTTAAGAAAAAATAATGTTTTCTAAATAAGGGTACGTTCCTTAGGGCTAATACGGCTCATGCTTGCTTCGGAAGGGGTCCTTTACTTATTCTAAAAAAAAAAAAAAAAAATCAATAAATAAAAAAGTTATGAATTTTTCAAAATAGGACCCTTATTTTTGCCCACCCTGTATATGCATGTGTTTAACCGCCCCTCCCACTTTTCAGGAGAGCCCCCCCCCCCCTTTATAACTGTCCCGCCAGTCCTGCCGAATGGCATTTTCGCTATCCTCGACTACAACGATGAAAAGTTACACCGGGTTGCATTTTAGCCATTATCGACTACAACGATGAAAAGTTACATCGGGTTGCATTTTAGCCATGTTCGACTACAACGATGAAAAGTTACACCGGGTTGCATTTTAGCCATGATCGACTACAACGATGAAAAGTTACATCGGGTTGCATTTTAGCCATGATCGACTACAACGATGAACAGTTACACCAGGTGGCATTTTAGCCATGATCGACTACAACGATGAAAAGTTACACCAGGTGGAATTTTAGCCATGATCGACTGCAACGATGAAAAGTTACACCGGGTGGCATTTTCGCCATGTTCGACTACAACAATGAAAAGTTACACCGGGTGGCATTTTAGCCATGTTCGACTACAACGATGAAAAGTTACACCGGGTTGCATTTTAGCCATGTTCGACTACAACGATGAAAAGTTACACCAGGTTGCATTTTAGCCATGTTCGACTACAACGATGAAAAGTTACACCGGGTTGCATTTTAGCCATTATCGACTACAACGATGAAAAGTTACATCGGGTTGCATTTTAGCCATGTTCGACTACAACGATGAAAAGTTACACCGGGTTGCATTTTAGCCATGTTCGACTACAACGATGAAAAGTTACACCGGGTTGCATTTTAGCCATGTTCGACTACAACGATGAAAAGTTACGCCGGGTTGCATTTTAGCCTTGATCGACTACAAGGATGAAAAGTTACACCGGGTTGCATTTTAGCCATGTTCGACTACAACGATGAAAAGTTACACCAGGTGGCATTTTAGCCATGATCGACTACAACGATGAAAAGTTACACCGGGTGGCATTTTAGCCATGATCGACTACAACGATGAAAAGTTACACCGGGTTGCATTTTAGCCATGATCGACTACAACGATGAAAAGTTACACCGGGTTGCATTTTAGCCATGTTCGACTTCAACGATTAAAAGTTACACCGGGTTGCATTTTAGCCATGATCGACTACAACGATGAGAAGTTACACCGGGTTGCATTTTAGCCATGTTCGACTACAACGATGAAAAGTTACACCAGGTGGCATTTTAGCCATGTTCGACTACAACGATGAAAAGTTACACCAGGTGGCATTTAAGCCATGATCCACTACAACGATGAAAAGTTACACCGGTTGGCATTTTAGCCATGTTCGACTACAACGATGAAAAGTTACATCGGGTGGCATTTTGGCCATGATCGACTACAACGATGAAAAGTTATACCTGGTTGCATGTTAGCCATGATCGACTACAACGATGAAAAGTTACACCGGGTTGCATTTTAGCCATGATCGACTACAACGATGAAAAGTTACACCGGGTTGCATTTTAGCCATGTTCGATAACAACGATGAAAAGTTACACCGGGTTGCATTTTAGCCATGTTCAACTACAACGATGAAAAGTTACACCGGGTTGCATTTTAGCCATGTTCGACTATCACGATGAAAAGTTACACCGGGTTGCATTTTAGCCATGATCGAATACAACGATGAAAAGTTACACCGGGTTGCATTTTAGCCATGTTCGACTACAACGATAGAAAAGTTACACCGGGTTGCATTTTAGCCATGATCGACTACGACGATGAAAAGTTACACCGGGTTTAAATTTAGCCATGATCGACTACAACGATGAAAAGTTACACCGGGTTGCATTTTAGCCATGTTCGACTACAACGATGAAAAGTTACACCGGGTTGCATTTTAGCCATGTTCGACTACAACGATGAAAAGTTACACCGGGTTGCATTTTAGCCATGTTCGACTACAACGATGAAAAGTTACACCGGGTTGCATTTTAGCCATGATCGACTACAACGATGAAAAGTTACACCGGGTTGCATTTTAGCCATGTTAAACTACAACGATCAAAAGTTACACCGGGTTGCATTTTAGCCATGATCGACTACAACGATGAAAAGTTACACCGGGTTGCATTTTAGCCATGATCGACTACAACGATCAAAAGTTACACCGGGTTGCATTTTAGCCATGATCGACTACAACGATGAAAAGTTACACCTGGTTGCATTTTAGCCATGATCGACTACAACGATGAAAAGTTACACCGGGTTGAAATTTAGCCATGTTCGACTACAACGATGAAAAGTTACACCGGGTTGCATTTTAGCCATGATCGACTACAACGATGAAAAGTTACATCGGGTTGCATTTCAGACATGTTTGACTACAACGATGAAAAGTTACACCGGGTTTAAATTGTGCCATGATCGACTACAACGATGAAAAGTTACACCGGTTTGCATTTTAGCCATGTTCGACTACAACGATGAAAAGTTACATCGGGTGGCATTTTGGCCATGATCGACTACAACGATGAAAAGTTATACCTGGTTGCATGTTAGCCATGATCGACTACAACGATGAAAAGTTACACCGGGTTGCATTTTAGCCATGATCGACTACAACGATGAAAAGTTACACCGGGTTGCATTTTAGCCATGTTCGATAACAACGATGAAAAGTTACACCGGGTTGCATTTTAGCCATGTTCAACTACAACGATGAAAAGTTACACCGGGTTGCATTTTAGCCATGTTCGACTATCACGATGAAAAGTTACACCGGGTTGCATTTTAGCCATGATCGAATACAACGATGAAAAGTTACACCGGGTTGCATTTTAGCCATGTTCGACTACAACGATAGAAAAGTTACACCGGGTTGCATTTTAGCCATGATCGACTACAACGATGAAAAGTTACACCGGGTTTTAATTTATCCATGATCGACTACAACGATGAAAAGTTACACCGGGTTGCATTTTAGCCATGTTCGACTACAACGATGAAAAGTTACACCGGGTTGCATTTTAGCCATGTTCGACTACAACGATGAAAAGTTACACCGGGTTGCATTTTAGCCATGTTCGACTACAACGATGAAAAGTTACACCGGGTTGCATTTTAGCCATGATCGACTACAACGATGAAAAGTTACACCGGGTTGCATTTTAGCCATGTTAAACTACAACGATGAAAAGTTACACCGGGTTGCATTTTAGCCATGATCGACTACAACGATGAAAAGTTACACCGGGTTGCATTTTAGCCATGATCGACTACAACGATCAAAAGTTACACCGGGTTGCATTTTAGCCATGATCGACTACAACGATCAAAAGTTACACCGGGTTGAAATTTAGCCAGGTTCGACTACAACGATGAAAAGTTACACCGGGTTGCATTTTAGCCATGATCGACTACAACGATGAAAAGTTACATCGGGTTGCATTTCAGACATGTTCGACTACAACGATGAAAAGTTACACCGGGTTGAAATTGTGCCATGATCGACTACAACGATGAAAAGTTACACCGGGTTGCATTTTAGCCATGATCGACTACAACGATGAAAAGTTACACCGGGTCGCCTTTTAGCCATGATCGACTACAAGGATGAAAAGTTACACCGGGTTGAAATTTAGCCATGTTCGACTACAACGATGAAAAGTTACACCGGGTTGCATTTTAGCCATGATCGACTACAACGATGAAAAGTTACATCGGGTTGCATTTCAGACATGTTCGACTACAACGATGAAAAGTTACACCGGGTTGAAATTTAGCCATAATCGACTACAACAGTGAAAAGTTACACCGGGTTGCAATTTAGCCATGTTCGACTACAACGATGAAAAGTTACACCGCGTTGCATTTCAGCCTAAATCGACTACAACGATGAAAAGTTACAGCGGGTTGCATTTTAGCCATGATCGACTACAACGATGAAAAGTCACACCGGGTTGCAATTTAGCCATGATCGACTTCAACGATGAAAAGTTACACCGGGTTGCATTTCAGACATGTTCGACTGCAACGATGAAAATCTACACCGGGTTGCATTTTAGCCATGATCGACTACAACGATGAAAAGTTACACCGGGTTGCATTTTAGCCATGATCGACTACAACGATCATAAGTTACACCGGGTTGCATTTTAGCCATGATCGACTACAACGATGAAAAGTTACACCGAGTTGCAAGTATGCCATGTTCGACAACAACGATGAAAAATTACACCGGGTTGCATTTTAGCCATGTTCGACTACAACGATGAAAAGTTACACCGGGTTGCATTTTAGCCATGTTCGACTACAACGATGAAAAGTTACACCGGATTGCATTTTAGCCATGATCGGGTACAACGATGAAAAGTTTCACCAGGTTGCATTTTAGCCATTATCGACTACAACGATGAAAAGTTACACCGGGTTGCATTTTAGCCATGATCGACTACAACGATGAAAAGTTACACCGGGTTGCATTTTAGCCATGATCGACTAAATCGATGAAAAGTTACACCGGGTTGCATTTTAGCCATGTTCGACTACAACGATGAAAAGTTACACCAGGTTGCATTTTAGCCATGTTCGACTACAACGATGAAAAGTTACACCGGGTTGCATTTTTACCATTATCGACTACAACGATGAAAAGTTACATCGGGTTGCATTTTAGCCATGTTCGACTACAACGATTAAAAGTTACACTGGGTTGCATTTTAGCCATGTTCGACTACAACGATGAAAAGTTACACCGGGTTGAATTTTAGCCATGTTCGACTACAACGATGAAAAGTTACACCGGGTGGCATTTTAGCCATGTTCGACTACAACGATGAAAAGTTGCACCGGGTTGCATTTTTGCCATGATCGACTACAACGATGAAAAGTTACACCGGGTTGAATTTTAGCCATGTTCGACTACAACGATGAAAAGTTACACCGGGTTGCATTTTAGCCATGTTCGACTACAACGATGAAAAGTTACACCGGGTTGCATTTTAGCCATGTTCGACTACAACGATGAAAAGTTACACCGGGTTGCATTTTAGCCTTGATCGACTACAAGGATGAAAAGTTACACCGGGTTGTATTTTAGCCATGTTCGACTACAACGATGAAAAGTTACACCAGGTGGCATTTTAGCCATGATCGACTACAACGATGAAAAGTTACACCAGGTGGCATTTTAGCCATGATCGACTACAACTATGAAAAGTTACACCGAATTGCATTTTAGCCATAATCGACTAAATCGATGAAAAGTTACACCGGGTTGCATTTTAGCCATGTTCGACTAAAACGAACAAAGTTACACCAGGTTGCATTTTAGCCATGTTCGACTACAACGATGAAAAGTTACACCGGGTTGCATTTTTACCATTATCGACTACAACGATGAAAAGTTTCATCGGGTTGCATTTTAGCCATGTTCGACTACAACGATGAAAAGTTACACTGGGTTGCATTTTAGCCATGTTCGACTACAACGATGAAAAGTTACACCGGGTTGAATTTTAGCCATGTTCGACTACAACGATGAAAAGTTACACCGGGTGGCATTTTAGCCATATTCGACTACAACGATGAAAAGTTGCACCGGGTTGCATTTTAGCCATGATCGACTACAACGATGAAAAGTTACACCGGGTTGCATTTTAGCCATGTTCGACTACAACGATGAAAAGTTACACCGGGTTGCATTTTAGCCATGTTCGACTACAACGATGAAAAGTTACACCGGGTTGCATTTTAGCCATGTTCGACTACAACGATGAAAAGTTACACCGGGTTGCATTTTAGCCTTGATCGACTACAAGGATGAAAAGTTACACCGGGTTGCATTTTAGCCATGTTCGACTACAACGATGAAAAGTTACACCAGGTGGCATTTTAGCCATGATCGACTACAACGATGAAAAGTTACACCAGGTGGCATTTTAGCCATGATCGACTACAACGATGAAAAGTTACACCAGGTGGCATTTTAGCCATGATCGACTACAACGATGAAAAGTTACACCAGGTGGCATTTTAGCCATGATCGACTACAACGATGAAAAGTTACACCAGGTGGCATTTTGGCCATGATCGACTACAACGATGAATAGTTACACCGGGTTGCATTTTAGCCATGTTCGACTACAACGATGAAAAGTTACACCGGTTGGCATTTTAGCCATGTTCGACTACAACGATGAAAAGTTACATCGGGTGGAATTTTGGCCATGATCGACTACAACGATGAAAAGTTATACCTGGTTGCATGTTAGCCATGATCGACTACAACGATGAAAAGTTACACCGGGTTGCATTTTAGCCATGATCGACTACAACGATGAAAAGTTACACCGGGTTGCATTTTAGCCATGTTCGATAACAACGATGAAAAGTTACACCGGGTTGCATTTTAGCCATGTTCAACTACCACGATGAAAAGTTACACCGGGTTGCATTTTAGCCATGTTCGACTATCACGATGAAAAGTTACACCGGGTTGCATTTTAGCCATGATCGAATACAACGATGAAAAGTTACACCGGGTTGCATTTTCGCCATGTTCGACTACAACGATAGAAAAGCTACACCGGGTTGCATTTTAGCCATGATCGACTACAACGATGAAAAGTTACACCGGGTTTAAATTTAGCCATGATCGACTACAACGATGAAAAGTTACACCGGGTTGCATTTTAGCCATGTTCGACTACAACGATGAAAAGTTACACCGGGTTGCAGTTTAGCCATGTTCGACTACAACGATGAAAAGTTACACCGGGTTGCATTTTAGCCATGTTCGACTACAACGATGAAAAGTTACACCGGGTTGCATTTTAGCCATGATCGACTACAACGATGAAAAGTTACACCGGGTTGCATTTTAGCCATGTTAAACTACAACGATGAAAAGTTACACCGGGTTGTATTTTAGCCATGATCGACTACAACGATCAAAAGTTACACCGGGTTGCATTTTAGCCATGATCGACTACAACGATCAAAAGTTACACCGGGTAGCATTTTAGCCATGATCGACTACAACGATGAAAAGTTACACCGGGTTGAAATTGAGCCATGTTCGACTACAACGATGAAAAGTTACACCGGGTTGCATTTTAGCCATGATCGACTACAACGATGAAAAGTTACATCGGGTTGCATTTCAGACATGTTCGACTACAACGATGAAAAGTTACACCGGGTTGAAATTGTGCCATGATCGACTACAACGATGAAAAGTTACACCGGGTTGCATTTTAGCCATGATCGACTACAACGATGAAAAGTTACACCGGGTCGCATTTTAGCCATGATCGACTACAAGGATGAAAAGTTACACCGGGTTGAAATTTAGCCATGTTCGACTACAACGATGAAAAGTTACACCGGGTTGCATTTTAGCCATGATCGACTACAACGATGAAAAGTTACATCGGGTTGCATTTCAGACATGTTCGACTACAACGATGAAAAGTTACACCGGGTTGAAATTTAGCCATAATCGACTACAACAGTGAAAAGTTACACCGGGTTGCAATTTAGCCATGTTCGACTACAACGATGAAAAGTTACACCGCGTTGCATTTCCGACTTAATCGACTACAACGATGAAAAGTTACAGCGGGTTGCATTTTAGCCATGATCGACTACAACGATGAAAAGTCACACCGGGTTGCAATTTAGCCATGATCGACTTCAACGATGAAAAGTTACACCGGGTTGCATTTCAGACATGTTCGACTGCAACGATGAAAATCTACACCGGGTTGCATTTTAGCCATGATCGACTACAACGATGAAAAGTTACACCGGGTTGCATTTTAGCCATGATCGACTACAACGATCATAAGTTACACCGGGTTGCATTTTAGCCATGATCGACTACAACGATGAAAAGTTACACCGAGTTGCAAGTATGCCATGTTCGACAACAACGATGAAAAATTACACCGGGTTGCATTTTAGCCATGTTCGACTACAACGATGAAAAGTTACACCGGGTTGCATTTTAGCCATGTTCGACTACAACGATGAAAAGTTACACCGGATTGCATTTTAGCCATGATCGGGTACAACGATGAAAAGTTTCACCAGGTTGCATTTTAGCCATTATCGACTACAACGATGAAAAGTTACACCGGGTTGCATTTTAGCCATGATCGACTACAACGATGAAAAGTTACACCGGGTTGCATTTTAGCCATGATCGACTAAATCGATGAAAAGTTACACCGGGTTGCATTTTAGCCATGTTCGACTACAACGATGAAAAGTTACACCAGGTTGCATTTTAGCCATGTTCGACTACAACGATGAAAAGTTACACCGGGTTGCATTTTTACCATTATCGACTACAACGATGAAAAGTTACATCGGGTTGCATTTTAGCCATGTTCGACTACAACGATTAAAAGTTACACTGGGTTGCATTTTAGCCATGTTCGACTACAACGATGAAAAGTTACACCGGGTTGAATTTTAGCCATGTTCGACTACAACGATGAAAAGTTACACCGGGTGGCATTTTAGCCATGTTCGACTACAACGATGAAAAGTTGCACCGGGTTGCATTTTTGCCATGATCGACTACAACGATGAAAAGTTACACCGGGTTGAATTTTAGCCATGTTCGACTACAACGATGAAAAGTTACACCGGGTTGCATTTTAGCCATGTTCGACTACAACGATGAAAAGTTACACCGGGTTGCATTTTAGCCATGTTCGACTACAACGATGAAAAGTTACACCGGGTTGCATTTTAGCCTTGATCGACTACAAGGATGAAAAGTTACACCGGGTTGCATTTTAGCCATGTTCGACTACAACGATGAAAAGTTACACCAGGTGGCATTTTAGCCATGATCGACTACAACGATGAAAAGTTACACCAGGTGGCATTTTAGCCATGATCGACTACAACGATGAAAAGTTACACCGAATTGCATTTTAGCCATGATCGACTAAATCGATGAAAAGTTACACCGGGTTGCATTTTAGCCATGTTCGACTACAACGATGAAAAGTTACACCAGGTTGCATTTTAGCCATGTTCGACTACAACGATGAAAAGTTACACCGGGTTGCATTTTTACCATTATCGACTACAACGATGAAAAGTTTCATCGGGTTGCATTTTAGCCATGTTCGACTACAACGATGAAAAGTTACACTGGGTTGCATTTTAGCCATGTTCGACTACAACGATGAAAAGTTACACCGGGTTGAATTTTAGCCATGTTCGACTACAACGATGAAAAGTTACACCGGGTTGCATTTTAGCCATATTCGACTACAACGATGAAAAGTTGCACCGGGTTGCATTTTAGCCATGATCGACTACAACGATGAAAAGTTACACCGGGTTGCATTTTAGCCATGTTCGACTACAACGATGAAAAGTTACACCGGGTTGCATTTTAGCCATGTTCGACTACAACGATGAAAAGTTACACCGGGTTGCATTTTAGCCATGTTCGACTACAACGATGAAAAGTTACACCGGGTTGCATTTTAGCCTTGATCGACTACAAGGATGAAAAGTTACACCGGGTTGCATTTTAGCCATGTTCGACTACAACGATGAAAAGTTACACCAGGTGGCATTTTAGCCATGATCGACTACAACGATGAAAAGTTACACCAGGTGGCATTTTAGCCATGATCGACTACAACGATGAAAAGTTACACCAGGTGGCATTTTAGCCATGATCGACTACAACGATGAAAAGTTACACCAGGTGGCATTTTAGCCATGATCGACTACAACGATGAAAAGTTACACTAGGTGGCATTTTGGCCATGTTCGACTACAACGATGAAAAGTTACACCGGGTTGCATTTTAGCCATGTTCGACTACAACGATGAAAAGTTACACCGGGTTGCATTTTAGCCTTGATCGACTACAAGGATGAAAAGTTACACCGGGTTGCATTTTAGCCATGTTCGACTACAACGATGAAAAGTTACACCAGGTGGCATTTTAGCCATGATCGACTACAACGATGAAAAGTTACACCAGGTGGCATTTTAGCCATGATCGACTACAACGATGAAAAGTTACACCAGGTGGCATTTTAGCCATGATCGACTACAACGATGAAAAGTTACACCAGGTGGCATTTTAGCCATGATCGACTACAACGATGAAAAGTTACACCAGGTGGCATTTTGGCCATGATCGACTACAACGATGAAAAGTTACACCGGGTTGCATTTTAGCCATGTTCGACTACAACGATGAAAAGTTACACCAGGTGGCATTTTAGCCATGATCGACTACAACGATAAAAAGTTACACCAGGTGGCACTTTAGCCATGATCGACTACAACGATGAAAAGTTACACCAGGTGGCATTTTAGCCATGATCGACTACAACGATGAAAAGTTACACCAGGTGGCATTTTAGCCATGATCGACTACAACGATGAAAAGTTACACCGGGTGGCATTTTGGCCATGATAGACTAAATACATGAAAAGTTACACTGGGTTGCATTTTAGCCATGTTCGACTACAACGATGAAAAGTTACACCAGGTGGCATTTTAGCCATGATCGACTACAACGATGAAAAGTTACACCAGGTGGCATTTTAGCCATGATCGACTACAACGATGAAAAGTTACACCAGGTGGCATTTTAGCCATGATCGACAACAACGATGAAAAGTTACACCAGGTAGCATTTTGGCCATGTTCGACTACAACGATGAAAAGTTACACCGGGTTGCATTTTAGCCATGTTCGACTACAACGATGAAAAGTTACACCAGGTGGCATTTTAGCCATGATCGACTACAACGATGAAAAGTTACACCAGGTTGCATTTTAGCCATGTTCGACTACAACGATGAAAAGTTACACCGGGTTGCATTTAAGCCACGTTCGACTACAACGATGAAAAGTTACACCGGGTTGCATTTAAGCCACGTTCGACTACAACGATGAAAAGTTACACCGGGTTGCCTTTTAGCCACGTTCGACTACAACGATTAAAAGTTACACCGGGTTGCATTTTAGCCATGTTCGACTACAACGATGAAAAGTTACACCGGGTTGCATTTTAGCCATGTTTGACTACAACGAGTAAAAGTTACACCGGGTTGCATTTTAGCCATGTTCGACTACAACGATGAAAAGTTACACCAGGTGGCATTTTAGCCATGATCGACTACAACGATGAAAAGTTACACCAGGTGGCATTTTAGCCATGATCGACTACAACGATGAAAAGTTACACCTGGTTGCATGTTAGCCATGATCGACTAAAACGATGAAAAGTTACACCGGGTTGCATTTTAGCCATGATCGACTAAAACGATGAAAAGTTACACCGGGTTGCATTTTAGCCATGATCGACTACAACGATGAAAAGTTACACCGGGTTGCATTTTAGCCATGTTCGACTACAACGATGAAAAGTTACACCGGGTTGCATTTTAGCCATGTTCGACTACAACGATGAAAAGTTACATCGGGTTGCATTTCAGACATGTTCGACTACAACGATGAAAAGTTACACCGGGTTGAAATTTAGCCATGATCGACTACAACGATGAAAAGTTACACCGGGTTGCAATGTAGCCATGTTCGACTACAACGATGAAAAGTTACACCGGGTTGCATTTTAGCTATGATCGACTACAACGATGAAAAGTTACACCTGGTTGCATGTTAGCCATGATCGACTACAACGATGAAAAGTTACACCGGGTTGCATTTTAGCCATGATCGACTACAACGATTAAAAGTTACACCGGGTTGCATTTCAGCCATGTTCGACTGCAACGATGAAAATTTACACCGGGTTGCATTTTAGCCATGATCGACTACAACGATGAAAAGTTACACCAGGTGGCATTTTATCCACGTTCGACTACAACGATGAAAAGTTACACCGGGTTGCATTTTAGCAATGTTCGACTACAACGATGAAAAGTTACACCGGGTTGCATTTTAGCCTTAATCGACTACAACGATCAAAAGTTACACCGGGTTGCATTTTAGCCATGATCGACTACAACGATGAAAAGTTACACCGGGTTGCAGTTTAGCCATGTTCGACTACAACGATGAAAAGTTACACCGGGTTGCATTTTAGCCATGATCGACTATAACGATGAAAAGTTACACCGGGTTGAAATTTAGCTATGATCGACTACAACGATGAAAAGTTACACCGGGTTGCATTTTAGCCATGATCGACTACAACGATGAAAAGTTACACCGGGTTGAAATTTAGCCATGTTCGACTACAACGATGAAAAGTTACACAAGGTTGCATTTTAGCCATGATCGACTACAACGATGAAAAGTTACACCGGGTTGCAATTAAGCCATGTTCGACTACAACGATGAAAAGTTACACCGGGTTGCATTTCAGCCTTAATCGACTACAACGATGAAAAGTTACAGCGGGTTGCATTTTAGCCATGATCGACTACAACGATGAAAAGTTACACCGGGTTGCAATTTAGCCATGATCGACTACAACGATGAAAAGTTACACCAGGTGGCATTTTATCCACGTTCGACTACAACGATGAAAAGTTACACCGGGTTGCATTTTAGCCATGATCGACTACAACGATGAAAAGTTACACCGGGTTGCATTTTAGCCACGTTCGACTACAACGATAAAAAGTTACACTGGGTTGCATTTTAGCCATGTTCGACTACAACGATGAAAAGTTACACCGGATTGCATTTTAGCCATGTTCGACTACAACGATGAAAAGTTACACCGGGTTGCATTTTAGCCACGTTCGACTACAACGATGAAAAGTTACACCGGGTTGCATTTTAGCCATGTTCGACTACAACGATTAAAAGTTACACCGGGTTGCATTTTAGCCATGTTCGACTACAACGATGAAAAGTTACACAGGGTTGCATTTTAGCCATGTTCGACTACAACGATGTAAAAGTTACACCGGGTTGCATTTTAGCCATGTTCGACTACAACGATGAAAAGTTACACCGGGTGGCATTTTAGCCATGATCGACTACAACGATGAAAAGTTACACCGGTTGGCATTTTAGCCATGTTCGACTACAACGATGAAAAGTTACACCGGGTGGCATTTTGGCCATGATCGACTACAACGATGAAAAGTTACACTTGGTTGCATGTTAGCCATGATCGACTACAACGATGAAAAGTTACACCGGGTTGCATTTTAGCCATGATCGACTACAACGATGAAAAGTTACACCGGGTTGCATTTTAGCCATGTTCGACTACAACGATGAAAAGTTACACCAGGTGGCATTTTAGCCATGATCGACTACAACGATGAAAAGTTACACCGCGTTGCATTTCAGCCTTAATCGACTACAACGATGAAAAGTTACAGCGGGTTGCATTTTAGCCATGATCGACTACAACGATGAAAAGTCACACCGGGTTGCAATTTAGCCATGATCGACTTCAACGATGAAAAGTTACACCGGGTTGACTTTCAGACATGTTCGACTGCAACGATGTAAATCTACACCGGGTTGCATTTTAGCCATGATCGACTACAACGATGAAAAGTTACACCGGGTTGCATTTTAGCCATGATCGACTACAACGATCATAAGTTACACCGGGTTGCATTTTAGCCATGATCGACTACAACGATGAAAAGTTACACCGAGTTGCAAGTATGCCATGTTCGACAACAACGATGAAAAATTACACCGGGTTGCATTTTAGCCATGTTCGACTACAACGATGAAAAGTTACACCGGGTTGCATTTTAGCCATGTTCGACTACAACGATGAAAAGTTACACCGGATTGCATTTTAGCCATGATCGGGTACAACGATGAAAAGTTTTACCAGGTTGCATTTTAGCCATTATCGACTACAACGATGAAAATTTACACCGGGTTGCATTTTAGCCATGATCGACTACAACGATGAAAAGTTACACCGGGTTGCATTTTAGCCATGATCGACTAAATCGATGAAAAGTTACACCGGGTTGCATTTTAGCCATGTTCGACTACAACGATGAAAAGTTACACCAGGTTGCATTTTTGCCATGTTCGACTACAACGATGAAAAGTTACACCGGGTTGCATTTTTACCATTATCGACTACAACGATGAAAAGTTACATCGGGTTGCATTTTAGCCATGTTCGACTACAACGATGAAAAGTTACACTGGGTTGCATTTTAGCCATGTTCGACTACAACGATGAAAAGTTACACCGGGTTGAATTTTAGCCATGTTCGACTACAACGATGAAAAGTTACACCGGGTGGCATTTTAGCCATGTTCGACTACAACGATGAAAAGTTGCACCGGGTTGCATTTTTGCCATGATCGACTACAACGATGAAAAGTTACACCGGGTTGCATTTTAGCCATGTTCGACTACAACGATGAAAAGTTACACCGGGTTGCATTTTAGCCATGTTCGACTACAACGATGAAAAGTTACACCGGGTTGCATTTTAGCCTTGATCGACTACAAGGATGAAAAGTTACACCGGGTTGCATTTTAGCCATGTTCGACTACAACGATGAAAAGTTACACCAGGTGGCATTTTAGCCATGATCGACTACAACGATGAAAAGTTACACCAGGTGGCATTTTAGCCATGATCGACTACAACGATGAAAAGTTACACCGAATTGCATTTTAGCCATGATCGACTAAATCGATGAAAAGTTACACCGGGTTGCATTTTAGCCATGTTCGACTACAACGATGAAAAGTTACACCAGGTTGCATTTTAGCCATGTTCGACTACAACGATGAAAAGTTACACCGGGTTGCATTTTTACCATTATCGACTACAACGATGAAAAGTTTCATCGGGTTGCATTTTAGCCATGTTCGACTACAACGATGAAAAGTTACACTGGGTTGCATTTTAGCCATGTTCGACTACAACGATGAAAAGTTACACCGGGTTGAATTGTAGCCATGTTCGACTACAACGATGAAAAGTTACACCGGGTGGCATTTCAGCCATATTCGACTACAACGATGAAAAGTTGCACCGGGTTGCATTTTAGCCATGATCGACTACAACGATGAAAAGTTACACCGGGTTGCATTTTAGCCATGTTCGACTACAACGATGAAAAGTTACACCGGGTTGCATTTTAGCCAGGTTCGACTACAACGATGAAAAGTTACACCGGGTTGCATTTTAGCCATGTTCGACTACAACGATGAACAGTTACACCGGGTTGCATTTTAGCCTTGATCGACTACAAGGATGAAAAGTTACACCGGGTTGCATTTTAGCCATGTTCGACTACAACGATGAAAAGTTACACCAGGTGGCATTTTAGCCATGATCGACTACAACGATAAAAAGTTACACCAGGTGGCATTTTAGCCATGATCGACTACAACGATGAAAAGTTACACCAGGTGGCATTTTAGCCATGATCGACTACAACGATGAAAAGTTACACCAGGTGGCATTTTAGCCATGATCGACTACAACGATGAAAAGTTACACCAGGTGGCATTTTGGCCATGATCGACTACAACGATGAAAAGTTACACCGGGTTGCATTTTAGCCATGTTCGACTACAACGATGAAAAGTTACACCAGGTGGCATTTTAGCCATGATCGACTACAACGATGAAAAGTTACACCAGGTGGCATTTTAGCCATGATCGACTACAACGATGAAAAGTTACACCAGGTGGCATTTTAGCCATGATCGACTACAACGATGAAAAGTTACACCAGGTGGCATTTTAGCCATGATCGACTACAACGATGAAAAGTTACACCAGGTGGCATTTTGGCCATGATCGACTAAATACATGAAAAGTTACACCGGGTTGCATTTTAGCCATGTTCGACTACAACGATGAAAAGTTACACCAGGTGGCATTTTAGCCATGATCGACTACAACGATGAAAAGTTACACCAGGTGGCATTTTAGCCATGATCGACTACAACGATGAAAAGTTACACCAGGTGGCATTTTAGCCATGATCGACAACAACGATGAAAAGTTACACCAGGTAGCATTTTGGCCATGTTCGACTACAACGATGAAAAGTTACACCGGGTTGCATTTTAGCCATGTTCGACTACAACGATGCAAAGTTACACCAGGTGGCATTTTAGCCATGATCGACTACAACGATGAAAAGTTACACCAGGTTGCATTTTAGCCATGTTCGACTACAACGATGAAAAGTTACACCGGGTTGCATTTAAGCCACGTTCGACTACAACGATGAAAAGTTACACCGGGTTGCATTTAAGCCACGTTCGACTACAACGATGAAAAGTTACACCGGGTTGCATTTTAGCCACGTTCGACTACAACGATTAAAAGTTACACCGGATTGCATTTTAGCCATGTTCGACTATAACGATGAAAAGTTACACCGGGTTGCATTTTAGCCATGTTTGACTACAACGAGTAAAAGTTACACCGGGTTGCATTTTAGCCATGTTCGACTATAACGATGAAAAGTTACACCAGGTGGCATTTTAGCCATGATCGACTACAACGATGAAAAGTGACACCAGGTGGCATTTTAGCCATGATCGACTACAACGATGAAAAGTTACACCAGGTGGCATTTTAGCCATGATCGACTACAACGATGAAAAGTTACACCGGTTGGCATTTTAGCCATGTTCGACTACAACGATGAAAAGTTACACCAGGTGGCATTTTGCCATGATCGACTACAACGATGAAAAGTTACACCTGGTTGCATGTTAGCCATGATCGACTAAAACGATGAAAAGTTACACCGGGTTGCATTTTAGCCATGATCGACTAAAACGATGAAAAGTTACACCGGGTTGCATTTTAGCCATGATCGACTACAACGATGAAAAGTTACACCGGGTTGCATTTTAGCCATGTTCGACTACAACGATGAAAAGTTACACCAGGTTGCATTTTAGCCATGTTCGACTACAACGATGAAAAGTTACATCGGGTTGCATTTCAGACATGTTCGACTACAACGATGAAAAGTTACACCGGGTTGAAATTTAGCCATGATCGACTACAACGATGAAAAGTTACACCGGGTTGCAATGTAGCCATGTTCGACTACAACGATGAAAAGTTACACCGGGTTGCATTTTAGCTATGATCGGCTACAACGATGAAAAGTTACACCTGGTTGCATGTTAGCCATGATCGACTACAACGATGAAAAGTTACACCGGGTTGCATTTTAGCCATGATCGACTGCAACGATGAAAAGTTACACCGGGTTGCATTTTTGCCATGTTCGACTGCAACGATGAAAAGTTACACCGGGTTGCATTTTACGCCATGATCGACTATAACGATGAAAAGTTACATCGGGTTGCATTTCAGACATGTTCGACTACAACGATGAAAAGTTACACCGGGTTGAAATTTTGCCATGATCGACTACAACGATGAAAAGTTACACCGGGTTGCAATTTAGCCATGTTCGACTACAACGATGAAAAGTTACACCGGGTTGCATTTCAGCCTTAATCGACTACAACGATGAAAAGTTACAGCGGGTTGCATTTTAGCCATGATCGACTACAACGATGAAAAGTTACACCGGGTTGCAATTTAGCCATGATCGACTACAACGATGAAAAGTTACACCAGGTGGCATTTTAGCCACGTTCGACTACAACGATGAAAAGTTACACCGGGTTGCATTTTAGCCATGATCGACTACAACGATGAAAAGTTACACCGGGTTGCATTTTAGCCACGTTCGACTACAACGATGAAAAGTTACACTGGGTTGCATTTTAGCCATGTTCGACTACAACGATGAAAAGTTACACCGGGTTGCATTTTAGCCATGTTCGACTACAACGATGAAAAGTTACACCGGGTTGCATTTTAGCCACGTTCGACTACAACGATGAAAAGTTACACCGGGTTGCATTTTAGCCATGTTCGACTACAACGATTAAAAGTTACACCGGGTTGCATTTTAGCCATGTTCGACTACAACGATGAAAAGTTACACAGGGTTGCATTTTAGCCATGTTCGACTACAACGATGTAAAAGTTACACCGGGTTGCATTTTAGCCATGTTCGACTACAACGATGAAAAGTTACACCAGGTGGCATTTTAGCCATGATCGACTACAACGATGAAAAGTTACACCGGTTGGCATTTTAGCCATGTTCGACTACAACGATGAAAAGTTACACCGGGTGGCATTTTGGCCATGATCGACTACAACGATGAAAAGTTACACCTGGTTGCATGTTAGCCATGATCGACTACAACGATGAAAAGTTACACCGGGTTGCATTTTAGCCATGATCGACTACAACGATGAAAAGTTACACCGGGTTGCATTTTAGCCATGTTCGACTACAACGATGAAAAGTTACACCGGGTTGCATTTTAGCCATGTTCGACTACAACGATGAAAAGTTACACCGGGTTGCATTTTAGCCATGTTCGACTACAACGATGAAAAGTTACACTGGGTTGCATTTTAGCCATGATCGACTACAACGATGAAAAGTTACACCGGGTTGCATTTTAGCCATGTTCGACTACAACGATGAAAAGTTACACCGGGTTGCAGTTTAGCCATGTTCGACTACAACGATGAAAAGTTACACCGGGTTGCATTTAAGCCATGATCGACTACAACGATGAAAAGTTACAGCGGGTTGCATTTTAGCCATGATCGACTAAAACGATGAAAAGTTACACCGGGTTGAATTTTAGCCATGATCGACTACAACGATGAAAAGTTACACCGGGTTGAAATTTAGCCATGTTCGACTACAACGATGAAAAGTTACACCGGGTTGCATTTTAGCCATGATCGACTACAACGATGAAAAGTTACATCGGGTTGCATTTCAGACATGTTCGACTACAACGATGAAAAGTTACACCTGGTTGAAATTTAGCCATGATCGACTACAACGATGAAAAGTTACACCGGGTTGCAATTTAGCCATGTTCGACTACAACGATGAAAAGTTACACCGGGTTGCATTTTAGCCATGTTCGACTACAACGATGAAAAGTTACACCGGGTTGCATTTTAGCCATGTTCGACTACAACGATGAAAAGTTACACCGGGTTGCATTTTAGCCATGTTCGACTACAACGATGAAAAGTTACACTGGGTTGCATTTTAGCCATGATCGACTACAACGATGAAAAGTTACACCGGGTTGCATTTTAGCCATGTTCGACTACAACGATGAAAAGTTACACCGGGTTGCAGTTTAGCCATGTTCGACTACAACGATGAAAAGTTACACCGGGTTGCATTTAAGCCATGATCGACTACAACGATGAAAAGTTACACCGGGTTGCATGTTAGCCATGATCGACTAAAACGATGAAAAGTTACACCGGGTTGCATTTTAGCCATGATCGACTACAACGATGAAAAGTTACACCGGGTTGAAATTTAGCCATGTTCGACTACAACGATGAAAAGTTACACCGGGTTGCATTTTAGCCATGATCGACTACAACGATGAAAAGTTACATCGGGTTGCATTTCAGACATGTTCGACTACAACGATGAAAAGTTACACCGGGTTGAAATTTAGCCATGATCGACTACAACGATGAAAAGTTACACCGGGTTGCAATTTAGCCATGTTCGACTACAACGATGAAAAGTTACACTGGGTTGCATTTCAGCCTTAATCGACTACAACGATAAAAAGTTACAGCGGGTTGCATTTTAGCCATGATCGACTACAACGATGAAAAGTCACACCGGGTTGCAATTTAGCCATGATCGACTTCAACGATGAAAATTTACACCGGGTTGCATTTTAGCCATGATCAACTACAACGATTAAAAGTTACACCGGGTTGCATTTTAGCCATGATCGACTACAACGATGAAAAGTTACACCGAGTTGCAAGTATGCTATGTTCGACTACAACGATGAAAAGTTACACCGGGTTGCATTTTAGCCATGTTCGACTACAACGATGAAAAGTTACACCGGGTTGCATTTTAGCCATGTTCGACTACAACGATGAAAAGTTACACCGGGTTGCATTTTAGCCATGATCGACTACAACGATGAAAATTTACACCAGGTTGCATTTTAGCCATTATCGACTACAACGATGAAAAGTTACACCGGGTTGCATTTTAGCCATTATCGACTACAACGATGAAAAGTTACACCGGGTTGCATTTTTGCAATGATCGACTAAAACGATGAAAAGTTACACCGGGTTGCATTTTAGCCATGTTCGACTACAACGATGAAAAGTTACACCGGGTTGCATTTTAGCCATGTTCGACTACAACGATGAAAAGTTACACCGGATTGCATTTTAGCCATGATCGACTACAACGATGAAAAGTTACACCAGGTTGCATTTTAGCCATTATCGACTACAACGAGGAAAAGTTAACCGGGTTGCATTTTAGCCATGATCGACTACAACGATGAAAAGTTACACCGGGTTGCATTTTAGCCATGATCGACTACAATGATGAAAAGTTACACCGGGTAAAAATTTAGCCATGATCGACTACAACGATGAAAAGTTACACCGGGTTGCATTTTAGCCATGATCGACTACAACGATGAAAAGTTACACCGGGTTGCATTTGAGCCATGTTCGACTACAACGATGAAAAGTTACACCGGGTTACATTTTAGCCATGTTCGACTACAATGTGAAAAGTTACACTGGGTGGAATTTTACCCATGTTCGACTTACTTTAATACCGTTTTTCTAACGTTTTGATTACAATACTAACTTTTTTGGACCCAACACGTTTGCGAAAGAAACTATTGAATTATTTAACGGCATCGTCGATCTAGCAGACTGAACGCTTGATAAAATAAAAAGTAACACTTTAGGAAATCCGTATTATTGAAAATAATCGAATCGAATTTTAATTTAAAAAATTAAAACGAATAGCGATTTTCCGCTAGTATGACGCGAGGGGGGGTCATTTAATCAGTGACATTTAGTAAGACGAAAACTTGGGATAATAGCTGATGAAAGCGGACTCCGGATAATAGTTGAATTTTTAAAATTAAAATAAAAATACACCATCATTTTCTGTAAATTTCGGTGTACGCTTATATTTTCCATTGTTAGTAATTCTGAAAGGTTTCTTGTTATTTGATTTATGAATTACATATGATACTAGTGCGTTTATATACATGAGCTTCAGATAAATAACTATATTGATATGTTGATATTTTATTTTTATAATATATATGGGGAGATCTTTTGTCTTTACAATTTCTAGAAACCGACAAATGTTTTCCTAAGAAAACTAAAAAAAATCTGAAAACAATCACAAAAGAATAATTTTTAACATTTTTTTTATAAGAGTAAAATATCGAATGGTCTCAAAAACTATAATGATCTCAGAATTTTATAAGTAAATAAGTGAATTGAGGAAAAATAGCTGATTTGAAATCTGAGGAATACATTAGGGGACAAAATGCATACACTATTCCGTGTAGCGGGTTTTCCAGGGATTACAGTAATTATAAATTCCAGAGAAAACATAGAGAAAGGCACAGTCCACCCGATTGTTTATACGAACTTCGTTACATGCAAGAAGAACTTTGCAATAATTCGATATTGTTTTTGCTATGGCTATGTTGTTTGTTTGTTATTTATCGAAGTGGTTACCAACTATGACTAAAAGCAACTTCGAAATGACAGAGATTAATATTTAGTATAAAAATATCTTATTAATAGGTTTGCTTCCTTGTTTTCCAAAATAGATTGTCTCGTGATCATTTTGTTCATAAATTACCTACCGTATCTTCTAAAATAGTTTCATTTGATTGGACGAGACAATTCTCTTTAACTAATCACCAAGCCGTTAATTTTAGCGGGATAAATACGAAACGCCAATTCTCCTCCTTTTCCAAAACGCCAATTCTCGTTCTGACGCATTTACTGAGCCTATTTATGGCATAAAAAGATACCCTCTTTAACAAGTGGTGGCATACATTTTTCTAACTTCAATTCCCTCAAATAACGCACACTGACACTGAGACGTAAGGGCTACTGTAAATTAGGGATCAGATTTATATGGGCATCCATAGTGGGACGTTATGCAGCGAGATGCTCTTTGGGTCACAAAAAAGTCTTAACATTTCTAGATGTTTTCACATCTTCTCATAATTGGTTATTATTCAAAATAAACTCAAGGATAAGGATTAATGTGACCGAAATGACGACCAACCGAAAGATGTTAAACACTGTCGAAGTACTAACATTGATCAATGAGATTAACTGTGGTGTATTTCTTATGAGGCGCTCAATGACAAGAATGTGTTCACAGTGGATTTGAATTTGACCACGTAGTAATCAGCAGGGAATCTATCCTGCGGTATTGTTTTCCATGGATCAGTGGCCCTAGCAAAGAAGCTATATGTATTGAAATTGTGCATGTCACAAGGTACATTGCGGGATTTCATTGTGATAGGAAATTGCGAGGTTTTATTCCTTAATGTTTTACAAAGAAGAACCAAGGACTGAAGCTCAGTCGATCACCTTCCATAAAAAGTTTTGTAGCACTTTACCTCACAGACGATATAAACATTGTTCGCTCTCTCTCTCTCTCTCTCTCTCTCTCTCTCTATATATATATATATATATATATATATATATATATATATATACATATATATATATGTATATATATATTTATATATATATATATAATCACCCACACACAGTCTGTTTCGCTGTATCACAGCTCTTCAGTGTGGCAAGACCAGTTAGTGCATCAAGCCGGGATTGAATCTCCTACCCCTACGCTATCATGTGACACTGACTGACTGTAAGTAATATCTCAATGTAAACATTGTCAAGTGCCGGAGCTCGAATTAGTTTTACCCAATTATCTATGTCTTAAAGCTAATGGCAGTTGGCGATATACTTACAAAAAAGCTCTACCCAGGAAGGGAGCTTTTTATACAGTCATCTACATACAGTCTGTTTCGCTGTATCACAGCTGTTCAGTACTGGTAGCACTTGCCTCTCAGTGTTGTAACTAGCACCGTCTACTGGCAGTCAAGACAGACGCACAACCACTCTTGTTATCTGTTGACCTATACTGTTTTCAATACACTTTTTTTCTGTAAGTTCATACTTTTTCCGGACACTTTCGAATGCCACAACATAAATTATGATATAGAAGAGAGAAACTAGCACCGTCTATTCTTTAGATGAAGCTTGTAGCAAAGAAGAGATACCGCTCTCTTGCTAGATTTCGAAGTACAGCTTCCAAACAACTATATATTCTGTTAGCAGCTCGCTTCATAGCGAGTTTCTGCTACTGTTTCGGCAACTAGTTTAATTTTAGATTTCGAAGTACTATCTCTACGCTGTGAGGCACCTCTCCAGATGTGGCAGTAGTATTTCATCTTTGAACGTATCTGACTCTGATACAAGTTGAGGATTGCATCTGGAATTTGATACTTTCTGGAGCGGTAGAATAGTATAACAATAATTCCAGTGATCTTAGCAACGGACTGGATATACATCTTCTAGTTTAGATCCAGATAGAAAATGTATGTAAGGATTATATGAAATGATCTAATGATAAAAATATAAAAAGCATATTTTTAAAGAATCTTTTAGCCAATGTACGAATGCAAAACGGAAAACGAAAACATGGAATAATTAGAGAGATGGCTATGTTTAGGAATGGCGTCAGATTTCCGATATATAATCCAAGCTAGAGCGCCTTGAAACCGCGACAGGAAGATGCGCAAGTCTCATAAACGGTATTTATGGCTGTCTTTTTATTGTCTTTGGCCCATGTAATGCAATTAAACACGGAAAAAAACTGCCACATTTCGTGGCTATTTCTTCGTCTCATTCGCCAAGAATGTTTAAACAAAAACATACAATTTAAAACAGGAAAGGATATAAAACGAACAAATACTCTTTAAATAAACAAAAATAAATGATAAAAAATATAACAAATTACAATTCTTTGTGATCGTAACGATATGCGTCATTCCGTACTTACATTATTCAATTCATCCACAAACACAATAAAAATAAAACAATACATAAAATAAAAAAAAATTCAGAAGAAAACAAACAAAATCCTTTAAATTGTATTTCGTTTAGGAAAAAAAATTAACCAACGAAAAACAAATGATTTATTTTGTAAATGATCCGAGACTTATATAACTTTAGCGTGCTTGTCTTATTTAAAAGCTGTTAATTATAATGACATGGCGTCGTTGTAAAGTTTTAGCGTCGTTACGGTGATGCGGAGGATGCTGGTTGCGTCGCACGTTGTGTCGGTACCCGGTTGCGTAATGGGATTGCATCTAAAGAGAAGAATTCGATAGATGAGACAAATACTTAGAGAAATAAAACAAAAACAAAGAATGCATAAAAATAAATGCAAATCGGTTTTCGAACTAACAATTCTGCACATCACAACCGAGCAATAAAATGAGTGTTAAAAAAGCAATAGAACGGGAATAAATTGCTATTTTATACAGTGCACTTGTCACGATCGTTTTATCTAAGTCTCTCTCTCTCTTTATATATATATATATATATATATATATATATATATATATATATATATATATATATATATATGTACGTCTCTAAATTATGTAACGTATAATATAGTATCTATCTTTTTCTCTCTCCCTCTCGCCCTTTCTCTCTCTCTCTCTCTCTCTCTCTCTCTCTCTCTCTGTATATATATATATATATATATATATTCAAGAGATAAAAGATAAGAATATAAAATTGTATATATACAATATTTATTTAGACATCAGAAGTTCGAAGCAAATAGTTGCATATCCTTAATCGATTGATTTTCAAAGACAAACTATTTTCATCAGCAGATAAAAAACGGTAATGTCACTAAATATTATCGACATCATATAACTTTCAAACATTTGTTACACAAAAACAAAAGATAAATAACTTTTTAGTGAGAAGAAAACGTCAAGTTAGGGTAGTACCCGTCAAAAACAAAACAGCTTTTATAGTAGAAATAGATGTTTGAAAAAGAATACTTAAAGTGTTAAGGAGTTCAAATGTTGTTGTTAAGAAGCTGATTATTCGACGGGGGTCAGTTGAGTTCGTGTATCCTGTGCGTATAGAAGTCCGAGGGTAAAAGTATCCAATTCAAAGGATCCGGGATGAAGTTTATCAGTCAGATTTCGATGTATAGTAAAGTAGGCATTGCCAACACTTTCCAGCTCCCTGGCAGTGTTTCGATGCGTTAAAAATATGGGTTTAAACACCGATATTTTACGGATCGATGCCGGGTGAGTGTATAGCTTTTAATCGATAGTGAATAGCTATTTAAGAAAATATTGTATCCATACATGTTTTTATTCTAATCTTTAATCCCTTGAATTGATTGCTCTACTCAATATATTGAGCTTTATATGATCACGATGAGTTAGTATTAACGATACATCGCTTATCTTTAATTTAATATATATATATATATATATATATATATATATATATATGTGTGTGTGTGTGTATATATATATATATATATATATATCTATATATATATATTTATATATATATATATATATATATATATATATATATATATATATATATATATATATATATATAAATCCCTTCAAGGAAAGCTACTCTTCTGGGAATTTTTTTATTGTTTCCCTTTTCATTATATTGAATGAAAGAAAAAAAGTAACCCCTCGAAATGTTTTCTTACCCGGAATAAGTATTTTCAGAAAGAAACTGATGCAAAATAATAAATGTCCCTGTCAATAACGTTGTGGAAAGAAAGAAGCAAACGGATGCGCTATTTCGAATCCAGTAGTGATATGTCAGACAGATTGCTATTTGGGTTTGACTTTTAAAAATCCGCAAGATAACTTTATATGTATATAGATAGTCAATGGATTCTTTATAATATAATGTAATATATAAGTGCAATAAACAAACCCCTTCTGAAAGAGAGAAATAATACCTAAAAGAGTGCAACCCTTAGAACTGAGCTAGACCATTACACTAGGTATTTTCAAAATAAATAGGAAAGAAAAAAAACGGCAAACAGTATCGGTTTCATGGAGGTGACGGTGGTCAAGTGGATAACTACAATGACTGATGACTTGGGGTCTCCAAGTTCGAATCCAGACGGTTCCATAATGTCATTTTCACTTAAGGATGATCACAACCATACGTGGTTCCTTCCTGCAAGAATGCCAACACCAGAACAAAGTGTGTCAACAAAGTTGTACCATGCTAATTCAAGCGTATTTACCTTTTTTATAAGTAGTATAGAAACATAATCCCCATTTAACCTATTACTAACCTTAAGTCCGTGTGACAATAAACAATTACCAAACGAACCGAGAAAGAAAAAGAGGCAATACTTTCCACCAGAAATATACCCTCTATTAAACGTACCACTAACCCTGAGTCTGTGTGACAAAAACTAACTCCCATCGAACCGAGATTGTAAGAATGAGAGTATATTTCACCAGCACTTACATTTAGTAGTAGGGTTAAGAGAGCATTTTTACTGTATTTGCCTTACTAAAGCCGTCAAATAAACATTATGTCAGTTAACATGTTATTTGTACGGTTAGTGTTGCTAGACTTGAATGGGTCAGACATTGCACGGTGTGGTGGGATACATCATATCATTGTCGGACTAGTTGTTCTGAGCGTTACCCAGCTTATAAAACTGCGACTAGTGAGCAAAACCACGTTTTTCTAACAAAAATGTTATTACAGGAAAATAAAAGTATACGGCTAAATTATAACCTAATTTGAAAGTATATCAGTAAAAGTTGGGAATGAAGATTGTAAAAATACAATATCTATTGCATCATAAGTTGCTCAGAAAAAAGGTGTTTAAAATTAAAAAGAATAAGTTTCCTTACTTAAGTCATGGCCTTTTAAAGTATGAAATATTATCCAATGAAAACTTTTTTATTTGAATCACCTTGGTTAAGGCAACAGATGACGTAATAGGTATTGTATTCTTACAATCTTTATACGAATATTTTACTTATATATATATATATATATATATATATATATATATATATATATATATATATATATGAGAGAATAATAGAAACACTGTTTCAGACATAATGCAAAATGAAAATAGATTTGAGGGGATCCGAATAAACAAACTAACACAAAAATATGAACTCAAACACATAAAAGCTATACCAAGTTATTTCAGTTTCTAGAAAGCAACCATTCTCGGTTGGAAGCAAGAACTTTACTTCCAATCGATGATGGTTGCTTTCTAGCAACGGAAATATCTTGGTAGGCTTTTATATGTGTTTGAGTTTATATTTTTCTTAGTTTTTCGATTCGCTTATCCTCAAATCCATTTTTATTTTTCATTTATATATATATATATATATATATATATATATATGATAATTTTATTTACACAGACATGTACAAAATCTGCGACACTGGCAGATTTTGTACATGTCTGTGTAAATAAAATTATCATATATAAAGCTCTATTTTGATATTGAGCACTTTTTATAAACCCGGTTAAATTACTCTGGATTACCACCCTGTGGATATTTTTCACCTGGATTATTACCATTATATATATATATATATATATATATATATATATATATATATATATATATATATATATATATAATTATTTATTTATTTATTATTCAGTACAAAATATCGGTACACCATCAGTCAAGCTCAGAAGGTGTTATCCTCTCAGCTATCATCAGCTATGTTGTCACTTAATAGATCTCTACCAAGTAATAACATAGCTTAAGATAGCCGGGTGCTTAACACCTTCTGACCTTGGAACCAATTTTACTAATGTTTACTGATATTCTGTACCGAATAATTAATACATATAACGCTGTTAATGTTTAGTTTCTCAATTAATTGTGCACTTAGCAGGAATTATCTATACCATATTACAAAAAAATGATATATATATATATATATACCATCTTACAAAAATGTATATATATATATAATTGAAATAAAAGCCAAATTAGCAATACAAGATTAATTTTTTTCTTACATTAATCCTATCGATTACGGAATAAAATTCCTTCTTCAGGGGTGACCAGTATTGAGTCATTTTTTTTTTCATCAAAAAACAAGAAACTTATTTCTTTGTTAATTTGATAAACGTCTTTGATGGTACGACGTCATCGCCTTGCTGTTATGAAATGGCGGGTAGAATATATATATATATATATATATATATATATATATATATATATATATATATATATATATATTTATATATATATATACGAGGGCGTTCAATAAGTAATGCCCCTAACCCATTTCTGATAGCAGTAGATTAATGAAACTTGGGACACTTATTAGTCTTTCTCTAGATAGGAACCACCCAGAGTTATGCATTTCTCTCACTGTTTGATGCAACTCTGGACACCGTTTTTGTAGAACACCCCAGGTTGGTCCTCCAACTACGTCGTAACTTAAGAAGTCAAGGCTGTATCATCTGGGAAACACTTTCCGTTCAAAAACAACTTCATGGCTTGGGAGAGATGAAAGTCAGAGGGTGCAAGGTCAGGAGAGTAAGGGGGACTGGGGATGATTTCATAACCACACGCCAGTGCTTCTGATCTGGGGGCATGCAAGTTGTGAACTGGGGCGTAATCCTGCAGGAGGAGGATACCTTTCCTGATCTTGCCCCGCCTTTTGATAGCTTCTTCTAATTTCATCCAAAGTAAAGCGTGATAGGCTCCTGTAATTGTGGTACCCATTGCCAGGAAATATGTCATCGCTACTCTGTCCTGGTCCCAGAAAACTGTGAGCATGACCATGCCAGCGGAGAGCTGCACCTTTGCCTTCTTTGTAGGTGGTGAGTCCGAGTGCTTCTACTGCATTGACTGGGCTTCGGTCTCTGGATCATAGTGATGCACCCAAGTTTCATCCTGTGTAATCAGTCTTTTGAAAAACTTTGACTCATCTTCTTGGCACATCTCCAAATTCATCCTCGAGTACTCGACGCGTTCTGTCTTCTGGAAACGTTTGATCAACCTGGGGATCCATCTGGCAGCCACCTTATGCATATGCAAATGGTCATGAATGATAGTTTCCACAGACCCTTTACTAATCTTGTCCTCTTGGGCTACGTGGTAGCCTCAACTTGACAGACAGATGCCTCATTAATGGCAGAAGAGGGACGACCAGGTCTGGGAGCTGTTTCCACAGTCTTCCGGCCATGTTTGAATTCACGATGCCCGCGTTTTACAAGGTCATATGATCGGGGCATTGTCACCATACGTTTATTTCATTTCATCAAAAGTCTCCTTTGGTGTGCGTCCTTTCAAATACAAAACCCGGATCACTGCGCGACACTCAACTGACTCCATTTAACACCTGACTCAATTCAAACACCTGTAAATCTAAAACCACAATTAGTTCAGAGCTGTTTTTTTGCAGCATAACCCATAGAGATATAAATTATTACACATGCAAAATTTCATCTAGATCAGACAACAGGAAGTGA
>OY744526.1:7890601-7925601 GCA_963556195.1 Sepiola atlantica | reverse complement strand
CGGTCAGGAAGCTTTTGTTGCAGACAACGGACGGCGTGGTTCACGGAAGAAGAAGAGATGGTTCAACCACTAAACAACATCGAGACGGCGACCCTCTACACGGCGAGGGAGAAATCTAAAGTTATGCAAACAATATATTAACTATGTGATTTATGATGTTTGAAAAATGACGAGTATTAAATGTGAACTGCCACGGCCCTTTCTGGGACGAGTATACGAAACGAGTACTGCCGCGGCCCCAGCAAGGGACTATGCAACAATAGTATAGCACTGACGATTTCTGGAACATGTAAACGATTATGATTGAGCGTCCTACAAAATGTATTTAGTAACCTTCATAACACGGTGTTATGCCTACTTTTGGCGTTTTGGTAACATACCAAGAACAATGGACTCTATTGTTCTCACGTAGAAAATCAGGCGTGTCATTAAAACGGTCAGTAAAAAAGAAGATTTATGACGTTTTATTTTTGTCCACTTAAAAAAAAATACCGTTTATCGCTCACTTCTGAAATTCTTCAGGTTTATTTATATGCGAATTCTAAAACGTTCGCATTCTTTGTTACGGCTTTTTAATGAGCGAATGCGTCTTTGCTGACACGCCTGTTCTGCTTAATTATTATTTTTATCTTCATATTTGTCGGTCCGTGACACTTCAAGTTGTAACAGTATCTTCGTCGCTATATGCGAAGCTTAAGATAATACTTGTTTAAGAATAGTGTTGTGAAGTTGTTCCACAGTAAATAATAAATAAAGGAAGTTAAGTCGAGGGTTGGTTTAACAAGTGTATTAACAAAGTAAGAAAGTGACTAGCACTTGGCTAGACAGTTACAAGACTGTGTTTTGTCTTCTCTGTGTCTCTGGTGACTCGCACTATTTATAGTGACAACCGGTGTAGTTTATCCTGTGTAAGAACGACCGGTGTAACAAATAGTTTAAATAATACCTAATCAATCGCTAGTTTGTCGCGCGAAAATTTGAAATCACATTTTCGTCGCTCTATCAAGATTAAGTTCGAAATATCATTTCCGTTTGGTACTTATATAATTTACTTCTATGTCAGGAGGTTTGACACAATTCCCCGGCCATTTTTCACGGTCCATACAGCGATGGCGACATGCAATTTCCCACAAATCTGCAACGGAAACTATGTAAATAGGCGTCAAATATAATTAACAGAAACATTCAAAGAACAAGGTTTCAAAATCTGAGCAAAGTTGATTTCCAAGACACCACGCAAGACCTTGTAAGTAAAACACATAAACCTTTCCAGAAATAAAATGAAACCCGAAAATGCATACACAAAAGATATTACTACTCTTAAACAGTTTTGGAAAATAAGATATCTAACATCAGTAGAATGATTCCGAATCTTTCATCCAATCCTGAGATTGGTTAACAAGCAGCACTATATTACAACGAACCACTTCGTAATTGCAGATTTACAGACAAGATCTCATAGCAACCCGCGCGTAACCAAGCTGCCCAAAACAAATAAAATAGAATACGGAAAATCATTTGGTTCTCACCCTCTTATCCATTAACTGAAAGACAAGAGTAAACTACTAGATAAAAACTTAAACCACAACCCAAAGTACACAAATTGTTTAATAGAAACACGATGTAAATAAGTTACTCAAACACCCTACTCGTAAAGAAGTATATTTCTACAGAACCAAACAGAAAAAATACGGGCTTTTCTAGCATTTCTAAAGATAACTGCTTCATAGGCGGAAACTGCAAAGGGGAACCCCTTGTATATGAAACGACTATCACAAGTCATTAACAGAAGAGCTGGAACATAAACATTACACAAGGCACTTTCAAACATAGGTTTTACGTACATAGACACACCTTTAAATATAAAGTCAAGACAAACACAGCACTACCTACCAGGATACAGAAACTAACAGATAAGGGGACACCCTTCACCATCAAATGGAAGAAGGTAGAGAGAAGACCGTCATACTCCCCAGCTTCGAACATATGCTCCCTGTGCAACGCAGAGAAATACAACATAATACGGGTCATTTATTACCCCGTATACTAGCCTTAAATAAAAGGAGGGATGTATTCAAAAGTTTTATTGACAGGACAGTCACTCTTAATTAACTGGGAAGACAGGTTCACAAAAACGGAAACACCGTAGACAAGACTAAGATAATATATACAACATTACCGCACACATGCATAATTAAATATACAATTAATTACAATAAATATAAACCTATAACAAAATTAATACATGCATATAGGTAGAAACTGATCTGTACACATAAAAGTGTTTTTTAGGGCAATAACTCCATGCCCATGTGGCCATAGAACGCCTTTGTATTTTCCGGGGTAAGGAGTGGCCTTTAGTTTAAAAACAACTTTTTTTAGTTTTGGGCAGAACTTTCTTTTTAAACTTCCACTTTAGAAAGTTTTTTTTTTCAGTAATTTTGCTAGAGCGCTTGAGATAGCCGATTACATAACTTACGGATTAAAAATTCACGAATCACCACCAGAGACCCGAGAAACGTGTTGACCTAGTCAAGACAGTAATTGAAGAAACTTCAATAAGAAAAAATTCCGTTGTCTTCAATCAGACTTGTATCACTATAAATGGATATATAAGGTTTTCTTGGGGGTGAGGGGATAGATCAGAATTAAATCAAAGAAATTGTTGAAGAAATAAATAGAAAATATTGATAAATGCATCAGATGCAAAAACAATTCAAACATGTACGCATAAAATAATTTTTATTAAACAACGCGTACATTCCATTCAATGTAAATGTCGCCCATATCAGTAAAAGATGCTGTTTTGGGTTGGAATTCATACCAACGTCATACTTGCAGCGTGTCTGACATTTGTTTGGATGGCTTTCTCGTTGTCGGTCTGAGGTATTGTTATGGTCAACTCTAGAACGTCCATCTTCCAAGGTTGTACCTTTTCACCCAGATTCAACCAGGGGTTTTTACCCCGCCTCATAAACCGGTATCGTCCGGGCCCTTGGGTCTGGATTTGCGTTGGTCTATTGGGGGTTGCCGGTCCTGTGCAGTTCTAGGAGGTGCACCCTTCCAGGCTTTGCCTCCCCTCTTTGGGTAGGAGTAAGTTTATTGTTTACTGTCTGAGGCGCCGTTACCGGGTAATGCCGACGGGGCTGCCCAGGCAATTTTTAAATGGCCAGAGTGCTCACCTCTCGAGCGCTGGCTTATCTAATCCCACTTTCACGACCTTGTGTCACATCTTACCTTGTGGGAGGTAGATAAATAAATCTTCACCTTTTACCCATTGGAAAAGGTAAAATGCCGACGGGTCTGCCTAGGCATTTTTTTCGGTCAATGTGCTCTCTCTCTCTCTTGTTTACAAAATGACCTTGTGTCACATCTTCCGCTGTTAATCGGAGATACATACAATTAATATAACTAATTTCTATTCGTTGATTGCTTCTGTAAGAAATCTAATGTGTGTTATGTTTTTTTTTATCGCGCTTCCGTTTTAAAAAGAACGCTTATATTCCATAAACGCCCATTCCGGTGTATCTCCAACTGCCAAGATTACCTAAGTTATTACACGGGACGAGCAGCATCGTCTAGTAGGTTAGATAAGATATTCTATTCATTATTAGATTAAGTATTTATTATGTATGTGTAATTTGATGTCCGTTTAGTTATCAACCGAAAACACATTAACTCCAGCTGCATATTCCCCGAAGAGAAGAAGCAACGATAGGATAAGACTGATTTACAATCAATTATGATATCACTTGCAACATGACCGAATAAAACTTACTACACGGATAATGTATATGCGTGGAGCAATGTGGTAAGTGATACCGCCAAACAACCATTAGCGATAATGCTAAGCTCTTTGTAAACACAAATGGAGCACTCTCAAGTAGGTGTGAATTGGGCTGTCACTTACAAACCCTAACATGCCTGCCGCCGAATGGTTAGAATCACCGAATGTCAACTGTATGGTCGTAGATTTTATCCAGACTTAAGAGAGGTTGTTGTCTAGCTACATATAAGAACTGTGATACAGCGAAAAAGTATGTCTGTTCATTATATAAATATATATGATTCATAATGTAACATATATACTTACAATATTACAAGGTTATATAATATATTGTAAATAGATTCTCAGTATTTACTCCAATAGGGAAGCGTCAGACTTGTAAAGCGGTGTCAGCTCAATGGTACACGAAGGTGAATAATTCTATCACAAACGTTATGGGGCTGGCCAATCCGACTATCTAACACAAACATAGTTGAAATTAATTATAACCTGATTCGTGATTATTATTTACGAGAATGGTAGCAGTTTTGAGTATTGATTTACTCCTCTCCAGGAGTTAGGCACAAGGCCAGTTTTTTATCTTACTCCCACAAGTAAGATGTGACCCAAGGTCGGGTCGGGAAAGTGGGGTTTAAAAATTGCCTGGGCATCCCCGTCGGTATTCCCCGGTAGGGGCGCCTTAGGCAGTAAGCAATAAACTTACTCCTCCCCAAAGAGGGGAGGCGAAGCCTGGGACGGTGTACCTAGAACTACACAGGAGAGACCCATAGACCGGCGTAAATCAAGCCCCGAAGGCCAAGACAATACCAGTCTATGGGGTGCAGTATCCATCGGAACATGAATTGAAGCATTGAGTAATTCAAACGTTAAGTACAGTGTCGATCGACGAACGTTTGAACGCGTTCCATCAATAGACACACATATAGCTAAGGAAACAGCCAGAATCCTGAAAAGAGCTCTCGGTTGGAGTCTGTAAATAGCGGGTGATAGTATGGCCTTTGGAAGAATACCCCGTCTCCAGCAAATGAATGAAAAGAAAAAGAAAATAAAAGATTGAATATATGGCATTAAAATAATTGAAAAATCTATATCAATAAAAGTTAGGTATGCGCATATATTTATATACTCTATGTACAGGATAATCTTCTAAACTAATGAACGGATCATTATAAATTTGCGAATATACATTTTAGGAACACGACGAATAAGATGAAGACGATATTACTTGTGTAAGCTTTAATACTTCGATGTGCATGCATATAAAGTTAAATATGTGTATTTGGTTAATTATCTCTATTTATAGGATTAATTCCTAAACTAATATATTTCTCTGTATATAGTTTTACTCCTAAAATAATATTTCGATAATTATAAAATTTTAGACACAGCTTCCAGGTATAAGTGTGAGTAAGGTGGGCTATATTTACTTTAATTTAGTTTTATGCTAAGACGTAAAGTGGGGGAAGTCATTCGTAAAAATTCAGATATCTCTAATATTTGTAAACTTTTAACAAGAAGTATTAGACAACAATTAATAAATATTACTTCAATTTCAGTTCCTTTTGGGTATTTTCAAAATATTTGTCGGGCAATAATATAGACAAAAGCTCTCATTCCAAAATTCCCATATCTTAGTTTTGCATTGAATTTGATCAATAGTAATAAGTCACTAATTAAGCAAGATTACCCTAATTTTAATTTCTTCTAAAGAGTACTAAATCGTAAGCCTTAAATTTTAGACATTTAGTAAAATTAAAATCATAAAATAGATTTGATCAAAAGTGGAATACTAGTTCTAGAAATAAGGTTTAGTATCATTATTATATCTTTACTTTAATCGTAGCGGAAATAAAAGTGGAGCAACACTGCTCTGTTCGTGGAATTTGTTTTTGGAGCAACACTGCTCTGTTCGTGGAATTTGTTTTTGGAGCAACACTGCTCTGTTCGTGGAATTTGTTTTTGGAACAAAACTGCTCTGTTCGTCGAATTTGTTTTTGGAACAACACTGCTCTGTTCGTGGAATTTGTTTTTGGAACAACACTGCTCTGTTCGTGGAAATTGTTTTACCCGTTCTGAAACGGGTATTGATCTAGTAAATATATAAAATCAGTAAGTATTTGTATTGTGAAAATGGTAAATAAAAACCGTGCATATACTGTTCATGATTATTTAAATTATTAGCTTCAATCTGTAGTTCCTACCCCGTAATACATTTACAGCAACTAACTGGAAAAGTAACTCTAAGCAACATTACAGACCTTCCCCTGCTCTCTCTGTTCTCCTAAACCAAACGAAACACCAAAGAGCTGCTACCCAGATGACTAAAACATTATTGTCTTCTAGTCTAATGCCAATTAATACTTTTTTAATCCGGTCTCTTAAATAATCAAATTCTGTGCCTTCCACCCATCGTTTGTAATCATATCATAGTATTGTTCATCATCCAACTGAAATCTCTTCAACCATTATCCTCGAGTGGCCATCAGACCTTGATAGCGGTGACCCACTAGTAAAAAAAAAACATTTATTATTATACTCCAGTTTATTGAATAAACATTTGTTTCCCATGGGATTCTGTCGATATATTTTAATGGTACACCATACACGCGAATGCATATTTAGTTCTAAGCTTCAGCTACTTTTATAAACCCTCCTCTAATTAGTCATAATTAGCAATTAACTGATATAGTTCATCAACTCTCATTATAACTAATAGTAAAAGATTTCCAGTAAAACTAAAATAGTTTTATATAAGTTTTCCAGTAAAACTAAAATAACCATCATTATAATATATATATATATATATATATATATATATATATATATATATATATATATATATATATATATATATATATATATATATATATATATATATATATAGGGTGGGCAAAAATAAGGGTCCTATTTTTAAAAATTCATAACTTTTTTATTTATTGATTTTTTTTTTTTTTAGAATAAGTAAAGGACCCCTTCCGAAGCAAGCATGAGCCGTATTAGCCCTAAGGAACGTACCCTCATTTAGAAAACATTATTTTTGCTTAAAAAACTCAAAACAGTGTAAAAAAACAATACTTTAGTTTTTGTAAGTTTTAAGAAGTGTTTTTCGGCTAAAATTTGTTTTGTTTATTTCAAAAAATCTCGGAAGGGTCAGTCTACATACACATAAAGTTTGGTGAGTTTAACTTTTATTTTGTGGAAGTTATTCAAATTCAAGTTATTCAAATTTAAAGATAGGACCCTTATTTTGGCCCACCCTGTATATATATATATACAGGGTGAGTCAAAAGTAGGTGGACAGTAAAAAACATTTTTTGTCGAAGCGTAAGAGGCAGACTTCAAAGCTGTGTAAATCAAGAAGGAAAATGTTTTTTACTGTCCACCTACTTTAGGCTCACCCTGTATATATATATATATATATATATATATATATATATATATATATATATATATATATATATAGTGCGAGATCCACTAACGATGGAATCTGCATACGGATTTTCTACGAATTAAATTGATGTAATTAACGCAGCTTCGAAGTTAATTTTCCCCTGACTGTTTGAACTTAAATTGTTTAGACTGTAACATTTATAGTATGTTTTTAGGGGGGATTCTAGCTAGATTAGCAACGTTCACGTAGAAAATCGGAATTATGTATGAAACATTTTTGTCTTATTTTTGATAAGAATAACCGGAAATTTTAGGAGGTGTAATAATTTTTTTTTTTACGATATTGTGTCCCTTCGAATGTTCTTATTCTGAACAGACGTGTACCTTACTGTCAGTAATACAACAGTAATTTAATTTTTAGTAAATTTACGAAACATAGTCTCCAATGTTAAGTAGTTTTTGTTAGAATTAATACTATTTTTTATACGTGACATGTTTATGTGGAGTTAGAATCATCAAAATTGTAGTCACGTTTGGGATTAAAAAAAAAATCCTTGACATTATTAGACTAATATCATTGGCATGTAACCTTTAAAACTTACCGAATTTTTGTATTCAGCTAATGCCCAGCGGTTTGGATGTCCATAGTGTACAGAGAGTGATACGCAACATAGTTAAATATATATATATTGCCCGCGTAAGAAGTGGCCAGAGAATTACGTCCGAAGTAAACGCTAAAATACTTATGTCGTAATAGTAAGGAAGCCCTGGAATCTGTACTAAATGCAAAAGAGCAGACGCCAAATAATTCATAGCAATTAAAAAATATTCTTTTATGGAACCAATGTGTACAAATAGAAAATAGACGACTGATTTTATTGGTTTAAAGAATTGAGAATTGCTACCTGATTTCAGTTTCTCTCTGTCAACCGTATTGGATGGCAATGAGTTTCATGACAACAAAAGAGATAATATACTACATCGCTCCCTCAAAAGTAAAAAGTAATGCCTGGGAGGATGGTATCATGACAACAGAATATATACTACCCTATTTCCCTCTGAAGTGAGCATGAAATTATAGTAATCTGAAATATTATACTATACTGAATTAAGCATACAATATAGTTTGTTTTCTAGAACTGCCCGTCTGTGGAACACAGTACCACAGGGCTGCTTCCCGATTAACTATAACATTGCCGTTTTTAAGTCCAATGTAAAAACATTATTGTTGAGCCGTTTACTTAAATAGTCAATTTCTGACCAGTTACAACAACCGTTACTAATCATCTCGGTGTTTCACCGTCTATCTATTAAACTAAATAACCTTATCCTCGGGTGGCCTGTTGGCCTGTATTAGCGGTAGCTTGTTTGTTAAAAGTACATTAATAGTAGTCTGCTCTCGGCTTGCCAAGCCAGTCTGACATTCGAAGAAAACTATTGACTGTCATACAATTATATATAAGGAATCAGGATTTCTCGATATTGAACTAAACAATGTCCAATTGACGAATAAGGGATTAATTAATTATTTATTGAATTATTAATCTTATACTTTACTTTTTCACCGAATGGATCAGTGTAGTATATTTGTTTCTTATTTTTTATTTATGATTGAATAAAACTTCTGTATTACTAATAAATAAATAAATTGAATTGATATAATTTCAAGTGCTCATAAATCGGTGATGAATGTGTGAGTGGCTCGACCAATCAAATCGGCCAGATCATCTGACTCAACCAATCAACGACAAAGAACAAAATACAAAGGTCAAGGCCGAACTTTCGGAAGTGATACGATAATATATAAGGAATCGGGATTTCTTGATATTGAACTAAACAATGTCCAAGTGACGATTAAGGGATTTATTAATTATTTATTCAATTATTAATCTTATAGTTTATATTTTTCACCCAATGAATAAGTGTAATATATTTGTTTCTTATTTTGTTTGTGTGATTGAATAAAACTTATATATTACTAATAAATAAATACATAAATAAATAATTTGAATGGATTGTTTTCAAGTGCCCATAAATCGCTGACGGGTGTGGGAGTGACTCGACCAATCAAATCGGCCAGATCATCTGACTCAACCAATCAACGACAAAGAACAAAATACAAAGGTCACGGCCGAACTTTCAGAAGTGATACGATTATATATAAGGAATCCGTATTTCTCGATATTGAACTAAACAATGTCCAAGTGACGAATAAGGGGTTTATTAATTATTTATTGAATTATTAATCTTATAGTTTATTTTCATCGAATAGATCAGTGTAATATATTTATTTCTTCTTATTTTTTTGTGATTGAATAAAAATTCTATATAACTAAAAAAATAAAAAAATAATAATTTAAATCGATTAATTTCAAGTGGCCATACACCGGTGATGGGTGTGTGAGTGGCTCGACGAATCAAATCGGCCAGATCATCGGACTCAACCAATCAACGACAAAGAACAAAATACAAAGGTCAAGGCTGAACTTTCAGAAGTGATACGATTATATATAAGGAATCGGGATTTCTCGATATTGAACTAAACAATGTCCAAGTGACGAATAAGGGATTAATTAATTATTTATTGAATTATTAATTTTTTAATTTAATTTTTCACCGAATAGATCAGTGGAACATATTTGTTTCTTATTTTTTATTTGTGATTGAATAAAACTTCCAAAGTGAAAAAAGAAACATAACAGTAGTAAAGATATATAACTTCATTAAAATGATCAACATTGGCAGAATAAGAAGTGTCCAGTGTATTATTTACAAAGTCAACGTAAAAATCGATGGTTCTGTCTGATTTTCTAACACAGTGGGCAAAACTATAAACTCTCTTAATCACATAGTAATAGATGATTCATATGAAATTGCAGTTTTCTCTCTCTAATTATGTGGGTCTCCATCGATTTCAGACACGCCCACAGCCAGACATACTAAACTTTATGAACTAGATATCTTTTTTATTTTATTTATCTTTTAATCGTTATTCTCTTGCCGAGTAATTAAGAAATGTATTCAAGAATTAAGAAAAATGAATATTGATATTGATTACTAGAAATCAATTGATGATTATTATGAAAAATGTTTGTTTTTGTTCGATCGTTTTTTGTACTTAATGAACTCGGTGGCCTGTGAGGAAAAATATAAAGGACATGAATTTTTTTTTTGTTCCTTGTGGTGGATGAAATGATAATTAATCTATGTTCAGAATATGAATTTATTTGGGAAGATTATGGAGAAAATTAAATATCTGAAAGAGATTATGGGGAAAATCAGATACAAAGAAGTAAGACAAGAAAACAAAGGGTATTCAGGAAGAGGGAACTATTTTTGAAATAGGGGAGGATAAAGAAAAAAAAGAAAGTAGAAGTTCAAGTTGTAGCGGTGCAGCGTTACCTGGAGGTTATTGATTGTATTACCAACATGGCTAGCCGGGGTTGTCTGTGTGGAATAGTATAATATTTAGTTTTATAAAGAATCATTCCGTTCCTACTCTTGTTACACGCAAAGGAAATTTTACTGCAAACACAGACAACTAGTGGAGGAAAAACTTACCAAAATATATGCGAGTCAAATCTTACTTTAATATCAAATACGCGATTACAATTTTATAAAGAATTTTTAAAGAATCATTATGTTTTTACTCTTGTTACACGCACGGTAAATTTTACTGCAAACACAGAAACAACTGATGGAGGAAAAATTTACCAAAATATATGCGAGTCAAATCTTACTTTAATATCAAATACGCGATTACAATTTTTTAAAGAATCATTATGTGTTTACTCTTGTTACACGCAAGGTAAATTTTACTGCAAAAACCGAAACAACTGATGGAGGAAAAACTTACCAAAATATATGCGAGTCAAATCTTACTTTAATATCAGATACGCGATTATAATTTTATAAAGAATCATTATGTTTTTACTCTTGTTACACGCAAGGTAAATTTTACTGCAAACACAGAAACAACTGATGGGGGATAAACTTACCAAAATATATGCGAGTCAAATCTTACTTTAATATCAAATACGCGAGTACAATTTCATAAAGACGAAAATAATCGATATAATTTTTACTTAAAAACATGAACTAATACACTCTCTCTGAATATTAAAATAAAGTCTATTTGTGTCCGTTGATGTATTTATATTTTAGTCACAACGATATTAATTACAACGGAATACGTGTATGTCTATTAAAATTGAAATAAATTATTTCTTTAATTTTTTCGTTACCAGTTAGCATGCTGAAGTTTACCTTCATTACTCATAAAAATAAATCTCCATACGTGAATATTGAAGCGTTCTGGAGACTTTTCCGTACTCATATCGAATATGTACCAGTTTCTGGGAACTTCGCATCGGCAGCGTTCGGGCATGTCACGTAAACACCCGAGAGATACCGAGACGATTAGCCAATCATCTTGTATACGACATGGAAGGAATGTGGCGTTGAATCACCGAACACGTAGACAGATTGGAAGAATTTTTTTAGGGAGGTCTGCGAAGACTAATTTTTACGAAATCCGCGTCAGATCAGAAGCATAGGGCATAAGGTGGAGATAGACGAGTCTCTGTTTAACCCTAACCCTAACCCAACCCTAACTCTTACCCTAACCCAAACCTAACTCTTACCTTAACCCAACAGATAAAATAGAAAATGTCAAAAAGACCCCCTCAAAACAAAAAAACACACGAAGAAATTATTTTTAAGTTTCAAGAAACCCAAACATCTACTTTTTAGCAGTTGACTGAATACTAATTGAAATGCAAAAAAAAAATTAAAAAAATAAAAATGTATTTATTAACAGTTTTTAGCATTTTTTTTATTAAAAATTTAAAAAAATGTATTTTGCTATGTTTTCTTCGGTTTTTGTTATTTGCTATATTTCTTAAAATCAAAACTGAGAAAATACAACTAAGCAACGTATCGAAGTTATCGTCTGTCAACATTCGCCTCATAATCTGTCGGATGGGTACGTAACATGCCCGACGCGAGGTTCACGGAAACTGGTAAAAAAAGTATTCAATATTATTAGCGTTTACTCAATACTCTAATAGAAAAATATTGAATACTTTCAATTGTCAGCATCCAGGAAATGTAAATAAATGAACAGATTTATTTTAATAGGAGTTATTAACCGTAAGTATGGGTTTATGGTTTAATACTTCAGTCAGTAGAGTACCGGGTTGTGAATATCGCTGTGAATACCACACTGATGAGATATAGAGACGACCTAACAAGTGTATGTGGATAAATATGTTTTTTATACATATATATATATATATATATATATATATATATATATATATACATATATATATATATATATATATATATATATATATATATATATATATATATATAAAGATAGATGAAATAAGAGGGATAAACATGTACGAATGACAAATTTATTTCAATTTCGATTGTTCAATGCAAGGTATACTCGGTTACAAAATTATGTTTATTATTATTTCCTTAAGCCAAGGCTTTTCAAAGATCAAAATTTTATCATCGGAGGAATTACATAGATAGATAAGTCAGCGGTGGAAAAGCAAAAATTCAAAATTTAAAAAAAGTATCAAGTAATATTGAAATAAATTTGTCATTCGTACGTGTTTATCCCTCTTCTCTCATCTATCTTTAAAATTGCTCTAGCTCGTATATTGAGCTTAAATTATTTCACTATAGGTTCTATCTACTAAAAGTACACTTTTAGTTTCATATTTGATTATATATATATATATATATATATATATATATATATATATATATATATATGGTGCACGTATTGTATTAGCTTCTGTAGATGTAAACCCGGTGAGACTGCAGTGTTTATCAAAAGTGCTCAATAACAAGTAGAGCTGTTAGTTGGTATAAAAAATTATTTATACAAATATTATTAGTTACATATGCGCATGCATGTTTCGGTTGTTCTCTTCACAGAGAGTCAACCTCTTCAGACCAAAGAATTCCTCTTTGGTCTTACGAGATTGACTCTCTGTGAAGAGTAAACCCGAAACATGTATGCACATATGTAACCAATAATGTGTGTATGAATAAAATATTGACTTTTAGAGGGTCAGACGATAAGGCCTCATGGAAAATATAAGTAATTTTTTTCGCACCGTTTTCTTGATTAAAACTAATGTTACCTCGGAAATTTATCTTACGACTGTTGTATACTAAAAATGCATATATATATATATATATATATATATATATATATATATATATATATAAATATTCACTTTTTTATTTTTCTTATCTTTCTGTTTTTGCTAGAGATGGGGCATCCTACCGGATGCCAGACATCCACCGGCTATTTCAGATACTCCATCTAGAGATCTTTTTAAGATTCTAACTGTCTCTTTAAGCGCAATTGTTTGTATTTCTCTTGCACTCGGTTCACCGGGTATACTAGCCAGTTAGTTTTTCAAATTCCTTTTCATTAGTCCTGTTGCTCCTATAATTACTGGTATGATGGAGATTTCTCAAAGATTCCAGTTCCTTTTCATGTCGTACATAAGACCTTGGTATTTCGTAATATTTTCCCTTTCAGCTCTGTTTAATCCTGCATCATTTGGGACACTGACTTCAATTAGGGTTGCTACTGTTCCCCTTTTGTCCTATATTACGATATCTGGTTTAACAGCTACTTTTTCTCTCTCTCTCTCTCTCTCTATATATATATATATATATATTAATAATTTATATATTTATATATATATATATATATATATATATATATATATATATATATATATATATATATGCATATATAAATCTAAAGAAACGATTAAACCGAGATAGATAAATACATATATAAGATTATACATAGATCAATAAATATATACGTAAGTGTGTACCAAAGCGTGTAGTTGCGGAAATATGTAGAAATAATATTTCAAACTGATATATAGAAATTCTCAAACTTCGATTGATTAACATAGATGATACTAATCAACACGTTATTCTCTCTTGCAGGTTTTTCCTTTATCGTCAGATGTCGGATGAATTCAACGAGTGCAAAGAAGGTAAATAATATTCGATGCATTTTGTTGGAAGTGATACGTTGTTAGAACTCCTAGTTCTAGTCGAGATCTCCACGAATCGACATGGATTTTACCAATGCTTTGCAAATGGATAGACTTTACGCTGCTTACATGAGTGGCCCACGCTGAATAAGATATTGCGTGATTTACAGTTGGGAACCATCTATGTCCCGCTCGATTACAAGGCACGTGGGAAATATAGAAATAATAGTTTCAGATGTCTTTTATTTACGTCTTTCACCATTTATTTCGAGTGGTATAGGTTCGGTGTAATACGTAGTTTACTAAATGCGTTATCATTTTTAGTTTTATGTAGGATGATGATGAGACTTCCTTGCAAAAACTAATGACGTCAAAGGAACACGTCTATTTTCCATCCATATTGACTACAATAGACATACGGAACTATTACTACTTCTTATCACATTCTGAATATGCTAGGTGTCTAGCGAAATTATTAGCGAAAAGATCAAAGTAAAAAATGATGACAGTAAAACACATCTGTTCTGTTTTTTATTTTATTAATAAATATCGCATCTAAACATGCTTTTAAAGGTTTTTAGCCTCATTTATAATTACATTCTTAAACAAGATGTTTAAAAGAAAAATATATGAACTCTCCTCATACTTAAAAAGTGAGTGAGCCGTTTATAACAACCCCACGTCCAGTTTTGTGTTGTTGCCATGTCGTAAGTTGCTACTCAGTTAATAATGACGTCTCTCTGATTTTCTGCCGTGTGCTTCCTATTGCAGTCTTCTCCTTCTTTTAATAACAGTGGTTGTAAAGTTAGGAAAAAACACTGGCCAACACCATTGAAGTTTCAAGATGCTTTAAGTGTTTTATATTTCTCCTCTAGTATACAGTGAAGGCACAACACATCTCTTATCCAGATCGCATAGAGGAATCCGAGCGGAATAGTATGTGATGAATTTCATTCGCTTACCCGCTTTGTTTAACGACTGATTTTCGTTTTTGCAACACTTATGATTATATATATATACATATATATATATATATATATATACATATATATATATATATATATATATATATATATATATATATATATATATATATATATATATATATATATATATATATATATATACACATAAAGATAGATGAACGAAGAGTGATCAAATATTAATTAAGAAAATGGAGGGTGACAAAAAGGTTCGTGTAAAAAAGATATGGGGTTTGTCCAGATGGTAATTGTCCGTTGATAAGGTGTCCACTTAGAAAGCATGACATCGTTGATACATGTTTTTTTTTTATTTCAGTTTATTTTTTAACCATTTTAGTATACCAAAAATACATACATACATATATATATATATATATATATATATATATATATATATATAATATATATATATATATATATATATAATATTTATCAATAAATATTGAAGTATAAATACCTATATATATATATTTGTTTAACGACTGATTTTCGTTTTTACAACACTTATGATTATATATATATACATATATACAATATATATATATATATATATATATATATATATATATATATATATATATATATATATATATATATATATATATATACATAAAGCTAGATGAACGAAAAGTGATAAAATATTAATTAAGAAAATGGAGGGTGAAAAAAAGGTTCGTGTAAAAAAGATATGGTGTTTTGCCAGATGGTTATTGTCCGTTGATAAGGTGTCCACTTAGGCAGCATGACTTCGTTGATACATGTTTTTTATTTCAGTTTATTTTTTAACCATTTTAGTATACCAAAAATACATACATACATATATATATAAATATATATATATATATATATGTATTTTTGATATACTAAATATATATATATATATATATATATATATATATATATATATGTATTTTTGGTATACTAAATATTTATATATATATATATATATATATATATATATATATATATATATATATATATATACTTAGGCAGCATGACTTCGTTGATGCATGTTTTTTTATTTCAGTTCATTATTTAACCATTTAAGTATACCAAAAATACATATATATATATATATATATGTATTTTTGATATACTAAATATATATATATATATATATATATATATATATATATATATATATATATATATATATATATATATATATATATGTATATATATATATATATATATATACTTAGACAGCATGACTTCGTTGATGCATGTTTTTTATTTCAGTTTATTATTTAACCATTTAAGTATACCAAAAATACATATATATATAGTAGTAAGTTTTTGAAAGGCTGTGGGCAATGCAATTCCGGGTAAGATGCAAGTTGAAAGGAAAGGAACAAAAACAATAAAAATAAATCGAATACGATATAAGACTTACTATTTATTTTTCCTTTTTTTTCTTTTTTTTTTTTTTTCTTACATAACAGCAAGAGTGTTTTAGCTGTCCGGGTGATTAAAAATCACTATTTGATATTTCGGGAAAAGACATCCCTTTTTCAAAAATAATTAGACCAGAAGAAGAATAATATTTTATTCTTCTCCGACTGTGTAGAGAATAATACAAAACAAAATGGCTGCCAGATATAGACCGCAGCAAAAAAAAAAAAAAAAAAAAAAAAAAAAAACAGTTTCACAGAGAATATAAATTAAGTTAAGTTTTATTTTAATATTATGTTAAATATATGATTGGTGTTTAGAATATTAGTGTAATGTTGGTTAGGTGTATGGTGTTCGATAAACTGTTATTTTTGATAATATATATATATCATTTTTTTATTTTATTTATTTATTTTTTTTTTTTTATATTTGAATATTTACTTTGTTTTATCTTCGTATTTTTAATTTGTTTATCTTTCTATCGTAATTTAAGAATTTTAATATAAATTAAAGTAATTAGTCTCATATTTTAAATATTCTAGATCTATCTACTTATCGATTTCGATTATCATCTATTAAAGAAGTGTTATTAATTACTAATTGTGAGTTTCGTCAAATTAGATTAACGAATTAACTTATTAACTTGATATATTTATTATAAGATAAAGGGGAGTAACTCTGGATTTTTAAAAATATTTTTTTTATAATTAATTTTTTTTAATTTTTTTTTTTATTTTTTTTTTTTAAATTTTATAAAATCTTTTTTTTGGTGGAGATCTGTATAACAATATTAGTATATATATATATATATAGTATATATATACAACATATATACACAAATGCATATATACATATATATATACATATCTATGTATTATTGTTTGTTTAATTGTTTATCTATATATATTCATCAATTTCTTTACATATTTGTTTGTTTGTTTTTTTTTTTTTTTGTTTTTTTTTTAATTTTTTATAATCTTTTTTTTTTTGGTGGAGATCTGTATAACAATATTAGTATATATATACAACATATATACACAAATGCATATATACATATATATATACATATCTATGTATTATTGTTTGTTTAATTGTTTATCTATATATATTCATCAATTTCTTTACATATTTGTTTGTTTGTTTTTTTTTTGTTTTGTTTTTTTTATTTATTTATTTATTTATTTTTTATTATTATTATTTACTTGTTTAATTTATTTTATGAATTATTTATTTAATATTTGCATGTTATTTGTATACATTCTATATGTGTTTGGATTTATTAATTAATAATGCTAGGTTATGGAGTGACTTATTTTGGTGGGTTAGACGAGTATGCTGAATATGGTTTTTGGTTTGTGGTTGAAAGTGTGTAAGGATGGAAGTTCATATGGGGAGGGGCCTGTTTGATTGTTTGGGTGTATGGTGAGTTTATTATGGGAGGTGAGTAATGAGTGAAATGGTGGAAACGGACTCTGTTAAGTGTTAGATATGGGGGTTGGTTGGTGGATGGGGGGTAGATATTATAGAATGAAAGGTGAGTAGAGCTCGTGACGTTGATTGAGTGAGGGGTTTAATCTGGAGATGAGGATTGATTCTGTGATTCTAAGGTCACCGATGTTTCTGACAGACGCTAAGATGGAGACGTGAATATCGCGCTGAGTGTTTGAGCAAATCTCTATGTGTTTGTGGAAAGAGGATATACGGGTATTCAAGTGCTCCTTTATGCGCAAGTGTAGCGGTCTTGTAGTGTTGCCGATGTAAAATTTTTTGCATTTATTACACTGTAGTTTGTAAACACAGTTAGTGCGAAGGCACAGACCTGTGTTGGAGATAGGGCAATTGGCCAGGGAGCAGGGTTCGGGTGTGTGGTTAGTGTGTTTATTAGATAGATGTTGGCGTAAGGAGGTGCCAGTATGTGTTAGTTGTATGTTAAGGTTTTCCTTATGTATTGCCTTGCGGATGGAGGTGGTGATCTTATCGCTGAAGAAAGGGAGTTTTAAGAAGCATGTGTTAGCGAGGGTGCGGTGTCTGCGTGTTTTGGGCTTATTTAGGTGGGCTATGGTTGGGGCGGGGTAGCCATTATTTTGGAGGGTTTGGTGGAAGTTTTTAGTGTGTGATATTTTGTCAGCAGCAGAAGAGCATTTATTTTGTATTCGGGTAATTTCATTATGGGCATAACTTAATTTGGCTTTTGTGGGCAGGGCAGACTTATAGTGTATGAAAAGGTTTTTGCAGGCAGGTTTCCTATAGAAGTTAGTGTGTATAGAGCCATCTTCGGTGATGTTAAGGTTGAAATCAAGGAGAGAGAGTGAGCCGGACTCGTTTGGGTGTTCTATGGTGAATTGTATGTGGGGGTCGGTGTTGTTGAATGTGTTGAATATTTGTGTGGCTTCGTCTTGAGAGGATGTAAGGATTAGAATGTCATCTATATATCTGGAGAAGAATATATAGGAGAGGCAGGAGTTAAGTGCTCGTTGTTCTAACCGGTTCATGTAGGTGATGGCTAAGAGACCGGAAAGGCTAGAACCCATGGGGAGGCCGGAGATTTGTTTGAAAGTGTGCTGCTGAAAGGTAAAGTATGTGTTGTCGATGATGATGTATAAGAGATTGTGAATGTCAGTAGGTGTTAGTCCGAAGAGCTCTAGGTTGTCAGAGGAAGATATGTGGTCGGTGATGAGGTCTATGGCTGTACCACTCTATAAAATCTCTTGGCTTCTCTCTCAACTACTCAAACCACTACTCTCCACCTTCCCTGCACATGTCAGCAGCTCCGACCAAGTAATTAGCAGACTACACTCACTCCAACACCAACAACTACAAACTAACAACTATATATTTAGCCTAGACGTAATCTCCCTCTACACCTCAATACCCGCACACCCAGCCATAGACCTCATCACCGACCACATATCTTCCTCTGACAACCTAGAGCTCTTCGGACTAACACCTACTGACATTCACAATCTCTTATACATCATCATCGACAACACATACTTTACCTTTCAGCAGCACACTTTCAAACAAATCTCCGGCCTCCCCATGGGTTCTAGCCTTTCCGGTCTCTTAGCCATCACCTACATGAACCGGTTAGAACAACGAGCACTTAACTCCTGCCTCTCCTATATATTCTTCTCCAGATATATAGATGACATTCTAATCCTTACATCCTCTCAAGACGAAGCCACACAAATATTCAACACATTCAACAACACCGACCCCCACATACAATTCACCATAGAACACCCAAACGAGTCCGGCTCACTCTCTCTCCTTGATTTCAACCTTAACATCACCGAAGATGGCTCTATACACACTAACTTCTATAGGAAACCTGCCTGCAAAAACCTTTTCATACACTATAAGTCTGCCCTGCCCACAAAAGCCAAATTAAGTTATGCCCATAATGAAATTACCCGAATACAAAATAAATGCTCTTCTGCTGCTGACAAAATATCACACACTAAAAACTTCCACCAAACCCTCCAAAATAATGGCTACCCCGCCCCAACCATAGCCCACCTAAATAAGCCCAAAACACGTAGACACCGCACCCTCGCTAACACATGCTTCTTAAAACTCCCTTTCTTCAGCGATAAGATCACCACCTCCATCCGCAAGGCAATACATAAGGAAAACCTTAACATACAACTAACACATACTGGCACCTCCTTACGCCAACATCTATCTAATAAACACACTAACCACACACCCGAACCCTGCTCCCTGGCCAATTGCCCTATCTCCAACACAGGTCTGTGCCTTCGCACTAACTGTGTTTACAAACTACAGTGTAATAAATGCAAAAAATTTTACATCGGCAACACTACAAGACCGCTACACTTGCGCATAAAGGAGCACTTGAATACCCGTATATCCTCTTTCCACAAACACATAGAGATTTGCTCAAACACTCAGCGCGATATTCACGTCTCCATCTTAGCGTCTGTCAGAAACATCGGTGACCTTAGAATCACAGAATCAATCCTCATCTCCAGATTAAACCCCTCACTCAATCAACGTCACGAGCTCTACTCACCTTTCATTCTATAATATCTACCCCCCATCCACCAACCAACCCCCATATCTAACACTTAACAGAGTCCGTTTCCACCATTTCACTCATTACTCACCTCCCATAATAAACTCACCATACACCCAAACAATCAAACAGGCCCCTCCCCATATGAACTTCCATCCTTACACACTTTCAACCACAAACCAAAAACCATATTCAGCATACTCGTCTAACCCACCAAAATAAGTCACTCCATAACCTAGCATTATTAATTAATAAATCCAAACACATATAGAATGTATACAAATAACATGCAAATATTAAATAAATAATTCATAAAATAAATTAAACAAGTAAATAATAATAATAAAAAATAAATAAATAAATAAATAAAAAAAACAAAACAAAAAAAAAACAAACAAACAAATATGTAAAGAAATTGATGAATATATATAGATAAACAATTAAACAAACAATAATACATAGATATGTATATATATATGTATATATGCATTTGTGTATATATGTTGTATATATATACTAATATTGTTATACAGATCTCCACCAAAAAAAAAAAGATTATAAAAAATTTAAAAAAAAACAAAAAAAAACAAAAAACAAACAAACAAATATGTAAAGAAATTGATGAATATATATAGATAAACAATTAAACAAACAATAATACATAGATATGTATATATATATGTATATATGCATTTGTGTATATATGTTGTATATATATACTATATATATATATATATACTAATATTGTTATACAGATCTCCACCCAAAAAAAGATTTTATAAAATTTAAAAAAAAAAAAAAAAAAAATTAAAAAAAATTAATTATAAAAAAAATATTTTTAAAAATCCAGAGTTACTCCCCTTTATCTTATAATAAATATATCAAGTTAATAAGTTAATTCGTTAATCTAATTTGACGAAACTCACAATTAGTAATTAATAACACTTCTTTAATAGATGATAATCGAAATCGATAAGTAGATAGATCTAGAATATTTAAAATATGAGACTAATTACTTTAATTTATATTAAAATTCTTAAATTACGATAGAAAGATAAACAAATTAAAAATACGAAGATAAAACAAAGTAAATATTCAAATATAAAAAAAAATAAATAAATAAATAAAATAAAAAAATGATATATATATATTATCAAAAATAACAGTTTATCGAACACCATACACCTAACCAACATTACACTAATATTCTAAACACCAATCATATATTTAACATAATATTAAAATAAAACTTAACTTAATTTATATTCTCTGTGAAACTGTTTTTTTTTTTTTTTTTTTTTTTTTTTTTTGCTGCGGTCTATATCTGGCAGCCATTTTGTTTTGTATTATTCTCTACACAGTCGGAGAAGAATAAAATATTATTCTTCTTCTGGTCTAATTATTTTTGAAAAAGGGATGTCTTTTCCCGAAATATCAAATAGTGATTTTTAATCACCCGGACAGCTAAAACACTCTTGCTGTTATGTAAGAAAAAAAAAAAAAAAGGAAAAAAAAGGAAAAATAAATAGTAAGTCTTATATCGTATTCGATTTATTTTTATTGTTTTTGTTCCTTTCCTTTCAACTTGCATCTTACCCGGAATTGCATTGCCCACAGCCTTTCAAAAACTTACTACTACTATACCCAGCAATGCTTCAAGCAAACTACCATTCTCTACTTACATATATATATATATATATATATGTGTGTATATATATATATATATATATGTATATATATGTATTTTTGGTATACTAAATATATATATATATATATATATATATATATATATATATATATATATATATATATATATATATACTTAGGCAGCATGACTTCGTTGATGCATGTTTTTTTATTTCAGTTTATTTTTTAACCATGTAAGTATACCTTCTCACCTTTATATCGAGATTGGTTGATGGAAGGTTTGTTTGCTCGAATGAGTAAGGCTCCTATTAGGGGAGGGCGCAGGTTGCAATTTGAGAGTCAAACACTTTACAGTCAAAAAATTGATTTAATCGACTTTCTTAATAAATTCACCAATTTTAATTTGCGTAATTTCCTTACGTGCCTGCCAAAGACTGATGGGAGTCGAAATCGTTTGCAGTTTTGGCGAGTTCTTTGAACTTGAACAACAGATCTCCAAACTTCGTAAAGTGCCATTAACTAGGCACGTATCTGTGGGGGTAGACGTCCAGCTATTCAAGAAATAAATAACAGATCCGAAAAGAAAACGAGAACACAGATTAAAAATTCCATACATAAAACACACACACAAACAACTAGAAATAATGACAACATCTGACTAAATTATAAGTATTTAAACATAGGGAGCTACTTTTCAATCATCCTGTATGTATATATATATATATATATATATATATATATATATATATATATATATATATATATATATATATATATGAAAAATATTTGTTGTTGTTTATTATCTACGGACGTATACGTTTCGTCTCTTTTCAATCAAGACTCTTCAGCGTAGAAGTATGACTATTCACTATCGGTCACTCGGTTCGAAACCCTGGACTATAAGTATTTTTCAACTTACATCCAACGTCTTAAACCTCGCGGCCAAAATTTGAACAGCTGATAAACTGTGGTAATTTAAATACATTTATAAGCGGCGATGGCGACACAGGCATTCTACTTATATTAAGGAATGATCCATTATAAAGCAAATGACGTCACGCTGTATTTGCACTACTACTAAAGTGCTCTACTAATTATTAAGGAACGACAAATATGAAAAATATTTGTTGTTGTTTATTATCTACGGACGTATACGTTTCATCTCTTTTCAATCGAGACTCTTCAGCGTAGAAGTATGACTATTCACTACCGGTCACTCGGTTCGAATATATATATATATATATATATATATATATATATATATATATATATATATATATATATATATGTAAAATATTTGTTGTTGTTTATTATCTACGGACGTATACGTTTCATCTCTTTTCAATCGAGACTCTTCAGCGTAGAAGTATGACTATTCACTACCGGTCACTCCGTTCGAAACCCTGGATTATAAGTATTTTTCAACTTCAATATTTGAACAGCTGATAAACTGTGGTAGTTTAAATATATTTATAAGCGGCGATGGCGACACAGGCATTCTACTTATATTAAGGAATGATGCATTATAAAGCAAATGACGTCACGCTGTATTTGCACTACTACTAAAGTGCTCTACTAATTATTAAGGAACGACAAATATGAAAAATATTTGTTGTTGTTTATTATCTACGGACGTATACGTTTCATCTCTTTTCAATCGAGACTCTTCAGCGTAGAAGTATGACTATTCACTACCGGTCACTCGGTTCGAAATATATATATATATATATATATATATATATATATATGATTAATACACAAAAATTACTGCATAAACAGACTTAATATACTAAAAGTGTTGCATATTACACCGAAAAGATCGCGGCACCAAAAGGCATTTGTTACATAACACCTGTGAATTAAATCTTCTCGTAACCGAAAACAATACGAAAGTTTACGAAAATATTATGAAAGCGTGTTCAACCTTTTTAACACTCTTTTCTGTAAGGCACTTCTATAGGCATTTTCAACAGGCACTTTAAATACACATTTCCTTAAGGCGATTTTAAGCCTTCAAACTGTCAACCTATTACACATTAATTTTTAACCACTTTAAACATTGTTCGTTAAGCATATCGAATAAAGCATGGTGAACTTTTTCTTCCTGTTTTTTTAGTTCTTTTCATTTTACAGATTAGGACCAAAAATGTTATGCACAAAAAAGTTACCTCATATTTTCTTTCGTCGCCTGGTCGTGATCGCAGTTGGTGCCGTCGGCTTCGTTGTGTCTATTTGGCTGAGATCGGTGTTGATGATATTCGATCTGTGGATAAATTTTATCGACAGACAGAAGAGAAACGCGGAGACAATTTTTCCTTAGAGAGATTCAAGTCTTGTATTCGATGTGGGGGTTTACTTCCATTCATTCCGTGATCCTCATTCATTCATTCTTCCTGCTGGGGAAATGCGACGGGAATTGCTACTGGATCTCCGAGAGATCCAACCATTACGACGCGCGATTACATTCTCAACCGTCCGGGCCGCTTCTAACCAAATTCAGGACCACAGAGTAGGTCCACCGTGCAGTTCGCTGCCAAACTAGTAACTGATGTTCAAACCTTAGTGGCTCCTAAAGAATTAGTGACGTCACAGATGTACACGTGGGACAGTCATGCAAAAGATTTTCGTTCACTTATGTTTTCTGACTTTTTCTGACCCGATGGTGTCTGTGCAGGCGTCGACTTTTTGAACTTTGTTATGGTTTTTCAAAATATGATTTGACTCACAGCGGTTCCCTTCTGTGCGTGTCAGCGTTATCTGCACCGATCTCGACAAAGTTAACCCCTTCTCATAATAAAAACTAGTAGACCTACACACTTTTAGGCATACGTGGTCCCTCATAATATAACAGAAGCAATATTCATTAAAACTAAAAAGCCACATATTAATAAAATAGCTTTCAACACAGGTACTAACATATTAAAAGTATTCCATAATTAAATGAAAATAAAGTAATAAAAAATAATGGTAATAATAGTAATCATAGGAATAATTAATAATAAATAAATAATAGTAAACATAAGAATTTATCAAAATAAATAAATAAACAATAAAACCAAACACACAAACGATAGAATAAAATGAACTCAACTACACTATCTCTCTTTCTTTAATTCGCCTATAACGAGTCCTATAAAACATTAACTCACGTCTTCTTATTTTAACAACCTAATCCTGAAGACGACTAAGAAAGTCGAAAGCGCCCGGAAAAATGGCCGAATTAAGAACAATCGGGGAAATACTCTACGGACTGCCACCTGAAACCAGAAGGATAGCTCGACGGTTTGAGAACCTCGCGAAAAAGCTTTACAAACGAGAAGGTTCCGTGACGTTTAACAACGCTTGCTTGGATATATATATATATATATATATATATATATATATATATATATATATATATATATATATATATATATAAAAAAACATAAAATATATATATATAAAAAAATAAATGTAGAAATATATATATTTTTCTTTTAATGTTTTAAATATTTTTAATATTAAAATAAAAATAAAAATACATTAAACTATAAATTCACCTAAAAAGTAGTGTAATGGATTCGTCCGAACACTTTAAAATACAGCAACATTTGTGTAATTAACGGATACATGCTATTAGACACAGACGAACAACACAGGTAAGGAGGACATTTTTTAATAATTAATATAAGTTAGATAAACATTTATCTGTAACAAAACTTAGATCTAATATTCGAAACGCTTATGTTTTTTGTCTTGAGGGTCTGATCAACTCTGCTGGGAAACCATGAAATGAAATACTGTTTTGATTTTAAATTCCCGAAAGAGTTTTTCATGGTAAACAACTGATGATCCCTTAAATAATGTTAAAACTAGTGTAAATTCTTGGAAGCAAACTAATATAGTAACTACAAAAAATAAATTGACTTACATGAGAGATTTTCTACTGAACGACTTGGGACTAAAATGTTTTTTTTTTCGTTTATAGTTTTAATGGTTGAGAAACTTCCGAGACTATATATATATATAATGTGCATAGATTTCAATATTGCGTTGAGAATCCGAATAAAAGAGCTCAATGAAGTTTTAAACACAGCAAAACAGAATTATTAAAAGCAAAAAAAAACTATACACACGTTAAGGCTGTATACATTATAATGTATTTCGACCCTTTAATTAGGTTCCCTTAGACGTATAGACAACCAAGTTCTTTTCCGTGGTTGTCCATACGTCTGAGGAGACCTAATTAAAGGGGAAAAAATGTATAATGTATACAACCTTAATGTGTGTATAGTTTTTTTTCCTTTTAATAATTCTCTCTCTCTCTCTCTCTCTCTCTCTCTATATATATATATATATATATATATATATATATATATATATATATATATAGTAATCCACGTAGAGTAAAAATCCACAGGGTAGAAATCCAAAGGGAATCAAACCGGGCTTACAAAAGAGTGCTCAATAAAGATATAGAGCTGTATTGTTAATGCTTTTTATATGTGTGTGTGTGTGTGTGTGTGTGTTTGTGTGTGTTTGTGTGTATATTCTCAACCATATGTATATATTCTTAATCATATATACATTAATTCATACGTGGGAAAACTGGTCAACCATAGATAAGTGGATATATAGAAACGCTGCCACTAATATAGAAAAACATATGCAAAAATAGTTCTAATTCACTCGTTATTCACTCTTGAAGGCAGTGCATTTATATTAAGATGTAAAATAAATCCGAACAGTGCACAGCGTTGGAATAATTTTCGATGCATTCAGTTGGAACAGATACATTTTTTTGCACAACCAGTTCTAGGCGAGGCATACACAAATATTTATGTCGCGCTCAGTGGATGAGTATATTGTGCATTCTCGAATGGCTTAAAGGAAATAAGAACTTGCGTGATTTACGCTCCATAACATTTACGTCTCGCTCAATTTGAAAGCCCGCATGCAATATAGAAACCATCTTTTCTTATATATTCCATTTTCATCTTTAAGAATTTATTTATTTGCCATGCGTATGGGACCGGTGCTGCGTGTTTTACGGCATACGAACAAATTTTGGACGAGAAAGAACACGTCTGAGTAAGCAAATAACTATAAGTTAGCTCGCTGTATTCTATTTTGAAAGTGTTGGGTGTATTTTTTTTCAGATATAATCCGGTACGCACAAGAAAGACTACGTAAATATTTCAAAATTTCAAGTAAGATGACTTTGCGATTTTAACAGAATTGGCCATTCAAACTATGGTTTAAGAACAGGCTGGTTTCCGAATGAAATGTGTTTAATTAATTGTATGAATAATTTTCATTAATATACCCTTATCGGAAAATATTGTAAATACATATTTAAATTTGAAAATAACAGTTATAAGTGTATATTTCTAAATATGAATTTATTAGAAGTTTAAAAGTAATAAATTATGTAAATTGCAAAACCCGTCTTGTGTCTGAGCGAGTTTTTGTAACAGTATATACAAAAGTTGAAAGAGTATTATATTAAAAAACTCGCCGACAGACAGACATACATACAGACAGAGAGAGAGAGTACTCGTTATATAAATTCTGTTAAAATGTAATGCAACAATATTTAGAATTTATAGGAATCGAACACAAAACACAAATTATCAATCCACGCTACACATTGAATACTAATGTAAACATTCAATTGTAGTTTATTTATTTCCTTCCTCATGAGGATATAAACAAAAAATCGGTTTTGATGAAAAAGAAATCTAGCTTCCAAGAAAGAGATCCTCTTGGATTAGAACAAAAAAAATTGCATCAGTCTAGAAGGATCGCCGAGAACAGAAAAGATAATATGTCATTCAAGAACAGATACTATATATTTCCTCTGCCGAAAGGCTAAAGAGTCAAACTATTTAAGTTGAATTGTGGTCTATTAGTTGGACATTACTCACTATTTTCCGCTTTTTATAAAGGCGAGGAATCAATACTTCTTTTCCAAAGCTTAAATACGTAATTGGAATGAAACACAACTAGAACTGAACATTACATATTGCATAGTCCTCAAAGTTATCCATTAAGCCAATTCTGCACTCACATGCTTTGTTCATAATTCTGAATTCTCGTACAGGTTTACAAAAATTTAATTTGAATATCAAGTATTTTTATATTTACAAAATTTTCATATTTAATACCAGTCATCTTCTAGTAAATGAACACACGTTGCTCGGGATATATAAGTTTACCGTTTTTATGCCATTGTATACAAGAAAAAGTATTGGCACTGTTCAGAAGTTATGAAAATAATTATATCGTATTACTATTGTAAAGTGGTGTATCTTATTGTAAAGTGGTGTATCTTATTGTAAAAGTGATGTTCTTATTGTAAAGTGGTGTATCTTATTGTAAAGTGGTGTATCTTATTGTAAAAGTGATGCTCTTATTGTAAAGTGGTGTATCTTATTGTAAAGTGGTGTATATTATTGTAAAAGTGGTGTATCTTATTGTAAAGTGGTGTATCTTATTGTAAAAGTGATGTTCTTATTGTAAAGTGGTGTATCTTATTGTAAAGTGGTGTATCTTATTGTAAAAGTGATGCTCTTATTGTAAAGTGGTGTATCTTATTGTAAAGTGGTGTATCTTATTGTAAAAGTGATGCTCTTATTGTAAAGTGGTGTATCTTATTGTAAAGTGGTGTATATTATTGTAAAAGTGGTGTATCTTATTGTAAAGTGGTGTATATTATTGTAAAAGTGCACAATACAATAGATAGAGCAAGTGGGTTTAAACACAGCGTTGTCCGAAATAAAAAAATTTTTTAAAACTTTGCCGTGTTTTTTTATGATTTTGTATACAAGAAAAGGTATTAGCGTTGCCCGTGAGTCATCAAATGAATAATATAGTATACCTACTGTTGAGTGGTATATCTGATGGCACAATTTCTAAATACAATAAAATGTAACAGGCGTGTTTAAACACAGTGTTGTCCGGGATAAAAAAAACTTTACCGTTTATTTATGCTCTTATAGACACAAACAATTATCGACGTTGTCTGGGAGTAATAAAATATAATATAGTATCACTAATGTCAAGTGGTATATCTTCTGGCAAAAGATCTCAATACAATAGATAGAGCAGGTGAGTTATCCGGGAGCAAAATCTTGTCATTATCAACATAATTTCTCTTCATACTTTTTTTAACTACTTTTGACAGTGCTGTGAAGGCCTCTTTACTACCATTACAATGGTGTATTTAGAAAGTGAGGAGTACAAACTAGTTATATACAGTCTTATCCTTGGAACAAGAAAATTGTCATTATTAACATCACTTCTCATGCTTTGATTTTAACCGTACTCTTGCCAGTGCTTTTTATGCCTCCCTACTAATATAACATTGATGTATTTGTGTAAGTCAAAATATCCGTACAACTAAGCGTTGTCCACGAGAAATTAATGCAGGATTACAGTATTACATTTAAAACAGATGGTCTCGGGAAATGAATTATATTATGATCATTTTTAACATATTTGTACAAGAGAAAAATGAGCTGGATGGAGGTAAAGAGAAGGAGAGAAATAACGGGAACAAGGAAAAGAGAGACATGTAGAGAGAGGAAGAGAAATTGAAGATTTTATACAAAGATGTTACGCACACTATTAAATTTCTTTTACTTTGTTTTTATAGTCCCGGGTAACGCCGGATAGCCCTGCATTGTTTCTAATAAATAAACTATGTATAGTGTCTGTCTGCCCGTCTTGAATGAATGAGCAGGCATTTCGACTGTCTGTATTACTAAACATCCATATACAATGTAATTAGTGTGATGTAGGTATACTCAATTATCCAATTTATGTATAACCAAAATTCTCTAAACAGAGTGCTACAAATTAAATGCCACACCCTCGTGAAATCTGTAATAAAAAATTACAAATATTTAATCCATCTAACCATATTTGGTACAAATACACTTATATTGTTGTCTAACAAGTTTCAGTAAGGAAGGGCACACACTACATTTTTATCGTCGGTCAATTATTAGAATGGATACAACGTGCAACATTCCCAATAGCTCGTACACCCGACTAGCTTGTTACTGTCCTTATTTTGGCTGTGATGACCGTCTTTATTTCAGTAATTGTCTAGGGGTCATTTTAAGATATATTGCTAGAGGAAACCTCATATATAATATCTGAGTATTTAAAGTCTGATTAAACGATCTTGAGAGAGTTTCCGCATTGAGCGTAGATAAAATAAAGGCTGTTAGACATTCACGCGTCAACCTTAGTGGATGGGGTAGATATAAAAAGAAGATTATTTTTTATCAAATATGGTTCGATTGCACAAAGAATTGTGAAATTTCCTAAAGAATTAAATGAATGATACATTAACGACACCATTATTTTCTGCTCAATAAACACGGAATACAATGGTCTCTTTCCATAACCAGACAATCCAAAACAATTATAACACCAACATAAGCAAATTCGTATATTTCCTATAAAGAAAACCGTCTTGTGCCTTTTGGCTAAGATCAAAGTGTAGTATCTGTTCCGATGGATACTGCACTCCATACTGGTATTGTCTTGTCCTTCGGGGCTTTACTTACGCCGGTCAATGCGTCTGTCCTGTGCAGTTCTAGGAGGTCCACCCTCCCAGGCTTTGCCTCCCCTCTTTTGGGAGGAGTAAGTTTATTGCTTACTGTCTGAGACGCCCCTACCGGGGAATGCCGACGGGGCTGCCCAGGCAATTTTTAATGGCCAGAGTGCTCACTTTCTCGGGCGCTGGCTTTTCAAACCCCACTTTCCAGACCCGATCTTGGGTCACATCTTACTTGTGGGAGTAAGATAAAAACTGGCATTGTGCCTAACTCCTGGGGAGGAGTAAATAAAACCCACGTGCACAGGCCGTTGACCCAATCTCCTGAGTTTTAGGACCAGATTCACAGGGTTCACATTTTTTCTGGAAGGAAACATTTTGATAGGTATTAATTGGACATGGAAGGCAGGTGTCTTTCGTTAAAGAAAGGTATGTTCTATGTCCAATAAATACCTATCAAAATGTTTCCTTATGTTGTTGTTATAATTGTTTGGTCTTCATTAAGACTAACTGCATTGTCTTGCTGTGGGAAAAGACCATTGTTTTCCTGGTTTATTTTACGTTTGAAACATTCTGTGCACTATTTTTGCTTTAAGCATACATTAATATTGTGTTGCCAATTTGCAAATTAATACTTACCACTAATTAGCAATGTATTGCTATTTTCCTTCTAAGGATAAGAGTGATTCTTTGAAAATTCATGAATTAAAGGTCATTATCTTATTATATACTAACCCTAACCCTAACCTTAACCCTTACCCTAACCCTAACCCTAACCCTAACTAATCATATTTTTCAATTATATAAACAAGTTAATTAAGTTACAGCCTTAGCATCATCGCTGCAATGGTGCATCTCTCTGCTTGTTAAACAATTACTTCCAGTGTATGTGCTCTGACGAACTTACGGTACGTGTATCCCCCTCACGTAAATACCCACAACCAATCTGACTAGTAGAATAGCCCACTGCTTAATCAATGAGGTCCCAAGATGATGAAACACTTTCTGTTAAAATAGCTTTCTTCCTAGAGCCGCTTGCCTAAAAAGCCTATCCTTGCTCTCTGTTTCCCCGATTGTACAAAGAAGCAGAAATTTAAATGTAATTTGAACAAATATCTTGCTTCACAACGTTTAACATATAATTTCCACGGTGAACCTGTTACTAAATTACAGTTGTTACTTACGCCTCAGAGGCAATATTTTTTAAATCTCTATTTGTAAATTTTAGTATTTATCGCAATGTCAATGTGATAAAATCCATTTTTATATACACACTTGTCGAACTTACCATTTCGAATATACCGGGAATGTATAGCTATATACGTACTAGATCACCCTTTTTCATATTGATTAAATAAATAACATCTTATTAATTCACTATTTTTCATTCGTGTTTTCTACTTAAAAGAGTGTTTTCATTTTACTATTACACATAGTAATATTACGCATATTTTTACACCATCGATAGAAATAAGCATTTGTGAATGCGAAACATGTTTCTTAATATTTTCAGGTCAACTATTGTTGCACTCTGCGTAATATCCGTACAGCCATTTACAGCCCAAAATTAATTAGTTCAATATTGGGGTTCGGGAGTTTTTTTAAGGGTTATATTACACTCCCGGGCAACGCCAGTTACGGGTCTTGCACTCTGTATGTCGTCATATTCCTTCCGAGTATAATTTCTCATTATACAGGGTGGGCCAAAATAAGGGTCCTATCTTTACATTTGAATAACTTGAATTTGAATAACTTCCACAAAATAAAAGTTAAACTCACCAAACTTTAAGTGTGTGTAGACTGACCCTTCCGAGATTTTTTGAAATAAACAAAACAAATTTTAGCCGAAAAACACTTCTTAAAACTTACAAAAACTAAAGTATTGTTTTTTACACTGTTTTGAGTTTTTTAAGCAAAAATAATGTTTTCTAAATGAGGGTACGTTCCTTAGGGCTAATACGGCTCATGCTTGCTTCGGAAGGGGTCCTTTACTTATTCTAAAAAATTTTTTTTTTTAAATCAATAAATAAAAAAGTTATGAATTTTTAAAAATAGGACCCTTATATTTTGCCCACCCTGTATTTAATTCATTGTATTTGGGTAAACAATATGTTTTATTTATCTGTCAAAATAAAACAGCTGTATACAAAACACGGATATTTTTTTAAGAACTTTTAAGAATATGTGTTATTATAAGAAAAGACATAGATGAATGGTTATTTAACCTCGACAAACAACATATTAAACCTGAATATGATAATACGCTAAGACATTTCTTGTTCGTACGTACGTTATCACCAATCACACATTAAATAATAATGAGGCCATTCGATCAGCAAAGATGGCGATTGCTGATTAAATGTAAATAAGCCTAATATATTTTAGTATAAGGAGATACATGAGTGAATGTTTGTTTAACCTCGACAAACAACATATTAAATCTGAATATAATAATACGCTAAGATATTTCCTGTTCGTATGTACGTTCTCACTAATCACACATTAAAAAATAATGAGACCGTTCGATCAGCAAATAGAACATAATCTAATTTTACTTATTTTAAAAATAATTGTTCACAAATCGAATTCTGTCGCCTCCTCGACTAACATATGACAATTTTAAATACATACATAAAAACACATTTATTTATATGAAATATTATTAGCTGACCTTTGTTTTTACGCTAAGAAGACAGTGAATATTTACTGTTTTAAAAATAATTAAACTTCTAAAGTTAAAGAAGAGATATATTCGGTTTATTTATTAAAATAATATTTTGCTGACAAGGATAGCTATTTTACCGAAGGAAAAAAAAATATTTCTTAAGGGTATTGCTCCTGAAAGACATTTATTATTTCAAAAGGGATATCATTATTAAGACTAAGTTATAACAATTGCTCTTGAAAGACATTTATTATTTCAATAAGAATATCATTATTAAGACTAAGTTATAACAATTGCTTCTGAAAGACATTTATTATTTCAAAAAGAATATCATTATTAAGATTAAGTTATAACAATTGTTGTAAAATAACCGTGGAATTTCCCCGGGTTCTCGGTAGTAAATAGATAAAATGCCTACGTGTGAATATCGACTAAATGCGGAATGCCTTGTTTAACTTGATGCTGTTTGATACGAAATGTTTTACAATTGTTATTCCGTATACTAATGCAACGATATTGATATAAGCCTGCCAGTGTTCATCGTAGACAAAAAGCTGTTAAGCGAAAAAAGTCAGTGGTCGAGAAAAGAAAAAAAAAGCAATTTGGGGGAAATATATAAAAAAAGGGGACTAAACTATTAGTGAAGAAAAAACAACCCAGCAAGAAGAACATTTATTTACTTAGAAATATAAAAAGCCATTATGCATATACATGTATAATATATATATATATATATATATATATATATATATATATATATATATGTGTGTGTGGGGGGGGGGTGTATATACACACACACACACATATATATATATATATATATATATATATATATATATTATATGTTTATCAGCCCCCTCCCACAAAGGCTGGGCACTCTCGAGTAGCTTTAATAACAAGCAGTACAAATAGCTATATACACGATCCGAACACTCTAACTGCCTGGTAAATAGCCGCCGATTTCGCTATTTACGTTTAAAGTTCCTCTATATTTACTAACTAATTACCCATGGCCGATGAATGAGATGGATAAGATCCCCGACTACGAATAAGTGGCGATTTGTGATCGGGGTTCGCGCTTACCGACCGTTGAGAATTAGTGCCTAGACTGAAGATTGCGTAAGCATGTAACATCGATGTCTCTAGGTATTTAAATAATTAATATTTATTTATAAAAATATTATTGTATATATATATATATATATATATATATATATATATATATATATATATATATATATATATATATATATATATAACGAGAGAGAGAGGAGTATTAGAAGGCTATCACAATACAAGAAATGTCGGCGTTGAGAAGTAAAAAAAGTGATTTTAATTTATATATTTTTTTCAAACATTTTAAAAATATTTTTTTCCTATATAGCAAATCTTACTTGATTAGGCAAGACTTCAACACTGTGATGTAATGTGTTTGACCGTGTTCCATAATATATTTCGAGGAAGACCATTTCTTGCATTGTGATAGCCTTCTTTGTAAGGTAG
>OY744526.1:7880601-7888101 GCA_963556195.1 Sepiola atlantica | reverse complement strand
AGCTAAGGACTTAAGGATACTTTGCTTGAACTTTGAATTCTAATAAAATTTGATTGACACCTTATTTTATTAATTCATTTTATATTATATATATATATATATATATATATATATATATATATATATATATATATATATATATAAACTGATAGACAAGACGTCCGAGAAAATACATCAGCAATAGGTACAGAACCAGTAGTAAATTGTAATGTTTACGCTTTTATTGACTAATATCGTACGGTTTGGCGCCCTCCCCAAATTGTATAGTAAAAAAAAGGTAATGTTCCCATGTTGTATACCTACTTATCTAGAATACATATTTAATAATTCATAATGACGGACCGAGAGTATATGGAATTATAATTGTAAAAATGTATTTAAATATCCGAGAGCTCTCAGATCTGGCTTCTTAATGTTTCTTAGGCTTGAACGTTCGTATTTAAGAGAGAGAGAGAGGGGGAGAGAAGGGGAGAAGAATCACGTGACTTGCGTCACACTTTACATCGCTAAGGATGAGAGATTGAAACGTGCCAATTATCTGTTACACCAACGTACAGGATGGGGTTAATGATAATTGCGTCCGGTTGTACGACAGCAGATTGTAACCATGTGGCATCCACCTAACGTTTAATAGGCTTAACTACTCTTGAGTACGTCAATACTATTCATGGTGCTTTGTAGAGGTAATGGTGGATAATAATTATACTGCAACGGGAGCAGATTTCAAAGCTGTCGCTGCAAGCTCTTATCTAAAAACATCCTGTATCGTTTACTTTCGCTTTTTAAAACGATGCATTTTTTTCGAAATATTATTTTCTCATAGGACTTTGAAAAGTAAATGTAATTATTACGGTATCGTTTGGTCCTTCAATTATTCATTGAAGAACATTCTCATAAAACTATAACAAACTTTGTTGATGCAATTATTAGATAAATAGATATGAAAACGTTTTATATGTTAATAGATCAGGATCAGTTAAACATTTAAAGTCAGAAATAGTTATCCAATCAACAATTAAAATGCATCAACATATTTTACAAATATTGAAAGATTACGAAATAATTATCTTTGTAACTATTAATAAAATATTTATATAGCTGCTGACCGATTTATCGTCTAACCAATTTCAGAGGAAAACGCGGGGCGTGCTTGGTCCCGAGACTATTACATTTTTTCAAGACATCGGACGGATATCAACGTCTAGAAGCGAGCCCCGAAGATCGGCCTGGTTGTTCCAACGCAATGTCAATTACGGTGTCGTCCCTGAATATATAGATGTCATTCGAGTTCGTGCATAGGTATGTTTTGTATGTAAATAAAAATTAGATGCATATATGTATATATGTGTGTGTGCATATATTAGATTCTATGCACTCTAGGTGCATTTTTATGCGTTATAGTCCACTTAAGAACTGCACCAAATTATTTACAAAGGTTTATGAAAAGAAATATAGCTCAATTGTTTACAAATAAATGGAAATGCATTATGATGGATTTGTATTCGAAATTTTAACGTTTTTTATAGGATTGTTAAAATTTCTTTTTATTTTACACTGCTTTTTTTACATTTAAGTAAATAATCAATTAATACCAATAGATAAATACTCTGTACCTTACTAAAAACGGAGGAACATAGAGACTCATAGACAGAAATACGGAAGTGGGCACACGATATTTTTTTTTACTTTAGATATAAACGCTGACTTAACTGATAGATTATATACTATTGAAGGGTTATGGTGTTCTCAGAGTGTGTCTTTTCGAACGCAAATAGAAACATCAGCCAGGTTAAATAAAATAGACAGAGTACATGTTACTAAGGCAATAAATCGCCAAAACACTGAAAATTAGATGCGATTTTTTTTCACTTGCAAGACCCGGAGCTTATATTAAAAGTTAGGTACGAGTATATCTTCATATATTTGTATTAAATGGCTAACTCTTAAATTAATTAACCAATCATCATGAATTTTCAAACAGAGCTACTAGGCGTAAACTATGGTAATGTGAGTTATATTAGCTATATTTTATATGAGGCAATCTGGTGTCCCAACGACGTAAATTCACTAGAACAACCCGACAATCTGCCAAATCCCATTCATTCACTGTGGAGGTCCCCAGATTCCGAAGAACTTTCTACTCCAAAAGCTTCTTTCCACGTGCTGCTGGGCTCTGGAACTCTCTACCTGCTTCCTGTTTTCCTGACGGTACTGACATGCAGAAATTTAAAACTAATGTAAACAGACATTTCGCTGCGTAGCTCCGAATTTAGGTTGCTCCTCCCCCCCCCCCAAAAAAAAACACCCTTTTTCTCAATAGCCCCTTACGTCTACAGTGGTGGCCTGCCTTGTTTGGGGTGAACTATATAAAACAAAGAGGAGATTGAGTCATTTTTCTCAGATTTTACCAATAGGTACTTTGAATCGTTTAATAAATATTAACCTAATTTAATTTTTTGGGTATTCTAATAGTATTTTTGGAATCATGATTTGGGCAAATATTCCCATTTGAAAATTCAAATACTTCACATTTGCATTGAATTTGATCCATGGTAATTAGACACAAATTAAGAAAGATTCTTCTAATTAAAATTTCTTCTTAAACCCAATTAAGCTAAACATTTAATTGTAGACATTTTCAAGAAACAGAATCATGTAATTAATTTTAATCAAAATAAGAATCAGTATTTAAGACATAAGGATTCGATCAATCTTGGTAAGGGGATATAACAGTGATGCCAACTGTACGTTCAAGAAATGAGTTTTTTCCTGTTTTGGATGTATATTCATTAAACACACACACACACACACACATATATATATATATATATATATATATATATATATATATATATGGGAAAATGAAAACCAAAGTCTTATAAATAAAGACGAAACGTTGATGTACGCATAAAAAACATCCATTTTTTGGTTTTCCTTTTTCATTTTCCCATCACGTCGGATTACCTTCATCCTTCTCTTCCCATATATATATATATATATATATATATATATATATATATATATATATATATATATAAAAATGTAAAGTTGGTTTGTTCGTTTCCCATGGAAATATACTTCCACTATACCATTACCACTGAAAATTTTTTATAGCAATTCCTTACATCCGAGCTATGTTTTTATGTTATTAACATAATTTTTACTTTACACATAAAAAAACACTTTTTATTACAATTCGTTCCTACTAAGTTGCACTTCTGGTTTATACTCCGTTTCTGCGAACCTGCATGTCCAACTTCACTTCCGGATTGACCTTCCTCCTCCCGCTGTCACGTATCTACTTCGTACGTAAAAGTGTTATTATTATTTTTTTCTTTTTCGTCGGCTGAATTAAATATTTTTCTAGCACCAAACAGTAAACACGAATGTTATTTTGTTTTGTGTGAAGTTAAATATTTTATTAAAAATAAACACAAAATTGTTAAACATTTTTTTTGTCTGCGTTTTTTGTTTATTTTTAAATAATCTAACTTCGAGAGACGATCTTTATTTTAAACAACAACAAAACAAAAAAACAGGAAGTTGTGTGAATGTCAATTTTTTTGTTAAAAATGTGTTAATTCGTTTTTGGTTGTTAATATTTGTCTTTTTTTTCCTTCACCGCACAAGAAATAATGAAATATGTAATAAAGACCTCTTCAGTCTCGAAATACAATGGATACCCCTGTAAGGGTGTCTGTCTACAGTTAAGCAAGTGTTGCGCAATCTCAACCTGCTCATCACGTGAATGAGTATATAATATAGTACACCCTTTTTATGATTGTAATGAGATTGTAATGTTTCTTGATAAAAACGAAACGGAATTTCTTTTCTGTTTGTGTGTTTACTACAGTTACAGGCTGTAACTTACAGCTGTTATGGATTTTTTGACATTTCGGTGGCAAAAGGGAAATTATTATTTTTTTCTTTTTCGTCGGCTGAATTAAATATTTTTCTAGCACCAAACAGTAAACACGAATGTTATTTTGTTTTGTGTGAAGTTAAATATTTTATTAAAAATAAACACAAAATTGTTAAACATTTTTTTTGTCTGCGTTTTTTGTTTATTTTTGTTTAAATTTATTAATCAGTTTTTATGACAAAAGGGGTTTCTTATAAAGAATGAGCATCCAGAGTATTTCAATACTTTGACGGAGAATCCCGAGGCAATCCCAAAAATGGTCGAAGCAGTTTACGATTTGAAATATATATATATATATATATATATATATATATATATTTTTTTTTTTCATAAATTAAAAAAGAAAATTGGGCATATGTCCCTTCTTACCACAAAATGGTCTGAAAGGTGTGATCATTTTACGTTAAATTGATACAGGAAAGTGATGCCCTACTCTAAAGTCGGTACTTATCCAGATTAGGACCCAAGCTAAAATCGACTTGGCGTCGGTTAGGGTTAGCTTGGGTCCTAATCTGGATAAGTACCCTAAGGTCTAATATTTTTTAAATTCTTTTATTGCGGATATTTTTTTCAAGCTGTTTACATGTAATCGCCTTAAATCTATATATATATAAAAATGTAAAATTGGTTTGTTCGTTTCCCATGGAAATATACTTCCACTATACCACTGACATTTTTTTATAGCAAATCCTTACATCCGAGCTATGTTTTTATGTTATTAACATAATTTTTACTTTACACATTAGAAAACACTTTTTATTACAATTCGTTCCTACTAAGTTGCACTTCCGGTTTACAATCCGTTTCTGCGAACCTGCATGTCCAACTTCACTTCCGGATTGACCTTCCTCCTCCCGCCGTCACGTATCTACTTCATACGTAAAAAGTGTTTTCCTTATTCGTTGTTTGTTTCCCTAAACAAACGTTTACACTAATACTTACCTAACAAACGTGCGTTAATTTCATTTCCTCTCTACTTCGATGTTTTTAAAACCTGCTTCCTTCCTCATTTTCTTCCATTTAATCATGCTTCATCTCTAAAAAAAACAACACTACTTGCATTTCTTACACAACCCTTACTCGCGCGTTATAATTGATTGTTTATTTTAAAACCAGTTATCTTTATAAAATTATTCATTCCTACTGTTTTATTTTTACAGGTAACATTTAATACATAAACCACGTGCTTTAATTTCATTTCGCATCTACTCATTTTTTTTACTTTAACCATGCTTCCTCTCTAAAAAAAAAAAAACTCAACGTGCGTTAATTTCATTTCCTCTTTACTTCGATGTTTTTAAAACCTGCTTCCTTCATCATTTTCTTCCCTTTAATCATGCTTCATCTCTAAAAAAAACAAACAACACTACTTGCATTTCTTACACAACCCTTACTCGCGCGTTATAATTGATTGTTTATTTTAAAACCAGTTATCTTTATAAAATTATTCATTCCTACTGTTTCATTTTTACAGGTAGGATTTAATACATAACCCACTTGCTTTAATTTCATTTCGCATTTACTCATTTTTTAGACTTTAACCATCCTTCAGGTACGATTTAATACTTAACAGACGTGCTTTAATTTCATTTCGTATCTACTTCGTTGTTTTTTAAACCTGCCTTCTTCCGCATTTTCTTACTTTTAACATGTTTCATCTCTAAAAAAAAACATACTTGCATTTCTTCGACAACCCTGAAGCGGGTTATAATTGATTGTTTTTTTTAATCCATTTACCTTTATACAATTATTCTTTCCTACTGTTACATTTATACAGGTAAACATGCCCCCCCCCGAAGATCAAACTTAGGTCGTCATACTCGCCATGCAGAAACAAGGCGTCGATTACTTACAAATCAAACTCATGAACAACTGGCATCTGCAGACCAACAAGCTAGACAAAGGATGATTCAAGTACGTGCGAATGAATCAGCACAGCGACGTGCAGCCAGACTTGAAGAGGAACGGTTGCGGGTACAACAATCCCGTCAGGCATCTTCAGATCTGCTTCGTTCACAACGTAACGAACGCGAGAGGCTGAGACTAGCAGATCGGCATCAAACAAGGCTCCATGCTCAACAATCCCTGGATTGGGATCGCCTAGCATTTCATTACAACCCTCATGAGGATTATAGTTTAAGCCACCATGTTCACATAGGCACTATAACTGAAGTGTGTCCCTATTGCAAAGCTCTGAAATTTAAGGGAGAAACTAAAGGATTGTGTTGTGCCGCAGGGAAAATTAAACTACCTCAACTGGCAGATCCACCAGAATCATTAAAAACCGGACAATCTCTTCATCTACACTGAAACGGGAACCACTAAGAATATTGTGTATCCACAAGTATTGGAAAATTAAACCATTCATATTAAATGGCAACTTAAAGAACTGGATCAAAATGAACTCCAAAAGGCCACCTCTTCATTTCAACTAACAGCCACAGCAACGTGTGGCCGGGTACAGCTAGTATATATATATATATATATATATATATATATATATATATATATATATATCGAAAATTTAAAAAGGAAAAAAGAAAGCAAAAAATTATAATATTTACGTATTCATCAAAGTTTCGTCTTTATCGTGAGACTTCCTCAAGATCAAGAAAAATAATCATACACTTATCAATTTCCATTTGCCGAGAGCTGCAAGCCTTGGTCAGACTATGAGTGAAATAATAAAAAAATGAGAAAAGCAATTTAGCTGCGTCTCAGCAGCAGCAGTTCAATGGAGTTTTTTCAGAGAGGTGAAGAGATGCGTTGGTTGAATATGAGTTTATTATATTGAGCCTTGAAAGAAAGATAGTGTCTGGGTCATCGTGTTACAACGAGCGTAGGGGCCTGCGGTAGAGGGGTGGGGTCTGACCTAACGCCACCCCCATTTTGTATTTTTTCATTAAGTATAATTATACTACAGAGTATTGATTTACTCCTCTCCAGGAGTTAGGCACAAGGACAGTTTTTATCTTGCTCCCACAAGTAAGATGTGACCCAAGGTCGGGTCAGGAAAGTGGGGTTTAAAAATTGCTTGGGCAGCCCCGTCGGTATTCCCCGGTAGGGGCGCCTCAGGCAATAAGCAATAAACTTACTCTTCTCCAAAGAAGGGAGACGAAGCCTGGGAGGGTGGACCTCCTAGAACAGCACAAGACAAACCCATAGACCGGCGTGAATCAAGCCTCGAAGGCCAAGACAATACCAGTATGGGGTGTAGTATCCATCGGAACAGATACTACACTTTGATACACAGAGTTGCTAAGGCGGAGCTGGATAAAATATAACATATTTAATAAGTTTTTTATAAATATATAAAAAGAGCATTAGAGATTACTTTAAAATGTATCGATTTAAAATTATATATATATATATGTGTGTGTGTGTGTTTGTGTGTGTGTGTGTGTTTGTGTCTGTGTGGGTGTGTGTGTCTGTGTGGGTGTGTATATACTTAGGCAGCTAGTCACTATCCAAGCAAGCGTTGCTTAACGTCACGGAACTTTTTCATTTGTAAATCTTCTTTGTGAGGTTCTCAAACCGTCGAGCTATGCTTACCTAATACACAAACGACAGCATTAAAT